>JAVKLA010000010.1:12881440-12920528 GCA_034782735.1 Sagittarius serpentarius
GCCAGCTTTCCCCCCAGTTTATATACTGGGCATGACGTCCCATGGTATGGAATACCCCTTTGGCCAGTTTGGGTCAGATGTCCTGGCTGTGTCCCCTTCCGACTTTCTTGTGCATGCTCCACAGCCCCCCCCCAGCCTAAACAACTAAACCATCAGTGTATTATCAACATTATTCTCTTCCTAAATCCAAACCAGAGCACAGTACCAGCTACTAGGAAGAAAATTAACTCTATCTCAGCCAAAACCAGGACATATGCATTCATATATACACTGCAAACTCAGTACGTGAAAATGTACACAGTAATTCCTTGTTTACAGATTGCTAACAGCTATGCCATCCCATACGCTGTTCCTAGTACAGATGGTAACATGGCCTAATAATTTTTTCCTGAAAAAAGATTTCCTGGTGGAAAATGGTCCAACAGTGAAATAAAGTATTTGGAGATCCACTAGGGAACCAGGGATTTGTATTTCAGATATATTGAGGAAAGCTTATATTTAAACTGCTTCCTGATTTTTTTTAGCATTGTAATTTCATTTACCAGTCCTTTTTTTTCCCTTTTTTTTAACAGTCAGCAGCTGATCCCAGTGAGTTACCGTCACTGTTCAAATTTGATGAAATTCAAGACCAAAGCTGACGAATTTCAATCTGAAATCCAACTGAAAGTTTATAGCCTTTTCTCTTTTAATGCACATTTTAGTTCTAGAGTTCCACGTGTTACTGATAATACAGTATATAAATATATGCTGATATATTTATATACCAGTACATGCTGATATAAATGCAATGATATGGTCCTCATACCTATCTAGGAGAGTTTTGCTGATAATTTCTGTTAAATTATTCCCCCCCCTGTTCTACGTGTACAGTATCTCTATCGTGCTGCAGGCAGCTGTTTGAACCTTAACAAAGACAGGTTCTAGCTTTATTTAAATGATGAAACAGGCTATAAAAATGATGATCCTGTTAAGAATAAGTAAATGATCTTCCAGGTTTTCCCAAGATGACATATTAGTTTCAGCTTTTTGCTCCGTAAAAGAGTACAGTAGTGTTGCACTGTACATGTGTGTCTAAATTCAGTGTTTTATAGCTACATGTTAAACGGAACAGACCTATATGTTTTATACCGGTAGCTATAAATCTAGTTTTACCTTCAACTTTGAGTGCATACAAATTTTAAAATCTGATCGCACACATTTTTCACCTAAATTTGTTCAATGTTCTCAATTATCTCCAACTATTCTGTTAATATATCTCATAACTAGTTTATAAGCTTTCATTAACTCAGGCTTAGAACTTTGAAACTTTTCCATATGCATCTACTGCTAATTTCACTTTCACCACTTTGCCCAAAGTTTCAGCATCTGAAACACGCAGAGAAGCAGAGAAGTACTTCAGTTACGGATGGCAGAAGTACGTTTGTCTCTCGTATAAAAATTCTGATAGCTTTTCCTTTTTAATGCAAGTCAAGAGGTGTACATAGCACAACAGAGCCTTCAACATATAACTAGAATTTTAAGTAACACACTTTCTGGATCCAGAACATTTTTTTCTCTGTGCCTCAAACTCATTTATAATTTCCAGGTTTAAATATAAATGGTTCCAGGTTTAAATATAAATTACAAAATAGTAATGGTATATAACTTCGTGTCCAGGCCTAGTGTCCTATCGCATCACTCAGCTTCACTTGTTTTGCTTCACTTGTACGGTGCACACCAGACAGGAGTGGTGGCAGTGACCTGATGAGTTCAACACACCTTAATCTTGGAAGGTTGCTCAAAAGAGAATATTTGATATTAAAAACAGCTGCCTGAAGAAGAATCTGAATTGCAGAAATTTCTCTTTGTTGCAGGCTTCCCAGCAACTTGGCCATGTAGCTAAACTGAAATGATCCATGCAAGTTTTAAAACGTTTTGTCTGTCTGTGTGGAGGAAACCTGGCAGTAAAACACAGCCATAGCAGCAAGTTACAGTCATACTGAGCGAAAACACACAGAGACGTCAGCTCAAGCCAAAGGAAAGCTCTTAGATTTTCTCGTTTTCCTTGTTGTGTCTGTCCAGCATCAGTCCTATATCATCACACTTTGCGTTTTTACATGCACGATTACTCCCCGGTACCGGGCTTTCTTAGTAAACCTGTAAACTCTTAGAACCATCTGTAAACTTGATGAATAGTCTCAGGAAAGTATTGACCCCTAACAGCCAGCACTTCCCCTAAATATCTCCTGCAGATGGTGCGAAAGTTGGGGGGTGCTAGGGATGACTACTCTTTACTACTGTGGACACGGCCGTGCTCGCTTTGACGTGGTACTCTGGCAACGTCTCGACAAGCCTCAGTCCATGCTTTAGTTTCTAATGGACATACTAATGACATAAAACACCCATTCTTTTCTTTTTTGACCTCGAGCTGAAGAAGGGCATGGGGCTGGGAGGAAGGCTGCCTTTCTCCTAGCCAAAGAGGGTCTGAGACAAGAGTGAGAGGAGTTCAGCTCCAGCTGGGACCCCTCGGGGACCACCGGGGTGGAGGTTCTGAGTATCGTGTCCTGTTTTCTCAAGACACTGAGGAAGACAATGGTGATGTTCAGGAGACCGCAGGGCTGAAACCCCAGGCAACTGCAGCTTGGCATATATAAAGTCACTGTGTTGGTCTGCAGCAGGTCTTCGGGTCTGAGGCCTGGGTCGGGAGGAGGGGATCCCAAATACGCAGTCTCCAGCTCCCCGTTCGTCTGTGTGCCATTCTCCAGAAGCATCACACCAGGTTCCAAGAACAACCCGGGTGAGGGGATCTTCTCTCACATGCTGACATCCTGCTCAGACCATCCCTCTCAGCAATAGGATCTGGCTTGAGGTTTCCTCTGAAATAGGAAAAAATGAGGTTTATGCCTTAATTCTTCTCATGGGAGAGAGCGAGGCTGAACACGGAGGAGGCTTAGAGACAGATGCCTGTAGATGTGAGCCAATACACGCAGAGGCAGGGAATGTGCTGTAGCAGATGGCAGGGTGGGAGTGGGGGAAATCGGCAGCTCCTCCTCGGCTGGGAGTCTCCTGTGGCAACAGCAGCAGATAAAATCGCATCAGCCAGAGCTTGCCTGCTGGCAACCGGACATGGTCCCCGCCGGGACCTCCGCTCCCTGTCATGCTTGCCATCAGGATGGCAAGCGCGATAAAGTAGTTACAGCTGCCAGCTGAGACTGACTTTGGCAGGTACACAGACTGCGCGTGGGTCCCTGCCACCCCAGAGGCAGTAACTTTCACAGCCGGTCCTTTCTTCCTTTGCAAGCGGGGCTTCCAGGCCTCTGCCACGCTCTGGCACCCACCACGGACCACATCCTCGGTGACACAGAGAAAAAGGCATAAACAGACCAAGACGTAACAAAAGAAGGAATACAGCCTGGCTTCATTCGTAGGGAGAAGCCTGGCTGCCTAGGGAATGCCCATCTGTCATGTGCAAGCGCTGAAGGACGGCTCATAGGTAGAGGAGGTGGAGGTAAAGGTCTACACATCGAGAAAGGCTGTATGTCCAAGGTCTGCCAAGGGTGAAAGACAAATCTAATCAGTTTCAAAAATGTGAGCGGGACGGCCGCAAGGCTTTGATGGTTTGGTGCAGTGATTTATTTGAGAGCTGCGGGGAACTAGCCCTAGCCCTGAACCAAATGCACCAGCTGGCCTCATTTACTTTTCTGTCATTCGGTCTTGGGAGGCCAATGGGGCTGGGAGAGCTATCCAGGTGTTGGAGGTCCCAGGTTCTCCACTGTCATTTTGCCAGAACGGTGGTGACAGTACACAACAGTGTTCACCGCACTTTTGTCCAGCCTGTGCCTCGGAGCTTGTCGCTTCACGGTCACGTAGCGGAAGTAGTGGCCTGCTGCACCCATAAAAGTCGAGTCACATGAAGAAGGATTTAATTAACCATAGCTTGTTTTGAACTTAAATATAGGCAAACTAACATAACGTAATTGGTAATAATATACAAGCATTCCTCTACTCAGCCGCCCAGTAAAAAATCTTCCTGCAATCACTAGAGGCAGGTGTTAGTGTGCCTTATGCTAACTGTGCAAGGCTCCAGTCCTGCTCTGTTGGATTTGCTATCAGAGCGTTACGAAAATTTGCGGTGTGAACCAGAGTTAGGTACCAAATGTCCCATGTTATGACGTACAGTCTAAGCTGGGAGTAAGAACAAGGTTTAAAACTGGTCCCATTTATCGATCTTCTAGGCATTCCTACCACAGAATTCTCTAATTCCCTGAATGATATACCTATAGTCCTTCGTATCAGTTATTTGCCCAAATACGTGTTCCTCTGAGACCCTGGATATCTGCCTACTGTGATCTGAGGTAGCAAGTGGTGTGTGCTTTCTGCCGAACGACTATGTGGCACAGGATCGTAGTGGGTAAGCAGCACCCGCTATAAAGTGGCACCCAGACCTCATACAAACGGACGTCTGCGGGTGAGAGGAGGATGCCATTTCAGCCTTCGGAGAGTGTTTCACTCTGGCAGCAGCAGAATGGTTAATATCGCTGCTGATGGTGTCCATGAATCTTCCCTGATTGCCCCCGAGGCTTGCAGCGAAGGTTTGACAGACTCCTTGCAGCAAACACCAAAAGGAAACAGGAATTGCACTGCACAGCTGGAGAGGCTACAATGAGCAAAAGACTGGTCAGCCTTGACAGCGTGGTCTTGAGTGTTACCCTCCATTGTGATGTGAGCTATTGGAATTGTCCACTAAGCAGTTGCACACTGACCAACAAGAGCCAGGGGTAGCAAGAGGCCACCAAGTTATCACAACACTCTTTTCCACTAGGGTGGGCTCCCAGAAGTTGGTGCTTTGGCACGCAATGATTGGTGTCAAATCTTTGCCCGGGGCCCCAAAGCTGACCCCACGTGCGGAGGTCAGTGTGGAGTTACTGGCAGCAACAGCTAAGTTTGCATTTTATGTAGAGTTCACTTTTGTCAACCCAAAAGCAAAATGATTTATTTTACTAGTAAAAAAAAAAAAAAAAAAAAAATCCTGTTACATTGGAAATTTACTCAACGAATGCCTTACCACATGGCACAAAAGCACGTGACAGAACGATCTGCAAGATACTGGAAACTGCATCTGCCATGAGAAAAATAAGCCACCTGCCGTGGGTCAGTGAGGTGGTTTTCTTCCCTCCTAGCTGGTGGAACAGTCAGAGAAGTCGCTGCACAAGTCATCTTCACCTGCGCTCGGTTTCAGAAAGCCAGGAAGCCTGTTAAGCAGCTAGATTTAGGCCTGAAATAAATTTCAGTGGCTGAAAGAAAAATAATTCCTGGAACACTATTGCTTGCCTAAAAGTCTTTGCCTTTTCTCCCCTCTCCCCCCACTTTTCCGGGTCTCTTATTCATCTGGTAACCAACAATTTCTCTCTTTTTTCTTTCCTCTCTCAGTCAGCTGGCTTTTAACGTGATGTCAGAAAGTTTGCTGCATCCTTTGAATCCTGTCCAGGGAAAACTGAAAAGTAGATTAAGACAGAATGCACAAAGTAAATGTACAGCTTGGGGTAATGTCAGTCTTTTACTTCCATCCATGCCCAGAAACAGGAGGTAACTTCGTATCATTCACTCACTGTCTGATTCACCAGTGTGCAAGAAATATAATTTAAGGGCGCCGTCATTCCATAGAGACCCTAACAACTGCAGCAGAGCAGTTTATCTAATCAGCAGGCATGACCCTCCCCTACACACCATTTCTGTAGAAATTTGAAACAGCATCTGGGAAATCTGACTGCCTTTGCACATCATGAAAATATTCATTCTTTCTAACCTGTTGTTGGTAGGTTTTGTAATTCTTAGTGATTTTTAGCAATTTATTATTAAATAGTGCATGCTAATTGTGTTCTCTTCCTTGCAAAAAATAAGGGCCTTGGGCAGTTTTTTGCAGTATTGTATAAAAATCTGACAGTCACATTTAGGGTGCACTATCTGTAGAAGAGACTGATGAGTTCCAGGTTGCTTTAGGCACTAACTTTCTTCACGCCCAGTGGAGGCTTACTTACTGCATCAACTTAATATCTTGAAAAAGAATCTGATGATTCATCTGGCTGCTCAAAACAGTCCAAAGGACGTCATTTGTACCTCTTCTCAACCACAAAAGAGTGAGTAGACAGAGGACATATTACAACAGAAGTACTCTTTTCTCGTCTTGAGGTCTGCTTTCCATCATCTTAAATAGATTAGGATAATTTGTTATAAATGGTTTGTTTGTTTTGATGAATTATTAAAATGTACATGGTTATAAACTCAACTAACTCAAGGTTACATTACATTTTTAGTTTGTGATTTACTACATGTCTCTGCTCAGGTATTTCTTTTTCAAAATCACATAAAAGTATGCTTCTGTTTCATTGATTCTCTTACTTTTTTAAAAAAATGCCATTGTGGGGTTTTTTTTCCAAATGAAGACATTTTTGTTGAGTTTGCAAATTCACAAATTAAGGTAAAAGCTGGCACTTTGGGCGGTAAGCTCATGAACAACCAGTTTCTTAAGAATAATGGGTTCTCTTCTAAAAATACGTAGAATTGAATATTGCAAACATTGAAACTCCCAGTTTGGTGAATTAAGACAGTTATCTCTACTCAATTTATTTTGGAAGCAGGAATCTGTGGTAACTATTTGTTCTACGCTTTCTTGTTGGTCAGTTGTTTCTGACTCTGGCATTGCTATATAAATAAATACAGCAATATATAACAATACATATTTTCAATCCATACATAGCTGCTGGGGAAAGGAAGTGAATCCCAAATGAGATCTTGAAAAGTACTTACTGATTTATTTGAAATAAAGTTCTCACCACAAAACAAGAAGGCCAGTTTAACTATGACCGAAATTCATGCAGGTATGGGGTACTGCCTATCTAATATGTATCTTATTCTTGCACAGATGAAAGGTGTACACGTAACCCTCTTTAACATGACTAACACTCAGGACTGGGTCTACTTACAAAACTGATGCTTCTTTTCCTGTGAACATTTGTGTTAGTCTGGACAAATCCAAGAACCTCGACAGATGAAATTAAGAACAGTTAAGAAAGGTGAATAAATGCTCACTAGTGCCCGGTTAATGCTGGGCACTTTGATTTCATACCAGAAGAGGCAAATTCTGTCTCTTCATGGAAAGCTGCATACTTTTACTAAACTGTTTCATGTATGGGGTTTAGTAGAGTGATTATTCGCCACTTTTTCATGTCTCTTCTTTCTTACCTGACTCTGTGTACACAGCAAACGTATGTTTTTGTGGCACAGACAGCTATACCATCAGCATCTTTGACCTGCTTTTAATTAAATTTGCCAGCAGGCACTACTACAGCTTAATTTAAGGGGACCTGGAAACATCCAACATGGGATTCTCATACGATGGGGTAATGATGTAAACCCTGTATCGCATATTTTAAAAAGGCAGATTAATTTGTTTCACTGGCAAGCAGCATATCCGTGGTTGAAATGGTGTGAAGATACATTGTGAAGGCTGTAGCATAATATAAATGCAGTGTTCCCAATGTTAATACAGAGGAAGGTTGTATATGAAGTTTGTATACATGCGTACACAGTCAGAGTGTAAACCTACAGGAAGGAAGCCATATTATTTTTCAACATTTGAAATTAATTCAGAGTATCAGCCCTGATTTTTCTACATTTTTCAGTCATGTCATGTTCTTCCTTCCTGTTGCTGATTGCTAGCTTTCATTCCCTCCACCTTGTCCTTTGCTGGAGTTGCAATACAAACTACTGCTTTAATGAAACATTTTATCCTGCAGGTTTCATAAGTGTGTTCTTTGAAGTGATTAGAGAAGTCGATTGTATACACTTTAAAATAGCTGCCACAACATTGTCTCTTGCAAACAAAAAGGATAAACTTGCCAATAAATGCTAACAAAAACTGAGAAGGAATCATCTGTAATTTCATAACGTAGGGTTAATATGCATATACTTTTAAGAACAACATCCTGGAAAACATGTGTTCATGTTTCAAGTTATGTGCGTATCATATGCCAGAAGTAATTATCTTGAACACCCTATTATAGAAATTAAATAGAATCATTTGCAATCCATTAGATTAATTATGATTAGTGCCACTTGCAAGCTTTCTCTGTATCGAATCCATCAATCATTTTTGGATAACTGAGATTTTCATCAGCGTTATTTTCAACAGATGAAGTAACTAAACCAATTAAATGAGCCTGTTATGTCTCAGAATGAAGGCAGATATGTTTTGATTATCTGCTGCCACAACAGTTGCCAGAATTGCTAGAGATGCCTGGAGCATCGTGCAGCCAATTCAGCTGCGTCACGTGTGAATCACAGGTCCATTTCAAAGGTGCAAAGGTGTCTTTTGAGGGCAGCTTTATGGGTATGGTGCTTATTAGCACCGCAAGTTCACCACAAAGTTCAGCTGTATCACCATTAAAACCCCATAAAGGCACGCTTGGAAAACATCTCTTTTTCTCGGTGCTGAAATGTCATGTAGAAATCCTAGAAGCGTTACACAAGCATCAGATTGATTAAGCAGCGGATGGGCTAAGCAGAGTTGTGTTAACCACAGTAAGAAAGCTTTTGCACCTAGAGATATGTTGCGTGATATTCTTACCCTTTAAATGGTAAATTCTGTCTCTGACATATATCCAGACCTGCCTGAGCTCCTCAGAATAGTTTCAAGCCAGTGTGAGATTTCATCCACTATTTGAACTCCGTTTCAAGATGCTCTTGCAACTCTGGGAATTACTTCTCAGCTGTAAGGGAGTACAGCACTGAAGCAGACTCCATTAATGGGCCATAACATGCTTCTCACTGTGATTTTTGTAAGGACACTGCACCAGCTCAGGAGTATAAAGACTGATTTGTCATCCAGAATCTGGGGTAAGACAATAATTCCCTTTGAGTTAAGGATCTCTTGCAGATCCTGCCGAGGACGATCAGCTTCCATGCTCTTCGTGTGTGTCCAGTGTTGGCCTTCCTGTGGCATTATCATGGGAGGTAAGACTTGTCCACTATGGAGAACAAATAGAAAGACAAGAATATATTCTCAGTGAAGAAATAAAGTGGAAAATTACAGAAGGTCAGAAAGACAAATTTACTCCTGGTGATTTTCCAGTTAAAAAATCCTTTCTTCAGTTCTGCTGTCTTCACTTACTGCATAGCAAGAAGGAGAGTGCTTTACCAAGTTTGTTTTGCATGGACTAATACTTCACTGATTTCAGACATTTCAATATCTTTGTGTTTTCAACTACAAATTGCTTGTCTTAGTTCTGTGTGATCACCCTTGTACCGTGCTGGGAGGCTTCGTGTTTGCACTCATACTGTATGCTCATGCATTAAGCTCTCAGATTTAACAGTGAATTGTACACCCAAAAAGTCCCTTTATACAAGCAGGGAAGTTTGCTTGATGTTCCATGAAACTCAATGTGGTGAGGTTTTAAATACTGTATTATGTATAAAAGCTCCTCTTATGCCAAAATTGAAGTAATTGCTGATTTTGGCCACGCAGGAGGGTGCAGTCAAACAGGCTCTCTGTCAGAGCCTGAGCCACTTCTGCGTGCTGACGCGGTGGTCTTGGGGCAGTTCCTGGTCCTTTAAACGAGTACCCAGGAGCGGCGTATGGATGGTGCACCTCAAAATTACATGACAGTGGAGACGCAAGCCTGGGTCTGGCAAAGAAGAAATAAACTCGTTGCTGTTCCTCTTACCTGCCTCTCTCCCTGCTATTCAAAACTCACTTGTATGATGTTCATTGTATGAAGCTTCTTTCCTGATTTGGCGTTGTTCCTTCGGAAAAAATTGATTTGTGAAAATGAATTCATGTAGGCATCTCATATACGTCTCAACACAATTCCCTGACAGAAATAGCACCTGTGAACTTTCCACCGCTATCTCACTAAAATGGTGACTTACAGTCTTCGTGAGCTCTTCTTCCATGGGGAGGAAGGCGAGGAGATTTCTTCTATGTATGTCATCCAGAATGTTGACAATTTCTAAACAAAGAATATAATAATTTTTTTTTAAATCATAGGATAAAATGAAATAATTTGCCTATTGCTGCCCCAGTTCATCCTGCCCAGTGTTTGTACTCTTTTCTTTTTCTGTTTGTTTTTGTTATTGTTATTGTTATTGTAAAAGTAGGAAACAGTAAGACCGGGGAGTTACGTGATGTGGTTAATACCAAAGTCTTGTGGTTATGAAACACTTCAGAAGTTTTAAAAAACTCATATAGTCTATCCTCAGCTGCTTGTAAATTGTGTTAGTACCTCAGCAGAACTGCATCCTGAAGAGAAATATGAATGGTGGAGGAGTGGAGCGAGGAAATGGTGGCAGGTGACAGAACAGCAACTAGTTTGTACTAAAACTTCACACTTACTTTCTCCTACTGTTCTGAAGTGATAGACGTGATATCGCACACACAGCTGAGCAGCAGTGCAGTTATCGCAGCTTCTCCCTTCCTGCAGTCACTCAGATTCTTTCTTTAGAGAAGCTTTGTCCTTAAAATAAAAACCAACTGGAAAAAGGAAGGAATAAACGGGTGGGTTTTTTTTTTAGTTTGCACCATCTAGGTGGATTCTTCAGATACACCTCAGACATTTTGTTAAAAAACTTTATTACTTGGTATATAATTAACACACACTTTGGAATAATCTCCTTAATGGGACTTTCTCTTGGATTTTTGTGTTCCGTGATACTTCCTTCTGTCATACTCGTATTTTCCTAGAAGAGTAGGAATTTCGTACTAGCACACTTAAGACAACACTTGTACAACTCATTAGAGTGGTTTCACGCAAAACTAGCCTGCCTGCAAGTTGCCACTACACCATGGTGCCGATCTTTCCTGCCAGGCTGTCTATTGCCAGAATTGGTAGATTTTATGTTAAAGTGATGTTTCTTTGGAGCTTCAGTTTTATCATAACCTTAACTGCCAAATTTATTGAACAGGGTGGGATGTCCTGAGCTTATTCGCCAGAGCTGAGCGCAGTATGGAAACCTGTACTGGCAGCCAAAAGCCAGCAAGTGGCATTAATTGCATTGGGAGAGACTGTCGGAGAGGGCGACTTCACCGGCAGCAGCTCTAGGAACTGGCAATGGGCATCGCTCATAAACTTATAGGTCGCGTGTGATAACGCAACAGCGGTTTGATACGCACTTCGTGGATGTCATTCCCTTCTACGGCAAGACTGAAATTACCTTTTAACGAAAAGACACCTGAGGTCAAAAAGTAATAGTCTTCATAGTAAGACTTGAGGAAATTCGTAATTGTCCCTTTTTTTTTTTTTCTGTATGCTAGGGAAGTCTATATATGTATCTTTCAGATGATAACACGGTAATTTCAAGAATAACTATAAAACCAAAATAAAATAATGAAGCATGGCTACTGTGTAAAGCTGTACATTTCTCACCCTTCCTTTTTCTGTCATTGAAGAAACTTATTTCCAAATGTTGTTTAAAAAGATGCCACAGAGTGGCAGGGTCTTTTGTATTTGTGGGGGAAACATTTGTTCTCCCTTTCTGTATTTTTTTTTTCCCCAGTCTGCGTGTATGTTGAATTTTGCTTTTCTCACTTCTGGATTCTCTTTCTCTTTTGAGTTTGGATTGCATTTTTATCATCCTTTCATACCTTTCAGGTTCTGGAAACCATACAGCCTCACTGGATTTCAAGCTGAGTAGTTGTAGTTTATGTATGTGTACTTGTCTTCCGAAGTTTTGTTTCAAGTCAAAGAATAAGTTATAACTGAAAGGAGAGTTTGCTTTTTAAAAAAAAATTGATCTATAGCCTGTTTTTAACTACAGGTTCTGGTTTTCATTTAAATCTTTATTCATGACTCACTGAAATGCTTCCTTTACTAGTAACTACTTTCTGCATAACCAGGCTTTCTGTCATCAATCATATTGTCTGTGCAGCCAGAAGGGAAAAATGTAAAGAATGGTAATATTGCAGTAGCACTGATGTGCATTTTCAGAGCATTAATAGGATAAGTGTCAGCACTGATGCACTTAAACATTATCTCTTGCAGCAATACTGAAAAGTGGAGGAAGAAGACAGCTGTGTTAGTTGGCATTTATGTATGTATCTTATCTTATGCCTGATGAACTTAGTAATTGCTCCCAAGTGAAAGCAAAAGTATATAAAGGAGAGGATTATGTAAAGTGAAGATTACTACACTAAACACATCACTTAATAATCTAAAATTATGAATAGAAACTACCTTTCTGTGAGGAAGGACAGAAAGACTGATGCAGACAGGAGAATTTGCTGTGTACGTTTCTAGCTGATTAACATCATTTTGAAGGAGAGATGGGGCAGGGAAGGAATAAGTCCTTGAAGCAGCTCAACGAAGCAGCTCAATTACAACCCACCTCTGAAACGTGAAGCAGCTCAATTACAACCCACCTCTGAGATTCTCATCTCCTCGGGTTTGGCGTTTGCTTTTATTTTTACATATAGTTATTTCAGTAGCAGACTGGTTTCAAGCATACCCTGCCCGTACCTGCTATGCAACCTGTCGTGTCTTGTGAATAGTGATTAATATTGGAGAACTTCAGACTGCATTACATCTCTCCACCAGCTTCACTGTTACATGATTAATATCAGTTATGAATTCTGCATAGCTCCTTTCAAAGAGCTCGGGTAACTCAGATCATTCCCCACAGATTTATCAGCATTGTACTGCCCAGTGTGGCTCACTTACTGCAAATATTTCCAAAAGAATATCAAAAGGTCTAACGAGGCCATGAAAACTGAATTGTAAAGGACTGGAAATTAAATCAGTTAGGCACTTTACAATAACGCGGGAAGTGCAAAAAGCTTGGGTGTTTGGTCTGGGAGTGTCAGAGGGGTGACCCATCAGTTTGGTTCTTAGAGCCAAGAATGGATGGAGATCAGGTGGGCAAAATATTTCCCTTACATTGCCAGAGGTACATGCATTTTCCTCATACTGGGCTCCAGAAGTTAGACGGAATAAGGAAGGTATCTGGGCTCTCTGAGTAGTGATAAAGACAGATCGGTGAGTTCAGACCTTAATTCTCCTGTTTATCTTCAACACTTATTTTTGAAAGGGACGGACTGCCTGCTGGAAGTAGCCATCTCTTCAAGATGATGGGCTTAAACTATACAGATATCTTTTGGGTGGCCACAGCAACAGTGAGTGACTTTGTGACGAATGGGAAGTTTAAACAGTGGAAAGACAAGGAGAGATAAGACCAACCGCAGAGTGATTCATTACAGCCAAACGGAAAAAAGATTTTGTAACCTTCTCTCATCTTCTTTAAAAACACTCTGTTAAATGTTATGCACTGCTACTCTTTTTCAGTGCGTGCTTTTCAAATAGCAGATCACCTGACGTAATTGGTTTACGGTAGCTCCACTGGTACGAGGGATATTCTCAATTCCGGGCGCTTTTTAGTGGCGTGTTTGTTTGAGGAAGCGCACAGATGTCTGTGAGGGGTAGCGAGAGGCAATCTGTTAAGAGGGACTAAAATGTAGGAAGCACAGAAACTATCCAGGCAAGTTTGAGAACGTCACTTGGTGGCTAGGCTACTGCCGAGGACAAAACACATAAGAAAGTGTTTAAGAAGCTTTCTGAGAAGCTGACAAGTGGGCCAACACATCTGAGCGTGGTGAAGAAAGAAGGGAAGACAGTGCTGATGAGTAGTCCCGCTCGAATCCCACTTGAGTCCTTCACGGCTCTGAACCCAACAAAAAATGAAGCCACCTAGTATCACAGTTAAGTTAAACGGATTTGAAAAGAATTATGTCAAAACGGCTTCTAATGGTGGCACATTTTGAGTCACCTAACATCAATGATTACAGTATCAAACACACAAAGTGGTTATTGGAAAATGTGTCTGAATGACTCGCGTTAATAATTGCATTGTTATGAAAGCTTCATAATGCGGTGCTCTTTGTGCTGTCACAGCTATTGCCTATGCACATACAACATTCTGCACAATAAACCTAATGTGCCACTTAGAGTGACAAAGCTGGAGCCTTTTTTTCTCATGACATTACAAGGAAAACCTACTTGATAAAACAGAAGTCAAGTCAAAAGAAAGAAGCGGTTACGTGGCTGGGTTTCCAGTTGCTACAGTGGTTGTGCTGAACCTAGCTACCTTTTTAATGAAAGAACAGGTGTCATCAGGTGCTTGAGAGAAAGATGGCTGCGTGCTGGACTAGACGAATCCAGAAAGGTTACACGCTACCTGCTGGAGATTTGCTGTAGGGCAGCAGATATTTCTTTGCTACCGAAATTATTGTGGTGGGGGAGAGTTTGTTGCTAGCTTCCTCTTCATCAATAAATCAAATTGTGCTTGCACCACTTCTGCATTACTTCCAGCTGAGTTCATATTGACAGAAATTAAATGTTTTAAAACATATCTGTGAGCTTCTGATTTCCAGCAATATTATCAAACTGCCCATATTTTCCTTACACAAACTTCATTTGTTTCAGCATCTGGTTGATTCAGCCGATCTTCATTGAAAGTTGGTTGGCTGGGTTTTTTTCTTTAGCTGTCTGAACTTGCTTCAAAGGAGATGCAAAGTCAGATTCTGACGTACCACCATGATATTGGCAGTTTTAGAGCCAAAGACAAGATATGTTCCTGTTAGAGACCTAGTGCAGCCTTCTGTTTCTGATCGGGTTTCACCCTTGCGACAGCATGTCTCATTTATTGTGCAAGGTGAACACACATCCAAGAAGTTCGCAGTACCGTCGGTATCTTCCACAGCACAGACCCCACGGCACAGAAGGACTCGTGATGTTCTCTCTGCTGCTGTCACCAGCCATGTCTGACAGAACTGTGAGGACATCTTGCTTTTTCCAGTCTCAGTGGGTCAATATTAACCAAGAGCCTTGATAGTCTCGACATGCCTTGCACTCGCCACTGCCTGCTGTTCCAGTACGGAGTCACCTGGAGCTGATGTAAGTCCTGTTTTGATTGGCACATGAAGAGATTACAATGTGAAACACTATCGGCCCAAAGCAAGAGGTTCACCTACAGATGGCCCCAAAACTCTTCTAAAAAGCCCAAACTTTCTATGTGCTTTTGGAGCTGGCTGTTGATGTGGTCTGCTCATGTAATCTACACCAGTCCAGGATGTTCAAGAATGCAGCCTGGGATGAGCATCGCCTCTTTCCCTGTAACAAGTGAGTAATCAACAGTCGCTGCCACAAGTAGGTCCATAGTCTGCGGGCCACTATACATGAAAGCATAAACAGAAACTAAAGCCAAAGACTGGTAGGGTTGCTGTGTGAAACTCTGGGGCTTCAGTTCCTGGTGACAATTTGCTGGTAGGTATTAGATTTCTCTGTAGCTCTCAGAAAGTTCTGAAATCTTTCTTCCTCCACAACAAAAATTGGGATTTTGTTCTTGCCAATAAACTATAGCAGTGCCTTGGGAGTTAGAGAGATGAGCTCTGTTAATACTTTGTGCCATTTACTCACTGCTGACACCAGCACACTTACCAGGTAGACCTGCTGGTCGCTTCCTTCCTGATGTAGAGGGCATGAGATCCAGCCCACCCAGCACCTGTGTTTTAGACGTAGTGAAACACTTGTAAAATGTCTGCCTTCCCTGAACAATCAGTGGGGAGAGGTATGTGCGTTGGAACACCATGGGTAAAACTTCTCCACCTCAGAACAAGTACTAGCAAAGTAACTTACTGGCATATTCTGCCTGACTTCTTTGAAGATGTAGGTGTCCTTTCTGAGACCCACCGGCTTCACGTGTAGAGGATCTCTACTGGGTCCTGGCATTTGGATGGACAGGAAGAGGAGCTCTAAGCATTAGAGAGGAAAAATTTAGAGCATTAGAACAGGACGTGGATCATTGCTGGTCCCTTCTTCCCGTTGCTGGAACAGAACAATCATGCAGCTGGAACTGCTCAGGCTTTGGTTCATACTGAGGCAGTGCTGAGCTATGCAAGGCAGAACAGTGTGATATTAGTACTGCGCATATGTCAGTAATATCCATGCCTAATAATACTAGTTTTCCTCAATATCGTTTAGAATCAAACTGCTACTGTAATGCTGATACACAACACAAGACAGCTTGGCAAGAGAAGAGGGGAAGTTCTCTACACCTCTGACGGATGGGGACAAGTGATGCTAATCCGGTAAAGGAGCCTGCACTGCTAATTCCATTGAGTGTCCTGAAGATTGTTTTTTATGTGCATTTCCATGATGCCCACTGGTTTATCTAAGGACGTGTAGTAGCATACTCCATTTAACAGTAATGAATCACAGAGTGACAGGACATTCTCATCGTATCGTGGTGTGGCACAATTACATCTCAGTTCAGAGGTTAATGAGTTGTTTCCTCTGAAAGCTTATACAGATTTCAAGAGGCATACCACTAACATGGTTGTTTAAAGACTGCAAAACTGGGCCCTTATGTCATTGTCGGGTCTATTTGAGATATTCCACCAGTGCCTCTTCTAAATCTGAGCAGAAAGGGTTTCTCAGGTTACCAGATGGATTAATAGTATATTTTGACTGCTTGAGGTCTTACCATATTTTGTTAATATGCATTCGCATAACTATTTTTCTGATCGGCTAGCATCCATCTCATTTGACTCTCTGAAAGTGTATTTTGTTGGTTCTGCTAGCTGCTTATAAACTCATATTCCCATCGCCCTCCTTCCCGGGAGCAAGTGCCCAGCCATGTTCCACTGGCCAGCTGGCAGCGCCTTGTGAAATGTTCCTGCTGCAAGGACATTACTCACCAGAAAACAGAGGCTAGGGTTTACGCTTAGCAGCAAGGAATGCTGGATAGTCTTTTCTGGTTTTGCAGGAGGTGGAAGAGTTGATGATCCAAAATTGCTGGATTGCAATTTTGTGTGGATTTTATAGGTGGGAAGCCTCGAGGGCTCTCTTCTAACATATAAACTCAGCAGAAAACAGCAAGCTCGCTCTTACCTAGCCATGTGCTAGAAGAGTGTTTGTAAAGTCGAAGGATGGCGGCTTTGCCGCCTGGTGACTGGCAGAACCTGCACCTAGTAGATGACTTTTGTTTTGGTCAGACGACATCCAAGGCCCTTAGCCCTCCCTGGCTCCTCGCCTTGTTCCTGTACCGCGATCCCCCAGGCACCCGGCCACGTCGCTGCGCTCTGTGGCTAGATCACAAAGTGACACCGCTGGGGTGGAGGTGCCTCCGTGACACTTCAGCTGTAGCCTTCCCTGATGGCAGCAGCTCAAGGGAAACGCTGGCACGAGGAGACAGTCGGGTGGCTGACAGCCTGTTACCTGCTGGTAGAAAAACCAGGATGCTTTGATCAGGCTCGTGCAGTGTGGATGTGCAGGAGCAGGGGTGAGCTGAGAGCTTTTTCCCAGCAGCTATTTCATGGGGAGCTAGCCGCTGCAGACATAGCTGTAGAGGATGAATTGCTTTCTTATTAGATTATTATTCTGTCTGATCAGACAGGATCTTACTAAACAGATTTTATTCCTTCTGATAATGACAGAAGAGCATTTATTTTTAACTGAATTCCTTTTCAAGCTCTGTGAGCAGTAGTAAAAAAAAATCCTAGAAGAAAACTAAAGGAATTGGATGTTGTTATACTTAATAATAAAGATACTCTGATTTGCGGTGACTTCAGTGAGCAATTCAACTCCTGCAAGTGCAATCCATGGTTTTGGTCTACTAAGAATCTCTTTAAAATGCCTTTCATTTTTCCCTAGCAGTTCACCTTCACCATTACTCTGTGTTCCTGCTTACTTCAGTCACCCCTGTTTATTAGCCAGCAATGGTTGTTTTTCTTTGACCCATCAAATTTCCTTAGCTTACTCCAGAGACATCTTTTTGACCTGCCTCTTTTGTTTCTTTCTCTAACTCTTTGTCTCTTACACTTTCTTAATTTCTTTGTCATTTTAAATAAGAAGCAAATCATTATGAGTCACACGCTACCTTCTTCTCCCATTGTCCCCTGCATTGTTTTGTCTTGACTTTTAATGCCTTGAGTTTTGCAATTGAGCTGTTTCTCTTTTATAAAACCTAAGATTTTGTTGGTTTTGTCTCAGTTTTGCAGACTTCTCAGAGCTCTTTTGTTTCCTCTACGTGGTTTAAATCTTGCTCTAATGCTTCACATGCAGATACTGCTGTTGTGAGATTATTTCGTAAATGAGTCTTATATTTATACAGAGTGTGCTGTCAGAGGAAGCCGCCATCAACACTGCTCAGATATTTCAACAAAAAGCCCCTGCTTTGGCACAACGATCGTCTCGTGAATCAGAGGGCTGTGTCCATTCCAGGTATACGATGTGTCTTAGAACGAGGCTATCGAGGTGAGGTGGTTGCATGGTGGGTAACCTTCTTAAACTGCAGATGCCCTGGCTGTAGGCAAACACCAGGCTGTGTAAGAGGTTTTGTTACCTAAATAAGCTTTAAAGCTCTTTAAGGCTCCTGGAAAGTGATTGTAATCGCAGCATAACTTTGGTTTAAGTCAGTAGTTCTCAAACCTTATACTCTCTAACTTCCTCGTGCCAGAACTTGGCTGGCAACAAATCGAGTAAGTTAAGTGTTAGGGTCATCAATAACAGACTAGCTCAAGTCTAGAAACCTGGAAAAATTACACTGAACTTTCTATTGCTCGTTGAGTTTTCCCACCCACAAACACAATAACAGTATTTCACTAAAGAGATGAAAAGAAAACAGACAATGAGGAGATGAACCGTGTGCCATATGACGCCAAACTGCTCCTTCCTTAAAGGGGAGTAAGAGCTACTTACGAAGAGCTCTTTATACAGATGTTGCTGAGGAACCACGCACTAAATCCATGGTAAGTCGTAAGCTGTGACCATCTGTTGTCACGCAAAAAGCGTGACATAAATTCCACAGAGATATTTTGTTCATCAGCTTGTGTGTTGCCTAAAATTTTAGAAAGTTGTAACTAATCTGGTAGTAACTTTTGCTGGTGTTACTCTCCTCATGGAGTTAGAGGGTAAAATTGGCATTTCGTGCTTTCACAGCAGAGCCAGAGGACAGTGAGAGAGACACCAGGAGCAGCAGATGAGTCATCTTGGTGCTCCTCATTGTGGAAAAGCCTCTTCCTGAATTTTTTTCTTCATTTGCTCCATCTACGATACACAGGCAGTCACCTGGTTCGGTTACGCTTTGGGAAAGGAGGCTGGTATGACAGTGCCAGGGAGAAAATAAAGCATGAAGCTTGTGACGATTCCACTTTATTTCCAATTGCTTTTGTAATTTTGGGGAGAAGAAGTTGTTTTCCAGTGGGTAGCCTTTTCACATGAATCTGCTGGTTTTCATATTGCAAAATTATAGAGGGGGTTTCCAAAGAGAGAGGATATGAAGGTGAAAGAAGAAGAATTGGTGTAGGAAGAGGTTTTATTAAAAAATGTGGCTGAAGGATTGTTTATCACATCTTTGAGTAAACATTAGTGGCGTACTGACAGGAGATGTGTCACTGGATTTACTTAGCGTACGATACTTCTGCCAAGCCGAGTATGAAATGAAAGCAGCCTGGGTTTTTTTGCTATTGTTTAATATCATATAAAGGCTCTACCTTATCATAGTGTGTTTTTATTTCCTTGTTAGATAGTTTAATGCAATTCATGGCCATGGAGTATTAGAACTCGCACTGTGTTTTATGCAACTATAGCATGTCTTGAGTAACACAAATCAGCCTTCCCGAGTATTCAAGAGAAATCATGAATGAAAGAATCGGTGTGCAAGGCAAATGTCTTCTAGTCTGTCTCCTGCAGCCTTCTTTCCTCTGAAACATTCATCATCTCCCTCCTTGCTTGACAGGACCTAAAAGCAGGTAGCTACTTTCTTGTTAGCACTAAGGCAGAGCACTGACAACCACCATCGCGTCTTTCCTTGGCAGAGAGAAAATTCCTTCATCTGGAGCCCAACTTTCCCCTCTTCTGCTGTGTGCAAGTCTGGTGCTTCACAAGCGACATTCTCTGGCTTGTATGCTTCTACATGCGCCTCCGTGCTCCTCTGTGGTTTCCCATAAATGATCATATACATCTGTTTGAAGCGAGAGAGCCTCTGCGGATGGGGATGCCACCTCAGTCCCAAGCAGGTCAGAAACTGGGACATGATGGGTACACGTGAGGGTCTAAAGTGGGGAGAGACAGCTAAGAAGCACAAGAAAGAAGAACGAGGCTACCAAGGAGCTGATTTCACTGAGTGCACAATGAATGTATTTGCTGAGGACTTCACATCCTTTTGGAGAGAAGTTCCTGAGACTGGTTGGGAGTACAATGGATGGATGAAAACATGAACTCTTTCCAGACTCCAGGTGGAAGCTGTGGAGTCTAAAGACTCAGAAATGGGGCTGCTCAGTGCACCTGATCTTGAGCGGTCAGACTTTTTCTCTTTCTTCCCTAGAACTCCCGAGAGTTTGTATTCTCTATCTGTTCAGCACAAGAAATCTTCTTACAGCCGAGGGATAGGTGAAGCAGTTCACTGGCAGCTCCTTGCTTTGCCTGTTGCTCTGTTAAGATAACGACAGGGAGTAGATGACCGTAAGCAATTACACTCATGAGTGACAACATTTAGCAATCACATTTTTTGCTATTAACTTGCCATTGCATTGTATGGTTTCGGCGATACAGCCCTTTCATCTTGTACAGCGTCAGCATCTTCCTCCTGAGCTATGGCTCCTGCCCTCTGATTGTCAGTCTGGTCACAAAATTGCCAGCTGACAAACAAAATACCTCTGTACAATTTATGTCACACCTTTTGTGTGAAAACAGATCATGACTTACCATGGATTTAGTATGTGGCTCCTCACCAACAGCTGAAAACAATGTGGTAAAGAAGATGTGAAGAAATTGTGGGTTTTGCTGGCCATTTGTATCTTTGTCGGGTTTTTTTTTGAATTATTTTTTCATGTTTCTGTGAGTTTAGTTTTGTCTGACATTTATTCTCTATGTGACAATCATTGCTACAAGTGCTGCCCTCCTGTAGCTTTTCTGCAATGTTTTCTTCCATGCGCTTATGGATAAAGTAATTTTCAACGAAAAACTCCTTTCATAAGTTTACCCACATGTGGTACTGCTCGCTGTGCCAGATAGCTGCTCCGTGGCTCATGGTGGCACTCAAAACCCCAAACTGGAGCGTATATGATAAAAGGCAGGAACTGTGGTGCGTTTTTGCGTTTAGGATTGCAACGGAAAAAATAAAGAGACAGTTGTGAAAACTGCTCTTCAGAACAAGGACACCCTGACGCACGTGAATCCTAAGCTTGGGGACTGACCCCTTCATAGCAAAGAGTCAGCCAGAAACTCAGGGCATCTGGATAGCCAGGACAAGGGATTCAGGCTCAAACAGTGAAAATACAAGAGAGGTTACAGCTTTAACCCTGAATTCTGGGCAGAGTACATGAAGTGAACGATTTCATTACTCATGGAGACAAAGTTGGTCTGTCTGTATCCCACGCACACTCTGCAAGTGTGCAATCCCCACACCATTCTCCCTGTGACCTCTTACAGATCACTTTCTTTAGTTCCTATTTCTAGAACTGCAAAAGAAATTATCTTTAGCTACTGCAGACAGGAGAATGGGGATTGTGAATTGTTATGACCTTCCTGCTAGGTATGGATTGGGCAGCTTGAGCCATCTGAGGCAAATAGCATTACTTGATCATCCTTTGTTTTTCCCCACCAAAATCTCTCAGTGCTCAGGACACCAGTGCTTGAGTGGATGTCGTGGTTTAACCCCAGCCAGCAACTCAGCCCCACGCAACCGCTCACTCGCTTCCCCCGCCCCACGCACCCAGTGGGATGGGGGGAGAGAATCGGGGGAAAAAAAGGTAAAGCTCGTGGGTTGAGATAAGAACAGTTTAATAGAACGGAAAGGAAGAAACTAGCAATGACACTAATAACAACAAGAAAGTGACAATAATAATAAAAGGATTGGAATACACAAGACAAGTGATGCACAAGGCAATTGCTCAGCACTCACCGACCGACGCCCGAGCCGCGCTCCTCCCCCACCCCCCCAAGCTGGGCATGACGTCCCATGGTATGGAATACCCCTCTGGCCAGCTTGGGTCAGCTGTCCCGGCTGTGTCCCCTCCCAAATTCCTTGTGCCCCTCCAGCCTTCGTGCTGGCTGGGCCTGAGAAGCTGGAAAGTCCTTGACTTGGTCTAAACACGACTGAGCAACAGCCGAAAACATCAGGGTGTTATCGACATTCTTCTCATCCTGAACCCAAAACCCAGCACTGTACCAGCTACGGGGAAGACAATTAACTCTATCCCAGCCGAAACCAGGACAGTGGAGAAGGGAAAAAAAATAAGGAGGGGGAGCGTGCCTTTTTTTCCTCCTAATGCATCCCAATGCTGGGTTCTGCCCTTTGGCCACAAAACCCCTCCGGCAATGCTACAGGCCTGGGGAGGAGCGGCTGGAAAGCTGCACAGCAGAGAGGGACCTGGGGGTGTTGACTGACAGGCGCCCAGGTGGCCAAGAAGGCCAATGGCATCCTGGCCTGTACCAGGAATAGTGTGGCCAGTAGGACCGGGGAAGTGATTTTACCCCTGTACTCGGCGCTGGTGAGGCCGCATCTTGAGTGCTGTGTTCGGTTTTGGGCCCCTCACCACAAGAAGGACACGGAGGCGCGGGAGCGTGTCCAGAGAAGGGCAGCGAGGCTGGTGAGGGGTCTGGAGCACAAGTCTTGTGGGGGAGCGGCTGAGGGAGCTGGGGGTGTTCAGCCTGGAGAAAAGGAGGCTGAGGGCAGACCTTACCGCTCTCTGCAACTCCCTGACAGGAGGCTGTAGAGAGGTGGGGGTCAGTCTCTTCTCCCAAGTAACGAGCGACAGGACAAGAGGAAACGGCCTCGAGTTGTGCCAGGGGAGGCTTAGATTGGCTATTAGAAAAAATTTATTTACTGAAAGGGTCCTTAGGCATTGGGAGGGGTTGCCCAGGGCAGTGGTGTTTTTAAAAACATCCCCGGATGTTTTTAAAAGTCATGTAGACGTAGTGCTTAGGGACACGGTTTAGTGGGGGACTTGTCAGTGCTAGGTTAAATGATTGGACTAGATGATCTTACAGGTCTTTTCCAGTCTAAGCAATTCTATGATTCTATGATTCTATGATCTGTTCCTTCTGCTTGCTTACAGTGAGGGGCATGTCCATCTGACAGCGTCATCAATATGACCTTTCTCTATAAGCAGGCAGAAGGAACAGATGCATCAGAAGGAAAGGGAGAATTTTTTCCATTCAGGCATTGCCGTTCTGGATGCTAGCAGGTACGAATTGAAAAAGACGCGCCCCTTGTGCAGTTCACCTGTGAGTGGGCTCAAATCACCCTCAGCACTGTTATAAAGTTTATGCCCTGAGTTAGGTAGAACCAGGCCGCTTATAGTGGCACCACAGTTGTGACAGCAGTGAGCACACTAGTTTTTGATGGTAAGAATCCTCTTGCTCCGCCTGTGGCTTTCTGTTCTCTAAACTAACTTAGGAAGTCAGGTGAACAAATGGGATTTTGGTTTTGTTTTGTTTGGCTGCTCTTTTTATGCAGAACCATGCAGAGAACAAAAACGGAAGATACATTTAGCAGTTTGATATTCTTTCCTTCGGAATATCTGGGGATTTTCCCAGTGTTCATTTGATGGCATTAAAAATGAAAGGGATGACTAAATGGTTTACAATTTTACATATTCAGTTAACGTGAAAACAATTACTAATGTGTATAATTATCTCCAGAATCACTCGGATCATGCAAATAGCATTCAAACCAACCATATTTAACTGTTTTCCAGGGGATGTGTGATGACATAATTCATAGTAAGAATAGTACCCTGCAATCTGAGCTCAATATTATTGCCCTTTCAGAATTTACTTCTCAGATTATGCTCCTGGAGAGTGATAACTTTCTATTTTACCCAGTTTTTAGAGTGCTTCCGGATCTCAGTGGGGGACTGGGTATTGAATACGGCTTATCTTTATCACTTTAATGTGAGTCTTAGGTGTAACAACACTGGGATCAATGTTCAATCCATTATCCTCTGAATTAAGAGGACCATACTGAGACCAGTGAGTGGTTTGGACTCATATGACTGAGCCCTAGTCAGTGAGAGAAGCTACAGAGAAAATGGTCAAGCATAAAAAAAAATAAAATAAAAAGGAGCTTAGATTAAAATGCAGGAAAGCTATAAATCAGTGCAGCGTGTGGTTCATGGACAGGGTTAAAGAAAGTCACTGCTGGGTGGAAGCAGGAATGGGGACCAGGCACAATCTGGATCCTACAGCAAGCACTAGAATGAAGTTCTACCTGAAGCCTTGGTGCAAAAGCAGTTGTAGTTTTTAATAACCGTGAGAAGAAGCTGACGCATAAGCCGTGCTTCACTTTCCATACTTTCCTTCGTTGCAGTGGTTAATAATAAATTGTTTGGCTGTGGCTGCAAGGAAGAAGCACCACAGACGCAAATTTCAGCTGCACCCGATTTTCTGGCAATGGAGGGGGCAGGGGTCTCACCGACAAGGGGTGTGTGGTGGGCTGACCCCCGGCCAGCAGCTGAGCACCCACACAACTGCTCTTTCCGTCCCTCCACCCCCAGCAGGAGAGGGCAGAGAATAGGAAAAACAAAAGCAAAATTCATGGGTCGAGACACAGACAGTTTAGTAGGCGAAGGAAAGAGAAAAAAGCCAACAATGAGCAGGAAATCACTTATCTCCCACAAGCAGATCAAAGCCCAGCCAGTCCCTGAGCAGCTGCCACCAAAGAAGTCAATCTCCTCCCTTCTTCTTCTTCTTCTACGCCAGTTTGCATTGCTGAGCATGATGTCATACGGTACGGAATATCCCTTGGCCTACTTCAGGTGAGTTGTCCCGCCTGCGTCCCCTCCGAATGTCTTGCCCACCCCCAGCCTGCTCACTGCAGGGTAGCGTGGGAATGAGAGAAAGCCTTGATGCTGTGCAAGCACCAAGCGGTATTCAAAACACTGTGTTATTAGCATTGTTTTAGCCACAGATCCAGAGCACAGCACCGTGTGGGCTTCTACGGAGAAAGTTCACTCCATCCCAGCCAGACCCAGCACGGCGTGCAATCCCTTGGTACCCAAGCAAGGCAAGCAGAGCGGGTCCAGTGGTAGCCAGCGGTCAGTGGTTACCGGCCAATTGCGAAGGGCAACACAGCTTCAGCACCACGCCAGGAGGTCCGGTCAGTGGGCCAGGGTTATTTCAGCAAGGCACAGGTAAAAAAGTGTTGGGCAAAAGCCAAGGGCAAGGCCACCGAAGCATGATTTGTTACCATAGCTGAGGACATGCATGTAATTTCCCTTTTCTTCTCCCAAACTTGCACACCATTATGGCGGACTGCTAGATTGTCAGCAGACTCACAAGCAACGCCAGATCACTCTGATCTTTACCACGTAAGCCATCTTGGAAACATCGGTCAGTGAGAATAGGCAGTGACACAGGACACTTCCTCGAGTAACAGATTTTTTTATTTAGCCACAGGGGTCCAGTAACCAGAAGGGAGAAGCAATGCACTCGTTGCCTACAGCTCTGCCAGTTTTCCTAAAGACTTCGGTAGACCTGACGTGCCCCAACTCTTTCTGGTGGCAGAGGTGCAAATGTCTCCTCTGCAGGCCCTGCCTCTTGCCTTGTTCTCCTCAAAACTCTCCTGAAGTACCAGAGCTTTAGTTAAGATTTTCACCTTGAGGGAGACCCTGGCTCTCTGATCAGCTACGTATGCTGCATCCTGCCTGGAGAAGGATTTGAAAAGCTGCTGGTTTGGGAGCTATTCACCCATTTTAGAATTTGTCCCTTTGCATTTCATCTCTGCTGTCATGTATTGTACCTCTAGCTGCCATCTTTGAAAATCGTGGGCTGAGCAGACCGTATTGTACGAAGAGGAGTGGACCAGGTAACACCAGAGGAAGCTGTAAGGGCAGGATTTTCAGAAGACTTCAAGACTTGCTGGCGGTCCCCTGGACACCTTCCACTTTTTAAAAGAGGCAGAAAGGATCCTGGAACCGTCAGGAGTTTTCGACAAAGTTTTTTTATGGAAATGTAAAGGCAAAAAAATTTATTCAGGATTGACAAAGTAGTTGTAAGCTCTTTTGTTCAAAGAAACGCCGTCAGTCTGAGGCATCGCTAGCGTTACTTTATAGGTGTAACTTTTTAACCCTCTCAAATCAACTTTTGACCCGTTTGAATCTAGGGATCATAGCACTTCTGTTGCAAAGATTGCCAGACTAAAAATTACAGCAACTTATGGGGCTGTGAAGGAGGAAGCGTACCCTCGTGTCACTCCTGGGAGTCTGGGGCAGGCGAAGTCTGGCCTCAAGCTGTTGCGATGCAGCAAGCGACAGCGAGGCCTTCGGCAGGAGGGTTAGAGACCTTCTGCACTGAGCAGAACAGGCAGAATGCAATCACAAAAAAAAGCTTTTACACAATGAAGATAAAACAGAGATTCCTGGAACAGCTGTGGTTCCCAAAGAATATAATCCGTCTAACGGAGAAAATATATATGCCAGCACAAGTTTGTACACACATACATGAGCGTATGCTGAACTGATTAAGTGCAGTTCAGTTAGTTTGTTCTAGTTTTGCTTTGTTACATGTGCAAATGGAAAAAATATGGCATCTGATAGTAAATCAACAGGCAACTAAAAGTGACCAGACATTAAAGGTTTCTTGAAGGCTGATAAAATATTTCCTTCTCCTAGAGAGCGGCTGATCCTTCAGTAAAGGACCAGACCCCTAGATTTGAATTCCAGATCCAGTTATGGGACCGCAATAACTTGAATTTCTTTGGCTACGATGGACCTAAGGGATAACAGTCACAGATCCAGTCCTGAAGGGAGAGTGACATAAGGCAGAAACCTGTGGCCTGTTCCACCCTCATTCACTCTAAACGTATAATTACCACAATTCAGTGAGCTGCTTGTGGTTTTGCAATGAAGCAAGTAAGGGTGAAGTTGTGAGAATGATGTGTTTTCATATCATTTTATTTAATATACATGTTGTATAAGTGAAGAAAAGAAGGATTCTGCTGAAATATGCTACTACAATATTTCATTCATACTCTGTTTTGTGCCTTGAATACTTTTTATTTGAACAGAGTTTATGTCCCTGCTATCTAACATCGCTAGTACAAAAATCCTGTAAAGGAATTTCTTTCTTCCTTCTCTTCCCTTCATTCTCACAACTGCCAGAAGAAGTTGTTTAGACCTTCAGAATCAACAACTTATTGTCCACAGTGGGTTGTTGTTACTGAGACACTTCAAGGACAAAATAGAAAGGAACGGATACTTGTGTTGTTACTGTTAGAGAGGGATAGCTGAGAAAAATCCTAATGAAGCTTCAGGACATGACTGTTGGGTCAAAGTCTAGAGTAAGACTCATGTGTCTGACTTCAAGAGAGAAGATAAAAAGCCAGTAGCTTCTGAAAGATGGATCTTACTAGCCAAAAAACGCCACAGACCTATACAGCCATGCCGAATACTGTGCAGTCTCCCTAGCTCAGCAAACTTTTATTTCTGCCAAAAGCCCGGACTGACACACTGCAGCTGGATTTCCCGGTAGTTCACAGTTCAGTGGGCTATTCCTGCTATGAAGCACAACATATCCAAGCAGCACATTGTTGTTAAAGCTAAAAAAATTTCATTGTATAGGAGTAGTTTACGGTCTTTATCCAAGTGGCAGTTTTGGATGTAATATACTCTGAATACATGATGAGGCATAAAGCACACTAACATTACCAAGATGAAGAAGAAACTCTTTGTCTGAGCCCTGAATTCCACATGGGAGTTGATGTCAGGCCAGTATTTCACAGCCAGTCTATAGATCACAGACAACTGGATCACGGTGAGCACGGCACAAACTGCCACCAAAATCCCAACCAGGCAGTAGTTTATGATTACCATGGGTCCCTCTTGTATCTCCTTGTGGAACTGAAAGCATTCCGAGGAGCGGTACGCCTTAGAGGTGCCATAGTACGAGAGAAAAACAGGTGTGATCACCAGCGCTCCCACCAGCCAGACGGCTGCCACCCAGGTTGTAGTGTAGCACTTCCTAAACTCGAGTCGGAAGAGGCGTATTATGATGATAGCCGCATAAAACACGAAGGTGGTGTACATGTGGAGGTAGATGATGGCGCTAGCTAGCTTGCAGGCGAACCTCCCGAATTTCCATTCCCGTAAAATGTAATAGCTGAGGCGGAAGGGGATGCTGAGTAGCATAAAGGTGTGCAGCACGAGGAGGTTGATGACGATAATGGTCATCACAGATTGCGGTCTCCTACGAAACAACTGGTGGGACATCATGATGACCCCAAGGGAGCCGCCCGCCAGGTCGATGATGTACAGGGCTATGAGAACGGTGCGGAGCCTCTCGGAGGTGTCCGGCAGCGTCTCGTTGGAGGAATGGTTCTGCTGGGTTACGCTGCTGTTAGGCATCCTCCTAAGCTCCTCCGTCAAAGGTTACTGAAAGTGAAAAATGGGAATTTTTAAAATAGACACGTTTTCCTTGTTGCTGCCTTTATTGTTAACTATGGAATGCCACAAATTCATGAAGGGACATTTTACTGAATTGTGTTTGAGATGATGTTATCCCATGTAGTATACAACCTTGTAAGTGTTGTCATACTGTATATGACAGCAATAACCCGTGCCTCTCAGGGTCAAACCCACATTCTGTATAATTATGAATGAGGTTTTAATTCACTAAACCGCATTCTAGGATTTTTTTTTTTTCAATTATTTGCCTCTAGATTAAGCCATTTGAAATAGCGAAGGCACTGTCTGTTTGTAAATTACGGAAGTTTAATTTGCACTCCTGTTACAAAGCTAAAATTGGGGGTGGGAAAAATACTGAAATATGAAGAGGTTGTACCTATAATTTGTGGATACTTCATGAAGACACCTGAGCCATCTTTTAGCATCTTCCTGGATGGGTGCAGGACACCCATAAAGGCAGCAACACTTTCAGTTTCTAGATGCACAGAGCACATTGATAATAAAGATCGGCAGATGAAAATTCAATTTCTTCTTGCTTCAGCTCCAAGTCTTTTTGCTACAGAATTTCACCTGAGCTACTCTACTATGAAAAATGAACAAAAAGCTAAAAATCAATTTAGGAACAATCTTCTGAAAGATATAATCCTATTGGCTCTTGTTGAACATAGCCACATACAGCTCCATTCTTATTTAGACTTAAGGCAAAGTGTGGGCTGTTCAGTTGTTTGGGCTTGCATACAGATGTCTGTGCAAGTGTACGGGGACAGCACTCAGGGTACATGCACGCTTTGTAAATGAAATCTGTCCTTACCTTACAAAGAGTTTCAAAAGAACAAAGAAAGAGCTGAAAAATGGTCTCTTAAAAAAGCAGTGTCTTCTCTCTCCGATTCCTTTGAAGTTTGAAATCAGTAAACTTGTTTTAATCGGCAATTCGTAATTTGGTTGCACTCATCTGCAAAATGATAGACTACACCTGCAAAATATTTTCAGAGAAACTTCTCATTTATGAAGCATCAGGCAAAGCACCTTCAGAAGGCCGTTGGAGTGTTATGTCCAAGACCAATACAAACCTTTCTGTTCACACCCTTTTGAAATGCATGATCTTGGAAGCATTTAAATGGTTAAAATTCTATACCCACCTAATATTCCTGAGATAGGCATGAGAAATTTTCTTTCCCAGAAACTTTGCTATAAGAAAAGTTTTACAAGCTTTAAGGAGATGGCTTGCTGCTCTTGACACAAGTTCATTTTCCAATGTGAATTTGTAATATTTCAAATCAGCTTTAAGAAGGTACAATCTTTTTGATCTTATAAACAGCATAACTACAGTCTAGGTGCCAACATTTTATATTACTCAGGAAAAGACTACATATTTTCACTATTTATAGAAATAAAATACTTAAAATTTACCGTATAATCTCTTATCTCTGTGACTTCCCCCTTCTTCTTTACCCTTTCACGCATCCATAGCATATGGCATATATACCAGTGCGAAAAAAAGAGCCTTTGGTGTTACTGTTTGACCGAAAACGGTTGAGGGTTTTCTCAGCCCACATACAGGAAGGCACAAGCCTTTTTTTCTTGCTTCACTGCGATAGCAATCGCATACGTTCCACATCTAATACGAATATTTTGTTCATGCAGAGAGAACTGCTGAAAAGCTGCTGAGCTGTCAGACCATCGCTGCGCTCGGACATGTAGGACAGACCCACCCGTCAGGACCACTTCTGCCCACAGTTTGGTCAGTTTTAAAGCTCAGATGGGCAGTGATTCCCTGAGCTGTACAACTACTACAAGTTACTGGGGTTTGCTACTAAGCAAGTAAGAAGTGCCATTGATCAAGTGACGAAATATGCAGCTGAGCAGAGGATTTTTCATTACAAATGCACTTTTCCCCTGAACGTGTTTGATGTTTAATAATTAAGCTAAATGTGCCAGAATAACAAACTTTTTAGCAGAGTTAACGAAAGATTTCACTCTAACATGCTGTTAGATCTTCAAGAACTCAGAGATTACTCACGGTTTAAATACTATAAGTAAAATAAGCTCCAGACATACATGAAAAGTGACTTAATAGTTCCTGCTGTTATAAAAAGACACGCAGAGGCCAGTGGCACTTGAAGATTATGCCTGAACTGCAGGCATGACTGCTGACCCCAAACCATACCATTAGTGTAATGTAGCTCACTAAAAAAAGGAAAGCGTTGAGTCAGGGTTCTTCTAGAGACATTAAAAAGCAGTTTCTTGACTAGATATTAAACAGAAATATGTTAGCCTAATTTATTTTTCAGTTAGAGCTCTAGACCACAGCTGGAGTTGTCAGTACTCAAACACGAAAGGACAACACACAGGGTTTTGTGAGCAATAACTTAAAAACAATATTCCAGCAGGGCTGAACTAGCATTGCTCCTGCCATCAAGCAGTCATCCTCTGCTGTGGATGCGAGGATGGTTCCCTCTGAGAGGAGGTTTCTCTCCTATTATTGAGTACAGTCATTAGAAAGAACAAGACGTGAAAGAGAACTATTAGACGTAAATAAATCCTAAGACTCAAAAAAGTCAGGGAGAGAAACAGAAAGGGTTGTGAGGCTGAGAGAGAATGTGGAGACAGCAGTCTGTGAGACATTCTCAGGATAAACTCCGAAAGCTCTGAGAGAGCAGTTACCATTTCATCTAGGCCAGGATTCAGAACAGGAGGGATGCTCGTTTTGGAGACTGCATATACTCGTGGGCGTGGTGCTAAGAGAAATCTGCCATTGCTCCAGCAGACAGGGCACTGAAGGAAAACAGCTGCGTGAATAATGGTACTCACCAGGTGTGGTTGCAGCATCACTTAATCCCAAGCAAGGACAGGCTGCTGCCGGACGCGGTAGCAATGGTGTTTGGATGGAAAAAATGATCAGCTGGTTCTGCAGAAATGCACAGGAAGGTAGGGAACAGCCTGGGTGTCGGACACTGGTGGTTTCAGCGGGTTAGAGTGATCATGAAACTACATCCACAGCCTCTGCGTAAAGCAAGGAAACGCCTGCAGCCTTGTGCTCGCTCCACAAGACCTGAAGTGATCCACAAAGCTTGAACCACCAAGTAATAATGCAGAAGAGACATGAAGAAACTGCATTCCTGAAATGGCGGCTGTGTGACAGCTGGCACTGCAGACAGAGCCAAATCAGGCTATGAGATCGAGGGCTTTGCACACTCTATTACCTTGTTGAGTCCAGTCCGAGCACTTGGATGTAAAGTGATGCCAAAACCCCTGCAAAAGTGTTGCATAGATAATTCTCTTGTCAGCTTGGGGAGAGAGCCGTTAGCTGACACTGAAACACTGAAACTGCTGAGGGTCAGAAATAGAACTTCGCAATTGATGTTTCATACCTCTGAGTCGCTTTGTCCTCGAAATGTTCCTTGAAGGTAGTATGTTGAAGCTGTTCAGTGTGTTAACCTTTCGTTTTTGTGTTCTTCTGTTAAAAAAAACCCCGTCACTCAACTCATCTCTGTGATTTAGGTCTTAAGTTTTAGCTTAGTTTCTCATGTGAGTACAAAAGGAAATTGAGTCACATCAGCCTGTTCAAATGAACGTTCAGATCTTGCTTTTGCTTCTTACTACGTCAGCACATACTGTGCCTTGACCAGTGGTGAGAATAAAGGTTGAAAGACAAATGCATATGTACATATCAGAGATCCAGGTCAAGACTAGCATCACAAATAGACTTTGAGGAAGGCAAGAACTGGGCATGTCTGGTTCTGCATTAGGGGAAACAGAAGACAAAGAAGAAAGGTGAAGGTTTAACTTATTAAGAAGAGAAAATGAAACAGAAGAAGAAGCAATAGTTGAGAGAAGGGGAACAAGTCCTGTTGGATGTTCAGACATGGGACGAGTCTGTGCAAGTGTCACTGACTGTGCCTATGCATGGGGGTAGCCGATTTCCTTTGAGCAGGGGCTAGATCCACAGTAGAACTCTAAGTTCTTGATTTAATTTCATTTCTGCACAGTTTCCTCTGCTTTCTGTGTAATTTTTTAAGAAAAAGGTATGTTCACTGGTCAGTATAACAGCAACCAAGGTTTCACATATGAGCTCGAGAGCTCCGTTCTGTCTAGGAACAACCACAAAACTGCGCTACCTTGTGTTATTGGATAGGATTTCAGTTTCAGCTGCTTCCAGCCTAGGGTCATAATTGCTGATAATTTCAATTATTTATTAATATTAAACCCTCTATTGCTCGTTACTTGTAAGAACTGAGCTACATATAGGCCAAAGTCATAAACAACAGTAAGACAGGGAATACCTGCGTTATGTTTTAACATACTGCTGCTTCTGTGATTGCATCTGCAATCACAGTTCTTGCTGTCTCACTCCCACTCTGATAGACATGAGTCACAGGTACTGGAAAGTGAGCAAATCATAGTCCATGGTTAGTGAACTTGTAGGATAATCCCTGTAATTTGCCAGTCCCACTCACCCATGCAGCATGAAGAATTTAATAACTTCAGCTAGTAAATGGTCAACAAGGTTAGCACGAGATCGGAGATTCTTGGACTAATCTACTTATTTGGTTGCAGATTTGCTGAGAGGTTTCTCAGGCTTTGTTTGTCAGGGTGGAAGAGGCTATTTGGCTTCTCTATTAGAAAAAATAGTATGTAATTGCCTCAGTCATACCTATTTAATCTGCCTCGAAAGTAGACATTATGCTTTATCTAAGTAGAAGTAATATAGTATGGATTTCTGTGGAGGAATTTGACAGAGTATATCACAGGCAGGCTACGACTTGCCTTTTGAAACAAAATCATTATTTCTTGGGTTTGACACAAGGAGATGAGATTTATTACAAGTTCAGGAGCTTGTCATTATTCTCCTGTGCTGGTACATACCAGTTTAGAGGTGAGTTAGAAGATTTATGAAATAGTTATGTCCTATTTGGTCTAGTTGCCCTCCAAAAGCTGTAGAGGTTGTTGCTGCTTTAGGTTATTCCAGAAAATTGATAATGCTGGCTTTAAAGCACCGTTGTACTTGGGAACAGCTGCAGAGAACCACATGTGAGCCAAGGATCTGGCACTGACAGCATAACCTTTTCCTGGTCCCAAATGCTTTCCTTTCTTCTTGAACACGCTGCCACGCATTCTCCTTGTCAAACTTAATTCCCTTTGTTTTCAGCCCCACAGCCTTTCTCAGAAGTCTGCGTTTCTAGGCGTAGCTCCACACAATGCTATTTTACCCCATTTTTCATGTTCTTCTGCTTGAAAAATACACTCACAGCCCCGATTCTTCTTCCCTGATACTGATATGCAGAATCAACAAGGCTCTGCGTGAATTAGATCCCTGCAACAAATGTTTGCGTGACACAGAGATGGGCAAGGCTTAATGTTTATTAAACTAAAAAGCAATTAGAAAGGAAACACACAAACCAATTAACTTATGTAGGAAAGCAGAGGTCCTCATTGCACTGATAGGAGTTTTCACGGAGTTACAGGAAGCGTGGAGGACACCCAAAACACAGAGGTGGTGCTTTCAAGGTGGGGCGGAGAGGTTGGTTTGGGGGTCGTTTTTTGGGACTGGGTTGTTTTTTCCAAATTCCCGTTGATCTTAAGCTCCCAGAGATCTTGCAACTGTGTGTTTGTGACCTTCTCCCACAAAAATGAGCCTCACCTTTACTGAGGAACGTTTTCCATTTTTCTGGAAGAAAGGCACTGCTTATGTTCTGGTTGGAGTTGCAGAGAGAGCACTAGAAGACAGGGACTAGGACTCTGAAAATAAAAAATGTTTGCATTTGTCAGGAAATTAGTTTACAATTTGATGATTCTGATGTCTAGAGGCCTGTCACCCAGTTTCGTCAAAACATACATCCCAAAAAGCACATTTACTAGAAAAACAATGACAAAAGAGGATTTTTAATCAGTTCTCTAGAGCCCAAACCCATGAGCAAAGCAGAAAAAATGGGTTAGCATTTATACTTACTGGGAGGGGGTGGGAGAGGTGGGAATCAATATTAATAGTGTGAATTCTGAGATATAAAAGAAATTTGGTATCAGTACGAAAAAGGAGACGTAAAGCATCTCCAATATATAGTGGCAATATTTCATGCTATTCTCAGTGGTGGCAACTGGACTGGTTGTAAAACTAGAAGATTTTTTAGTTCCTATCACTAAATAGAGATTCGAATAAAAAATCTACGCTGCAGGCTACCGGCCTTTTCCAATTTAATTTCCTGCGGGATTTCCAAAGACGCCTAGAAAAGCAAGAGAGAGTTTGAAACTTGAATATTTCAGCTGGTGGATGCCACCACAGAAGCTGCTTCCTTCAAGTCCCTGGAAGAAAAGACAGGGCCAAGGTTTGGAAAACCTGCAGTGGGGCAAATCCACAAGCAGAGGAAACTCCAAAGCTGAGGCCATTTGTGCAGTGGATTAAGTCCTGCATTTACAAAAACTGTCTCGCTCACCCTCAGAGTGCCTTGTCCATAGCAGGGCCACCTTTTGCAGAAGAAAACACAACAGAGAAAAAAGCAGTTCTGCAACATTCAGCGACAGAAGTGGCTTAGGAAGCAAAGCGTTGTGCAGACAAGAATAATCTGAAGGGATTTTAAAAGAGATGCTCATCATGTCTTTAAAGTATACCTCCTCTCTGCCCTGCCTTGGAATAGGTTCTGTTGACTTCTTCAGAGATGCCAGTAGCAACCAGGAATGAACCTATGTGCTGGCCAGCCCACCACCCATGGTAAGACCAGCAGTTCCAGCAGACCCATACGTTTCTCAGGGCAGAGTTGACATTTTATAGTCTAATCACAAATATCACTGGCATCGTCAGATCTGGAAACTCAATGGTTTAATAAAAGTCTGCCAAAGTTACCAGAAAAATAGCATCTCTACTGAGGTGCCTCTCTAGGCGTCTGGTTTCTTTTGGGTCCAAAGCAGCCAGTTCTTCCTCTTTTCAGGAGGAGGTTGCAGACCTCTTAAATGACAACAGTGATTAGCCCAGCTGCTCTGACTTACATCCAGGCCAGCACTTTTGCTCTTTCTGGTGCTACGATAATGATAAGTAGTGACCACAGCTTCCTTACAGAAGGGTATTTCTTTACAGGAAACATAAAATGGCCTTTAAGAGGAAAGACGTTCAAATCAATAAAGCAGACTCTATGCTTATTTACATCTTACCCACGTTTGCTGTTTGCTGAAATGTGAGGAACCATTGCTTGAGAGTATGTCTCAAAGCAACTCAGAAAGGCTTTTTGCTCACTATATTGGATAATACCTTTAGATTTCCTTATATTGTACATATTACTAAATAATTCAATCACATTCAGCATTTGGAAGATGAAATAACGTCATTTCTGCTGCCTTTTTGCTAATTGGGAAATCTCTGTGCTTCCATTATACATGCTGTTTGCAGGAATGAAATAAAATGAACGCCATGGCCTATGTCTGTTTATACCCGATACCCTCAACACATGGCAAAAAGAATATGTACAACCAATCAAAATGCTCTCATACTAATACGATCATGGTCCTAAGTACCGTCAAACTGTCTACATCAATTCATTCAATAGCTTTCACTGTTTCTTTGTTTTCTCAGTTCAAGGATTTGAGCAATTAATGTAATTGTAAGAACATTTCTACCCTAAAGCATAGATGGGCCATGAAGCTAATTAACATAATTTAAGCTAACTCTATGAAAATGACATATGTGATAGGTTCCAAATGATCGGTTTAGCAGAGACCTGTTGGACTTATTTTTCCATTGTAGCAAAAATATATTCTACAATAAGAGAATGAGGTAGAGGGGAACATTTAAAATGAAGTGATTAACTTAATTGCTTTTCTTTCAACCACCAGCAGTTCTTAGAATTGAAGGACGGGAGAAGCCTTTGTTAATGCAGAAGACACAGGGAGGAAATTATTTCTGTGCATGCAACATGACGTTGCTTTATAAAATCTGGTACTCAACTACCAATCATTTTTGAATGACTGAAACTCAAATGAGTACAAAATGTCACAAGCTTGAAACCTGAGTATTTTAACGCATCAGTTGCCAACTGAAGAGAGGCATGGAGAGAGGGAGTCAAGAGCAATGACCAAATCCCTCCATTCCTAATACTGTCCCACTGTAGGCAATCAGTCTTGGCTTCAAAGAGCTAGGAGAGGGCTACCTTTAAAAGCAGAAGGGGATTTTTAGGATTCAGCAGTTACCTCCCGTTGGGGGTCAAGGCACCTCTTCTTCTGGTGCTTGTACTCCACTTCCCATGGGATCATGCAGGGGTTACTTGGCAGCCAGTGTTCCTGAGCTCCAACAAATCCTCCTTTCTCTGCTATTGGCTTGGAAGTCTCTGAGCAAATATGGTGGAATAGAGATTAAGAACCTGCTGGTCTTCACCCAAAAATTCAGTAGGGGAACACCTCCAGATCCAGGAAGAGCCTTAAATCCATGTAATCCAGCACAAATATAACACTTGCTAGTGATTCACTCCTTTCTCAAAGAGCAGAGGGAAAGACTGAGGCCCGTGGATGAAGAGGACAGACTGCCGGCAGCACCGTAGCTCTTGAGCCCAGCTGGAGGAATCAAACCCCAAGATATTTAGAGGCTGAGGGGAATGCTCAGCCCTAGGGACAAGGCCTAGAAAAGGGGTGTAGAAAAGTTCTTAGAATTAGGTAAGACAGCTGAGAAACACTCGACAATTTAAAAAAGCAAAAGGTAAATCAAAATACAGTTGAAGAGCAGGGCTAGGAAAAGTAAGTTTGCAGTTGCTCAGTGAAGCAAGCGAAAGAAAGGAGAACTTTGCCTCTCTCAGTCCCGCATACAGCAGGAGGCAGGATTTGACAGCGCCACGTTGCACTGCCGCAAGCCTGAAAAGGCATCTGCGGTGGTACGCACGTGGAGGTTCATCCACAGGGTAAATATACATGCTGGAAAGAATTAAAAGGAGAAGCTGATGTTTCTTTAATCATAGCTGGTGGGCTACTAACATTCTTGCAAACCTGCCTGACTAATTTCCTATTGCGCAGTGACAGCGTTGTCAGCCGGCTGTTTGTACAGACCTCCAGGACCTCAGAGGGTACAAACCTTTCTGTAGGGAAATGCAGTCATCTGGACTGTGAAATAATTGGAAGGGCCTGAAGTCCTTGCTCAGCTCCCATTTTAAATACCTGAGAGAAAAAAAAAGTGAGTGCACTTCACGGAGGATCATAGGGCTAGCTCAAGCCAGCTCAGGTTTTATAAATCACAATGCTTTTAGGTACATTTCCTGTATACCTTTGAGATAAACAGAAGCCAAAAAACCAGCACAGGCATTTATCTGCCTTATCTACTGTTTCTTTCTCACTTGGAGGTCCATTCCTTGTTCACAGAAAAGCCTTCTGGGTGGTACCAGCCCTAGCATCCTACAGCTGCCTCCCAAGGATGACGGGGCGGGCGGCTATTTCCCCAGGGTTATCACTGACCCACGCTACAGATTTGCTGCCCGTAGCATTTTGCTTGCAGGATAACTGCAGCCACGCACACTTGCATGAGGAGATTTTTTTTCCATGATCCGAGTACCACCCTGATTTACCTACTCCAGCCATAGGTAACAGCCCTTCAGCAGCTCTTTGCTCGCTACGAGAAATAAGCTCGGGGGGAAGATTTTCTTTTCAAGAGGTCATACTTTTCCTCTAAGCAAACCCGGACCTCTTTGAAGATTTATTTTATTGAAATCTGAGAGAGGGAAAAAGTTGCCTTAAATGTGATTAATAATTTGATCTAAACTGCAGATGAAATTCAGGGAGGGAGTTTACCTACGTGTTTCAAAGGTACATAGATGCATGTGTTTCAATTCTACTTTTTCGATGTACAAAATAGCAGAAAGAATTGTCTTAGAAATAAGCGTCTTTAAAAAAATTGTGTTTATCTGTAAAGCTGAAGGCCTAATTAATCTAAAAATTCAAAGTTACGTTTCTTTGCATCAGAAGGTGTAAACTCTCAAAAATAAATCTAGGGATTACGTCCTCAGTTCAAAGGAGGACAGTGAAAGAGGCAATTAATTCTCTTACTTCTTATTCTTTTTCACCAAGCAGGGCTTTAGGCATGACTGTCAAACCGTTGTTAGCCAGCATCAACCAGTTGTGACCTATGAGAAGCTAAAAATTAATTGATTTAAAAGTTGCTTGTTAGAGCCTCCTGATACTTGAATATCCTCCTGATTAAAAAGTGAATAAATAGCATAGGTTTTTCCTCTTTGAGCCTTGGGGATTTTTTGCTTTGCATGTTCAAATTTAACAGTTGGAATAAAAATAAGATTGTATCAAAATCCAATTTTATTTTCTAAACTAAAGCTCTTTGGTGCAATCCAAACCACCAATTTTACAGTCTTTTAACGCCTTCTTTAAAAATGTGGCTTCAGTTCTGAAGCGTGGTGGGTTGATCCTGGCTGGCAGCTAAGCCCCCACCCAATCACTTGCTCACTTCCCCCAGAAGGATGGGGGAGAGAATCGGAAGGGCAAAAGAGAGAAGAAAACTCATGGGTCGAGGTAAAGACGGTTTACTAAGTGAAGGGCGGGGTGGGGGGGAGGGGAGAAGGAAGAAAAAAAAAAACCAGGGAAAAAAAAAAATTAAAAGTGATGCAAAAAGCAATCATCACTCACCACCAGCAGCCCAAATGCCCAATCAGTTTCTGAGCAACAGCTACTTTGGAAAAACTG
>JAVKLA010000010.1:12920538-12936516 GCA_034782735.1 Sagittarius serpentarius
CTGCGCCCCCCCCCCCCCCCCCCCGGCCCAAGTTTTACTGCTGAGTGTGATATTATAGAGCACGTCCCAGTTGCACCCCCCTGCCCACCTCTTGCCCACCCCCAGCCCACTGGCTAGAGGGGCAGACTGGAAAAACAGAGAAGGCCTCGGTGCTAGGCAAGCATGGCTCAGCAAGAGCTATAACACACAGGCTGGTGTTTGGGCAGGGATCTAAAACCACAGCACCATACTGGCTGCTATGGAGAAAATTAACTCCATCCCAGCCAGACCCAGTAGAGCAAGGCAAAATGCACTTTTGAAGCAAACAGTTGAAATATTCTGAAAACGGAACAAAATATGAATCTTTTCAAAATGAAAGCTTTTGTTTGGAAAAATTGAAAAGAAAAAAAAAGGATGTAAGTTCAGGAAGCTTTCCTGGAATGTGGATTAATCCAGAAAACAATCCTCCTAGGGTGCAATTTCATCTGAATGGACCATACTTCAGTAATAAGGACCACACCTATTTATTATTTTTTGCAAAAGCATCTGTCTCTAGCAGCAAAAAGCCCTCTTACTGTTTGTAGGGGAAGGCAGGGCAGAGTGGGGTGAGTTACAAAGGCTTTGGTCACTGGAAGATGGGGCATACCAGGTGAGCGAGGACCTCAGGTACGAGGGTCAAACACGGCGTTGAAGGACCATGGAAGAGGAGCTGGCAGGAGTCAGCCGCGGCCAGTCAGGAGCAAAGCTCCGCAGCGCTGGATCCGATACCCTTCAACATCCTCGCCACGAGCGGCGTAACGGGACAGAGCTTTGCGGGTAACGCCAAACGGGAGGGAGCAGAAAAACGCGGGAGGTCAGGGCTGCTGTTGGGAGGGACCTCAGCAGAGTGGGGGAACGGGCCAGCAGGAACCGCATGAGGATATCAATAGCGATTGGAGAGTGGTGCAGCTGCGGGCCAGGAGCCCAGCGAAGGTGTTTGGAGTCTCTGTCCTTAAAGATTTTCAACACACAGCTAGACACCGTCCTGGGCAGCCTCGTCTAACTTTGAGTTTAGCCACGCTTTGAGCCAGGGATAGGACTAGATGACCTTGAGAGATCTCTTAAGATCTATTTTTTTCCCATGATTCTGTGATTTTAACTCGTCTTAATACCACAGAGGTGAACCTGCCTTCCACATCTGCACATCGTGTTCACAGCTTTGTGAAGGCTCCGGTTACTAAATCTGGTTACTAAATATAGTAACTAACTTGCAGCGATTATTAATGTGGAACATTTAGTAACACAAATCTAAATTACCATTTGCTCCTACACGCGTTCTGACCTCCAGGACAAGATTTTGTCCTTGCTATTATTTTATCAGCTCAGAGTTTTTCTGTTATAGCAAAAATACCCCTTGACATTAAAATACGTGAAACCACCTTGGTCCAACATAATTACTATTTTTTTCATTTTCACTTCACCAGTAACTGCAGTGGTTTCACACTCCTACACACGTTTGTAAAAGGTGGTGTTATTGTGATGTATTTCACATGCTGTATTTTTCCATATGCCTCTGTCACCACATTTTTTTGTGTCCCTTGTATAGTTACCAATATGCCCACGAGTTTGGGGTATTTAACCAAGGAACAGCTGACACGTTTCTTGCAGATTCGGTTTTGTCTCACAGCTTGGCTTTACTTATTTCTCTGTGAACTAGCTGCATGCTGTCTAAGTTCACTTGTCATGTTTTTCATCTGTTCTCGTAATTTTTACTGCTTCCTGTACCTCACATTCATTGGGGTTAAAAGTTTGCTGGTGGTGTTCGCCAGCCCTGTTTGTCCTCCACACCCCACTGCTGCATTACAAAGAGCTCCATCTCTCCTAAAGCACCCAAGAAGCCTCAGCCTTGCAAATTGCTTAAAGTGGACGTCAGTACTGCTCAGTGGAAGAGGTATCAGCTTGGGTTTGCAGTCTGCTCTTAGTGGTGGGCAGAATGAGAAATCCGCTTTCACGTGTGATTATTTTTTGCTATTTTATTTGTGACCGAGTTTCCAGGTCGATTATTGTGGAGACAAAGAAAAATGCATGAAAATGTGCAATATCTGCTCAGCAGCCCTGAAAGGAGCATATTCTTGAATATCAGAGCAGTGTTACAGTAAATTGCCTCTTTCTTTATTACAAGATTGCACAGAGAGGAGGTAACAGCAGAGCTAACGAGACTGTGCATATATATGGGTTACATTAGTAATGAGAAACAGCTACACTAATTAACTCTGCTCCCTAATGAAATTAAATTCATGCAGTAAAAGACGTATAATAAAGTCAATACAAAAAAAAGTATACCAGTTTCTAATTCCTTCACTATGGCAGGGTGGCATAAACAACAACACGATTATCATGGAACAGTAATCATTGACTGGGAGGAAGCGGGGCTTAGTGTTGGTAGGCTGAGGTTGTTCCAGTTTCCACCAAAGAGAACAGTAGCTTCCTTCCCTCACCCCTTCCTCTCCTCCAGATATGCAGACTGGTAAATTAGTGAACTATTATTTCTCACTTCTTATTTTTTAATTTTGGAAAAATAACTTGATACATTCATGTGCACATGTAAATTCCTTAAAAGCAGCGTAAGCTCAAAGTGTAAGCTTGCGTAGAAGACACAAAGCAGCATTTTTTTCCCACTGAGCTCACAATTGTTTTTATGACTGAGACACTGGTGACAAGATCTGTTGACACTTCCATTTTGCCCTGTAACATTTCAGTCAGCTTGCTTGCTGGTCTGTCCTGGGGACAGTCACATCGACTCCATTGTTGCCATTTGGGTGTTGACTTGGCCATGCCTTCTCGTCTCAGATGTCAATCCACATCGTTCTTCCTGGCCAGCCTGGTCTGTCCATGTTCCTTCATCCTGCTGGTGAAAACAGAGGTCAGCTTTGGAGTCAGGGGTAGCTAGCGGTTGTCCACTGGCCGTGACTCTGGTGGCAAAAGGCTATGTGTCTGTACAGTCTGTGTGGGTGGAGGCTTCTGAGGTTGTGGGAGAATTTCATCTGATGGAGACCCAGGTGCAGGCTCTGCTGCAGCCTCAGCTCGAGTGGCAGTACCAGTGGGGTCCTCTGGAGCTTCACGGGCTGCGGGGACAGGTGATGCAGCAGGGCTGGTCAGCACAGAGACCGGGTCCTCCTCAGTCATTAGGCAGTGGACGATATTCAACGGAAGAGAGGTTGAGGTGAGCCCACACCTGGGATCTGTTCCAAACAGAGCTGAGTATGGTGCACAGTTTATTCCCGAGCGGCGAGCTGAATTCTTAGCAAACTGCACAAAGCATACTCCCATAGACCAGTCCCACGAATTATTTTCTGCCATCTGCTCCATGAGCATCTCCATAATATTGCTGTTTGGATGCTCTGCTAGTTCTTGGCTTTGAGAGTGTTCTGGTTTCCCACGCTGAGCAGAGGCCACAAATACTTTAGCTCTTGCATGACTTGAGTAATGAATTCTATTCCATCGTGACTCTGCAATACAACAGGGGCTCCAAAAGTGAGGAAAATGTCAAGAAGCTGTAGAGCCATCTCAGCTGCTTTTTTTGATGTAAGTGGATGGAGAACACAAAATTTGGTGATGCAGTCCTGGTACACCATTATCCACTTCAAGCTGCCTAGACACATGGACTGCATATTGTTAAAGTCAGTTTGCCCCCGTGCTAAGTGCTCCTTGTTCAGAACAAACCAACAAACCATTCCAAGTGGTGCCTTCTTTTTTCTTGTCACACTACACGGAAGGATTTGAAGTGCTCAACAGCATTTCTGGTAACATCTGCATACTTAGACGACAAGTGTTTCGCAACACGGTCATGACCACCGTGCCCAGCAGCCATATGTTCTTTTTTGATGATATCATATGCATCCTCGATGCTCACATAATATGTGGGAGATTCCTTTTTTGTCTGCCGCCTCTTAATCAGCTTCTCTGTGTCTCCACAATGTAGAACTTCACATCTGAAATGAGGGAAACAGCAAGCAGTTTATTAGCAATAATCACGTGTATCTAAATGGGGAAAGCAGCGATGTATACACTTAGAGTTAAAAAACCAGAAGGAGCAGAAAGAGTAGGTTCTCCATACTTACTTTGTAAGCAGAGAGTATTCATGTCTTGACTTTGACTTGGGATTCTGTGTTGTCTTCTTTATTTCAGCAACAGTTGCACAATACTCTGCCTTTGGGATCATGTACTTGGAGCATTTCTTACACTTTTTGTACAGTTCTTCTCTAAATTTACCTTCAAAGTCCTGAGGCACGTTCAGGAATGATTACTTAGCAAGCAGAGAAATCTGATTCAACTCCCTCCTTTTATGTACAGCTGCTCTTGCATCAATTTCTGACGTATGGTACAGTCATATTGTGAAACCAGTTATTCTGTAAAATGACTAAAATCTTCAGCCATTTCTCGAAATGACTTCCAGTTACTTTGCAAAATGACAGAAAATAATAGGCAGATATTATGCAAAATGTCTAATCTCTAGCTTTTTGAACTTACTAGCTTAAGAGACAACAGAAAGAGCTGTTTTATTTAATTTTATTTCCCAAACTGTTCAAAACCACACAGTATATCGCAAACTATACATTGTATTTTCTAAAATAGAGACTCCTGCGAGGTCAACTTTACTTTGTAAAATTTGCAGCTGTTTTTAATTTTTTGTTCCATTGGATTGATATTTGAAACACCTGACCTTCTGCACTAGAATAATAGTGACTATAGTTCACATTTTGTGAAACGCTAGAAACCATTAGGCATTCAGGTGATGACCAAGTAAAGAATGAAGTCCAGTGGTGTAATAAAATGGCCATTATTTTCTGAAATGCCTAAAACCAGTCATTTTATGTGGCTGAAACTGACATTTCAAGAAAGAACTGCACATCTCCAATTTTTTTTTTTTTTCCCCCAAATAGCCGCTTTCACAGTATCATCATAATATACACAGACTGTCTGCTGTTTGGGTTTAAACTTCTGAAGGCCAGTTTACTGTAGAGACAGTTTCCTTCTTGCAAGCTGAATTTAACCTACGAACTGCTTTTCATTACGTGAAACTTCACGGTGCTATTTCTAGCGTATGGACACATTTCATGTCTTGAGCAGATCCTGATTCAGCTGCTCCTTCTGTAGCAGAGGACGGGAGCTGCGGTCTGTCTCCATGTATGTGGAGTTCGCACCCATTTGTGTTTCCCTGCATGCAGCCCCCGGACTGGTGAGGCTCTCCTTCTCTCCAGGGGTGTGATTCAAGGTTGTCCACCGCAGGATTTTCCATCAATGCAGGTGCAGTCTGTGCTGCCCTGTCTTATTTTCTTATTTTCTCCTGCGCTTTTGCAGCACCCGACTAGTGGAGTCTCTGTGAGATCCCACATCTGCGGAGGAAAAGCACTGGGAAGACAGAGTCCTAGCTGCAAGTCCTACACATCTCTGTTCGGCCTCACGGTGCCTCCCTCGTCAGCCGTAGGCAGGTGGTTGTGCTTCTCTGTGCTGTAGGCCTCTAAAGCAGATTGAGAGGCTGCGAGCTCTTTTCCATGAGTCTCCTTCCCTTAGCGTGCAGCCCCTGCTGAGCGCAAGTCAGGGCCTGGCTTCCCAGGTTCAGGCGAAGCATTTGGAGACGCTATTAAATTTCTGCGCTAACGTCCGTCTTGCCTCTTTTGTTGGCGCTGGGCACGTGGCCCTTCCTGACCGTGACCCTGCTATGGATGGGGTTGCCTGTGGATTTGGTAGCCGAGCTTCCAGTTGGTTGTGTGTGTTTCGCCCTTCCCAGCTATGGGACGCGCAGCGTTTCCATTAGCAAGACCTCGGAGTCAGGTGAGCCCCAGCCACCCATGGGTGGCACACAGTTCGTTGAGGGCACAGCCACCACAGCTAAAGAACGACACCAGCCAGGCACTATCAGACTGGAGGCGTTACTGGGAGAAAGGGAAGTGTTACCGGTTGAGAGTGAAAGCAGGCAGCCAGCCTGTCTGCTGCCTCATCAGAGGAAAGAGGACTATATATTTCTTACAGTTCTACTTCAGGGAATGGATACTGTATATTATCTTTATTGGTATTTCTCTTTCCAACAAAATTTTGGCTTGTTAAGCAGCTGTTTGCACGTGGGGAAAATTACCTCACTGAGTACCAGAAAGCTTAGTTTGGTTTTCTGAAGTTTCTGTCTGGGAGGTCAAGCTGGTGTTTTATTAATGACCCCTTGACTTTTGAAACCAGCCCGTGTTTCCCGTCAAGTCCTAACCAGAGGGTTTACTTACAGGCAAAGTGCACACAAAGCCCTGTTTCTCTGAGAACAGCAGAAGTGAGTGACTGTATGGGTCAGAAACGTCCAGTCCTACAACTCTCCTGAGGTTTCTGCTCAGGAACTGCTGCCTCTGCTGCCGTGCCCATCTCCCCCCATCCCTGGAGAGAGCATCGAGTGCCTGAAAACCCCTTTCCTGGCCTGCAGCTCTGGAGGTCCCTCCTTCCCCTACCAGCACCTCTGGTCTAAGGCACCCTGGTCCTTGGGAGCACATGGAAATGGAAATGGAAATGGAAATGGAAATGGAAATGGAAATGGAAATGGAAATGTCAGGTGATGTGGATCTGTGGAAAACTGCCTGGGAAGAAAAGAACTGGATCCCAAGAGGAATTAGACAAGTCAGATTACAGTCTGATAAATGCCCCAAATCAGCACTGCTGCAAAAAGCAGTCTTGCTGTGTTTATCCTTGCACTGACTCGAATTTCCACGACTCCCTGGTGAGCTAGAGAGGGAACTGATGCAGCTGAAAGCCATTCAGCAGAAGAATCCCAACCCTACGGGAAGAGCGATGTGGGAGTGGGAACAAGGAGTGGCGGAGGGCAAGTTTGCTCCCATCAGTGAGAGTGCCACTTTTTGACAACTTTACGGGTTCAATAAGCAACATGAGACGAAGGCCAGAGACACAGTCTATGTTATCTTGCTGCTGTGCGGCAGAAACCTGCTGATACTCTGCTCTCCTACCCTCATCCCCTGTCACAGTCTCCAGGTCCTATCCCCTCTTTGTCCTGCCATAATACGGCTTTTTGCGCTCTCACGTGGTTGTTTTCCAATCCAGAACTACCCTCCGTGATGCAGTCAGCAAAATCAGGGTCTCCTTTAAGCCTGTGGTGCCTCTGACCAAGCAGATGATGGTAACTGGAAATTCCCCCTTCCTCTGCAGACCGTCTCCCACATGTCAGCAGTTCCCCGTCATTGCCTCTGCCATCCCTGGTCACAGGCTTTCTCTGCCGGCCACTCGGGCTCACAAAGCAAGCTGAGTGGCAGACGTAAAGTTTGCGTAGACAGTCCCATAAAAAGCATGACCTGGTGCTGAACAGCATCACCAACTCGAAGCGTGGAATTACGACGCCCTAATTCCGCTCATTATCATCCTGAGCTAGCATTAACATCACTAGCATCAATTTTTATTTGGAAAGAAACCCACTCTCTAGTATTTTTTGTGATGCTATGGTGCAGGGTACTGCGCTTGTGTACATTTTTACAAGAATTAAACAACCTGTAGTTTTAACACATACGTGAGCAAGATTGGTTAAGCTGTATGGCCAGGAGGTACTCTGTGTAAACATAAGCTTTATTTTTTGGAAGTCTTGCCAAATTCAGATACAAAATGCTTTTCCTTTATATGCATATTTGCAGGAAGGACTTGCTTAGCTTTTCCAGCGCATAGTCATTTTGTTTGTTAACAACTTTATTATGGCAGAAGGGTTATAATATAGTGTTAAAAAGGTACGCAGTGCCTACAGAACACATGCAAGGTATTTTCTTCCACCAACGATGTTGCTACAGGAGGAAACAGAAATGTTGTGCCATTTTCCATCTTCTCTCCTGCCACAAGGGAAAACTGATTTGTTCATGGAGTTTTAAAACAAGTCTGGATCAGAGCAGTTGATTGCTTTCTTAATGATATATAATTAAATAGTAGTGAACTACACATTCAAGCTGACTCCTTCTATCTTATGAAAGTCTCCGTAGTTCCCTGAATACTCTTCAGTCTGGCTGGTAGTCATCTTCCTCTTTACCACCATCCTTTTGCTGCAAACGCCTTCTCGGACAGTTTTTTCTCAGATCCACACACACTGCAAGATCCTACATTTTTGTCTTAACATGTGTTGTGATCCAGGCTATTTGCCAAGGGTGGGCCACGTGCGCCCCCCCACATCTCAGTTCTGTTATGAACTTGAGTGATTTCCAACTTTTGGTGTTACGTAGCATTACTCAGACTCGGACCTGAAAATATTTTCTCATGATCAGACCTCCCCAGAGATATAGAGGAGCTTGAAGCAAGAAGAAAGACAGGGAGGAAAGACTGTAGAAAAGATGGGAACCTATAAAGTAACCATCTTGGTGGGACCAAAAGCAACGAGCGTAGCAGTAAGACTGTACGGGTACAGCAAGGTCAACCAATTGTTATTTGATTGCTGTCTGATATGCAAGAGATGTTGAAGGTGAGGTAGAAAGGAATGGAAAGATTCAGGAGTAAGAAAAGTTGGACTTCAACAGCATCATGAGGAGAGACTGTCACTGGAAATCGATCAGCTGATAACCTCTAATTTGTCAGATGATTAAAACGTTATCCCACTGACTCTAGATGAAAAAAATGTGACCTTACTCCGATGGCAAGAATAAGAAAGATATATTAGTCGTTGCTGTCTTGGGTTGTAGCAATCAGAGATTTTTACTCTTTTTTGGGAATAGGTGTAAAGCAGCTGAGCTATGAAAGCCTAAACGTCATTCACAGAATTACTTTGCTGAATTTTTCCTCTTTCCTAGTGGAATTCAATTCTGTCTTCAGAGACGGCAACTGACAATGCCTCACTGAGACGTAATAAGCTTTTTAGCTACTCCAATTTTATTAGCTTTTTCCATCCCTCCAATCCAAGCAGTAGCATTTTAACTTCTTCTACCAGTACAGGGTGCTAAATTTATAGAATTGATTTCAACCTAAAGATACTGTGAGTAACTAGTTATAAACTTCAGTATTGCACGAAATCAACATAGGATAAAAAAAACCCCAAACATTGTTACCTTGAAGACCTAAAATATTTCACTTTTTAAGGGAAGACAACCGCTGTCTGAATGATTGAAATAAAATGATCCTCACTTAAATATTTTTTAAAAATTGAACAATTCTGTAAATAAAAATACAGGCTTCTGTTTGAACTTACAATGTTCATTTCAGTTACAATGTGTAATTTTTGTTGTTAGAGACATTTTCATAATGTGGGAAAGAGAACAAAACTCTTTTCTGCTGCAGTGATACCATCTCCAAAAGGTGATTTTTGAGAAAATATTTTAAGAAATAACTGTTTATTGCTGTTTTGCTTTTAAAAGAGTCGGATTAATTGTTCAATTCACTTAGAAAGTTACGCTTGCCTTTACAGTGGATGAACGGACCTACTCAGGAGGAACAATAGCTTCCCTGATATTTTATGAGAGCTTGCAGGAAATAAATAAGAAATGCATGTGGAAAATTATATAGATCTTTACATTTCAAAAATCTGTGCCTTATTCCATAAAAAACTGCTTTTCTATTTGTGTTTCTACATACGTCGCAAATTCTCTTGACTCTCCTCCTAGTGCCTTTGACTTCACAAACCCTGATGTAAAAACAGTGAGACAGAAGAGCCCTTTCCTCCCTCTCCCCCAGGTGCATCCACGACTCACTAGGTAGCACCGTGAGGAAATCCCAGAGGTAACCTTCCAGTTTACCAGCTGAGACCCTGGGGGCGGTTCACCTCGTTATTTTGGGGAGCGGATGCGCGCGAGTGTGTCGCCCTCTTTCCAGGGCCCATCCTGACTTGCTGAGGAGGGGGTTTGCCGCGCGGGTCCAGCACCGCACTCTGCCAGGTCCAGGTCCGTGCACGCTGCCGGAGGCTGACGCTAGCAGCAAGACAGCCTGCTGCGGAGCATGCCCACCTTTTGCTTGAAGAGGCGGCTTCCACTCAGCACGAACGACAGCAGGTCCAGGCAGCTGAGGGCAGTCAGACTCAAAAAAACTTCGTTGTAGCTTTCTAGCTGCTCAAAATCATTCACATGCTGTATGTAGTAGGCCCTGAAGAGGTGATAGGGAAGGAAGCAAATTATGATGACGCAGATGAAGATCAGGTTTTTCACCTGGGCCCAGAACTCCTGGTGTGACCAGAGGGAGGTGGAAAGTTTTCTCGCCACTTTTACCAGGATGAAAATCTGCAGGCCCAAGAGGACACAAGTAATGCAGGCGACAGCTACAATTATGGTGTAGTTCAGGGCTTTCACGCTCTCCTGCTGTAGTTCTTTGTGGAACTTAAAGCACGCTGTATCATTGTATGAGCCTGAGCGTCCATACTCCAAGGACAAGACTGGCACCACAAAGACCATGACAAGGACCCACACGGCAGCGCTTGCTGCAATGGCATGCAGCTTCCTGTAAAACTCCACCTTGTCCTTCCATTGAAAGAAGATGAGCCACCGGATCACCAGGGTGATCACGTAGAACAGGAAGGTCAGGTACATGTGGATGTGCACCATTGCACTCACCATTTTGCAAAATGGCATCTTGAACACCCACTTCTTGTTGACGTAGTAGTACAGGCGGAAGGGCACCGTGAAGAGGAGGAGGCTGTGCACAACGACCAGGTTAATGATGGCCGTAGTGGTCACGGACAGCGTGTTCATCTTGACCAGCACAAACAACATTGTGATGGACCCAATCCCACCTCCAGCAAAGGCGACCGAGTAGGCGGTAATCAGTATGGCACTCACGGTGTTGGTGTGAGTGAAGGCAGAGGAGGAGTCACTGCTGTTCCTATTCTCATCAATCATGTTCCCGAAATCTTCCTTGTACATAGTCTAGAAACAAAAGAACACATGAAGCCTAAGATAAGGTAGGAATGAGAGGGCCCACCTGAAAAGCCAGCAGGGCTTTCCACCCGGATTTTGCTTGAGGGATAATCCTGGAATCTCACAGCTGGCACAAGCTGTAACCAGTAGTTTTATCCAAACATCCTCCAGCCTAGAGAAAAAAGTTTGTTTATGTGCAACAGAAATCTGCCTTCCCAGAGCCAGATAATAACCATATGTTGCTCTACCAAAGCTACAAAATTTGTTTGTTCCCGAGAGCTGAGTTTTGCACACATGACGGTCAACTCCTTCTTCTCCGTGGACGGCTTGTCTGAGTAAGGGATTAAACACCATGGATACCCGGGCTCCATGGAAATCCTGCTCAGATCCCGCCAGACCGAGTAGCGTGGGCAGTGCTGTCCTGGCGCTCGGGGCCATTTCACATCTAACATGTGGCAACCGGGTGTTACAAAATGGGCTGTTAGAAAGCGTTCTGCAAGGAACATCCCGGGTTAGTGCAAATAAGCCTGCCTGGCCCGAGCTCAGGCTAGATGAAAGTTAATGGCAAGTTTAGTAAGTATGCTGTACATTGTTAATGTATTACTGTTTTAATGAGAGATTAAATATAATCCTCATAATTCTAAATACAACTTCTGGTAGGATTTTTAAGTACTACAAGATCGCGTTGGAGGGGAAATGTTCAGGTAGGGTGTTATCCTGAAGGATGTTTGCATCTGTGAAAGTGTCAAGCGGATGTCCACACTACAGTCACTGGAAAGAAGCGGGGAAAACTGAACAGTGCTGGGCCCTGTACTATCCCAGTTATACTGCTACTTCCACTTGAACTATGATTTAAAACTGGCTCTGGTATGTCATACGTTTCACCGGTGAATCCCACTACACAAGAGGGGGTTTTCTCCTGACTTTTTGCAGTTTTTCTTTTAATACTGCAATGTTGTTAAATTCACAAAGTAGTTCCTCTCTCTCTTTGTATGAGTGGTATTTCAGCTTATTTTCATTTTTAGGTAGCACACACTGCAAAAAGCTGGGAGAGGAAAAAAGATTCTTCAGCAGTTCTCTCTTTTGTGGAAAAGACGAAATACCTATAACAGTTTTATAAACCAGTTTTGCTCGCAGCAGGGAATGAATATCTGTGGTGCATCTCAGATATTTTTTCTTGTTTCTTAGCAATATTTCTAAGCATTCGCCCCTCCAGTAATCAAGACCTCTTTATCCATTGAAAAGTCAGTTACTCTGTAGCTATCCCAATGCATCAAAGACTCCAGATATTTTATTGTAATCAACATGAATATAACTGCCGTATCTCAAATTGTTGTGTTGGTTGTTGGCACTTACTGACCTTTTCTGTTTGAAACTGCATTTCAGAGTTACGTGGACAACTAATTCCAGTGCATTATGAGAAGTAAAATGGGTTGCAATGGAAGGGCTTTTTCTCAAAGGTGCTGCTGACTGGCACATTGCAGCTCTTGCATCAGAAACCATGCAAGTTCCTTCCAGTTCTGTTCTCGTTTCTGAGACGTTGAGTTTCAGCCTCACAACCGTGCAAACCAGAAAGCATTAGCGACAGCTGTTCATCAGTTTCTCCAAGCTGCTAAGCTTTATTTCGAAAAGGTGTCTCTAAAAAGTGGCATTATGGCACTGTTTTAACTTAAAATGCGTATTTAAAGTTTAAAAAGTGCCACAGCCCTAGGGGCAACACACTGGAAATGCAGGTTGGTGTGAGCAGCCCCAGCAGCAAGGCTGCGCTCGGAGAGGAAGGATGCCTCGCGGTCGCCCTTCGGAGCCCGACAGTGAAACTTGAACTGAAGGCAGTAGGAAACAGATAAGCAGAAGTCAGATAACTGGTATTTTCCTCAGACAGTCCTATTAAGGGGACAGTGAGAGACCTATTTCTGTCTGCAAATAAGCAACCAAAGCACTGAAATGCAGGTCTCTGCAGAATTTTGTGGTCATTGCTAAATCCCTTCATTGTAACGTTCTGCAGGAATTCTCATTTTCATTAATCTTCAAAAAAAAAAAGCTACCGGCAGCTATGATATGAGTTTATCAGGTCCCCAATACTACAGGCATCCCACTGAAATATCATTGCGTGATGAATACAGAGTATAGCATGACACAGGGTATGTTTCACAGAGGAAACGCCGCTTTCTGGTGAAATGAGGTTTCCTATTGTACTGACATTCACACAGCTATAACCTACTGACCTGAAATACAACTAACAAGTCCTTTGGCCAGGATTTAACAGGAGGCACATGGAATGAGAACGAATGCAGGTCTTACAAGAGACTAATTAATTATATGACATAAGGCTACATACTGAACCTCACTGAAAACGTGAGCTATAGAAGTCTCCAAGAGCTGGAAAACATCTCGCAGCAGAGGAGGAACAACAGAAGACATCACTGAGAGTGGTATCAAGCTATCTAAGAAAGGGTCTTCCCTGCCGCTGCTTAGCCCCTTGCCAGTGTCAGCTGCTCTAAGCTCTTGCCACCCGTAAGAGCATTGCTTCAGTACTGAATCCAGCGTGCTTAAAACTGGCTTTTTAAACTATTTTATCGCCACCTTGCATTTTACAGAGTGGCTGTACCCCGGTCACAGAATTACAGTTTGGCCTCATCCCTTCTTGCCTCCTCCCCAGGTGCCCCCTGGCCCCAAATGATGTCTGAAGCAGCAAGGAGCTCCGCCAGCGTGGCACTGTGCAGCTTTGCCTCACCCAGGCGGATTCCCTTCACGCACACTCCTGTTAGCTCTTGACATCCGTAAGAATGGAAGGGGCGCGGAGAGGACCTACCTCACTGCACATCCAAAGGCAGAGAGTTTCTCCTCAAGGAGGTGTTCTTGCTTCCATGCCTTCCTACCCCCTCTAGCTCCTGCCAGTTCAGTGATATTGCTCAAGTTTTGGAGCAAGGTTGGGTCTTCCTCTGTGTTAAGCCTTTCATCACCTGGCTAAACTTCTGCCGGACGGGAACAGCCATGAGGAAATGATGGGCAACCACTTCGTTTGAATGCCATAGCAGTTAAAGAGACATGTGCAGGTGCCAAGGGCTTGGGAACAATTGCCAAAACAGCTGTGTTTTAGTTTGGCAAAGGAGGTAGACCGACTGCCAAGAGGGCAGATGCTGAGCTCTTTCAGAAATATGATCAGCAAAAAGATTCTCGTGCATCCAAGATTCATCAGTTATCAGTGTGGATAAGGCCATCGCATTCATTTCCTGTGACTTTCGGTGCAGCACAGTCCACGGGACTTCCCTGGACCGCTCTCTTCAGTCCAGAGCATGTCATTTATGAAAACGATTCAGGCTCTGTCAAAATTTTCCCAGTAAAAGGATATTCATTCCAACCTTCAGGAACTCGTTTCTCTTTTATCTTACTCTTAATTATCCTACTGTTCAAAAAAAAAAAAAAAAGGTGAACCATATTTCTAGACAGAATTTGTTCAACCTCAGCTTCTGTATGTGCTTCTGGTTTTGCCTTCAGATTTAAAAACCCTTTGTCAAATTTTGACTCACCCTATAGATACCTGGAGATAAGTAGAAATAAGAGACAGAAGATACTTATTTTCTCTTCATCCTTGTCATACTTGTGGCTCCTCACTGAACTGCCTCCCTCAGCGCTGTGCTCCTATTTGGGTTTGATCAACAGCTTTGCATTTGGCAGTGGTGAAATGCATGTTGCTAGTCTGCACCTGACTTAGCAATCCAGATCAACCTGTCACTGGCTTACTCCTTTCATTCCTTACTATTTTCCCAACCAGGTTCACCAGTCACCATTATATTACGTCAACGTCGTATCAGCTTATTAAAAAAAATCAGAAAAACTCATTTGTCAAAAACTATGACACTCTTACAGTCTCTGCCAAACACTGAACTCTACTCTCTGTATAACAAGTGTTTGCAAAATTTATCCCCCCGTATACGTCTGATGAGGGACTGGCAGGCTTCACACAGATTTTCATGTGTTCCAACAGTTGGGTTCTGCAGAAGAAGCTTTTGCAGCCTGCATGCACCCAACTGAGAAGTTTCGTTTGAATTTGGAGAGGAAAAGGGTTCAATTCAAATGAAAGATTTCTATTTTTGACTGAGTTAATAAAACAGAAAAATGAGTGTTTGTCAGAACTGACATTTCTGCATTGAACTAGACGAGGTTGGAGGCAGTGCAAAATACAAATATTTTTTAACAAATGTCTGTTTAAAATGTGTCTTTGTTTCACAAACACCCTCATTTAGTCTCAGAGATGCTTTCTGTTGAGGGCATTGTAATTGCTTTTCAATTTGCTCTAATTCCATGCTGTGTTATGGTAATGTAGGCTATGCCACTAGAATAATTGCAGAATTCTTTTCATTTCAAAAATAACCACACACACCTGAAGTTTGAAGTATAAATGTCTGCTTAAAGGAATACATTACAAATTAACAATATGAAATATCAAGAGTGTGTTTACATTTAGATATTGACTTTTTTCAAACAACTTTTAGTGATTCCTCTAACTCGTTCCCTAGCTCATTGAGTCATGTCTTGCAGGCTGTGTTAACATTATACTGATACTTTTTAGTTTAAATCCAGTCTATTGAAGAACAAATGAGATGGAAAAACATGTTGAGTTAGACTTCTTTTGTTTGAGATTTTCGCTGTTTTTATACAAAAATGGAAACCATGGAACCTTCCTAAAAATAATCATTTGCCGTCCTAGCTGTATCTTATCAAAGAGAACAAACTTACCCTTCTGGTCTTTAAAGAGATTGGATGATATCAAACACACACACAAAGATGGATGAAAGCAAAATTAATTGCCTCCCAGTTTTAGGAGGCAGTGTAGAACTACAGGATAGCAACATGAAAAAGGATGAAGCAATGTTTTCCTGTACTAGGAAATTACAAATAACAATGATGAAAACAGTTGTGCAGAAAAGCTTTAAAATGTGTTCAAAATAAAGCAACTAGACAATTGGATACTAATTTTTTTTATGAGTTGCAAACATTTTTTTTAAAGGCATTGCAAACCAAGGCTTTTGTTCATTCTGAGTATATTTACAGATTAGAGTTTCTCTCCACTCTTCAAGTGTTGTTGTCGTGGTTTAACCCCAGCCAGCAACACAGCACCACGCAGCCGCTCACTCGCTCCCCCCCCACCCAGTGGGAT
>JAVKLA010000010.1:12936616-12957590 GCA_034782735.1 Sagittarius serpentarius
ACTGAAAACCCAGCGCTGTACCAGCTACTAGGAAGACAATTAACTCTATCCCAGCCAAAACCAGGACAGTTGTTTACTTGGTTCTTCATTTTATGTAAGCTCTAAGAACAAAAGCAAAACACCTGATATTTTAAAGGGTCATTGTCTTCCTTCTTTGAGCCTTTGATGAAGCAACAACCTTGAGCCTCAACTATGTGAGGGCAGGGCTGCCCATAAGCACCCAACCTCGGGAAGACTTTTAGTTGCATCACAGGATCCCCTAATTTGCAGCTATTTCCTAGCCGTAGGAGGTTTTCAAAGCCTCCCATTTCTGAACAGCTACATTCTTCTGCTGCCTAAAATGATGAAGTCTACACACAGATGTAAGCCCCACGGATCACAAAGACAGACACTCATTTAGGAAGGTTATTCCCCAGAGTGGAGGGGATCATTTGAAAGTGTGTTTTGAGAAAACAGGGTAGGACAGGATCAAAATATGATCTATATTGTAACTAAGTGTGGGTTTGGATAGGGTTAAAGTATAGACATCAAAGCGTAAGGGATGAAACGAAGCTCACCCTAAAGCCCAGCACCATGTCTCGGCCCTGCTTTCTGCCAAGGCTGTAGCTCAGCATCTGGATCTCGAGACTCAGTGCCATTGCTGCACCTGTACAGTGCTAGCAAAATGAAACTAGGAGATTGTATTCAAAAAACGTTGGCCAGTACGGTATCGGAGGCTCATCAGCGGCGGTGGTGGCCGTGTGGTGTGTGTGGTAAAAGATGTCTTACTGCAGGGCTGAGCCTCTGCCAGGAGTCTGTGCAAGGTCAGTTTTGCCCTCCTGCAGGCTTAACTCATTTCTGTCATAACACACAGTTCTGTTTGAGTACGATAGTTTTGAAAGCGACGGTATTAACATTCAACATTTACATATAATCTTACATAAGAACATTTTAACTGACTACATCCTGTTGCTTCACATTTGGTTAAAAAAACACAAGGGACGCGCTGTTCTATGGTACTTCACAACAGGCTGATCTGTGATGGAGATTGTCTTTTTGCAACAGTGGCTAACAGCTGAAGGGCTGTTCAGCTAATGTTAAAAAGTGATCGCAATTCACAGCGCTTAGCTCTTACCTAGTACCTTTCTGCAGCTGATCTCAAAGCTCCGTTAAAAGGCATACTTATCCTTCTCCCCATGCTGCAGGTAAAAAGCTGAAACCTCTGTGGCAAAGCCAGATACGAAGCTAAGATATCCTTAAATCAAGTCCTGTACCTTCTCAAGTTAGTTATGTTGTCTTGGCTTCTTGTAGGTCTTGTTCTAGAATAAATACATCCCAGTTAATAGTGGGAGAAAAGACAACGTATCTTAAAGACCTGCAGGTATCATCTGAATGTGGGGGGTGGGGTTTAAAATTATAGAATATGGTTGATACATATAATAAATTAATATGCACAATAAGTTAATATACATATTAATATGTATAATATTATTGACATATATCGTTGATGCAGATAATAATTACATCACATGTAAGTTATATAATATTGTTGGTAAATAACAATGTTGTTTTCCCAAGCAGTCATCACAAATGGGGCTTTCCAAGTTGACTTCTTTTCATATGTTTGCATTCTGCAAATCTTCAATCTTTGCACTCACCTGGGATTAAAACCAATATTGAAATACCAGAGCATGGTCTGGGACAGGCATCCTCATTTTCTTTGTTAAGGTAACTACTAAGCTGTAGTTAGCGTCAAGATCTACATACGTATAGAAAGCTTAATACACATGATCGCAATTCATTTTCCTTGCTAAATTGATGCAAGTTTGCCCAAGATTTAGCAACAGCATGCATAATCTCTGGAGTATGTTTCTCTCACTGCGATTCAAAGAATAGATTCCAGACTGGTATGGTATGTTTAGATTTTCACCAGTAATGTACTGAGCTGGTGGCAGAATGTGACTATTTTAGAACTTCACACACCAGCTGAATTTAAACACAGGCGCTAGAAAAGCACATATTTTGTAAGTTTTGAGTAATTGCTGATGGTCTCAGCAATAGCCCAAAATCTAGAAGAAGTACGATAGTGGATTTGCACAGCACCATTGTATCACCTGGATTAGACCGTCACCTAGTTTGAATTTCCATTGTAGCAACAGTTTCATGTCCAAAGCTGTTTAATAATACTTGAGAGTCTGGCCCAGATTTCAAGGACTACTTGCCCTGAGATCTGGGTAGCATCGTGGCTCCTTTACTCCGGATTGCGTGAAAGGTCCTTGAGAAAAGAGAACCATGTCCTTTATGCTCAGGCATAATACATATTGCTAACGCTTTTTCAGCCGTTCCAAACTTGGAGATGTACACAGAATAACCATGGCAACCCAGGTGTTTTGGTTTTCTGCGTTTATTGTGCCAGGACTCAAGGGTTTGAAGTGCTAATTCAGAAGGGGACCATACAGGGTGGTAGGAGGTATGCAGGTGTGGTGGTTGGGTCTTCTGGAAAACTACTCCTCTCCTTCACTTATCTAGATGGTAGAAAGCAAAAAGTAAGATCCGCCTGAACACCTTAAATTCACTGTGGGTAACCTGACTCTTTTAGTTAGATGAGTAGCAAAGTATTCCTTAATTATCTAGTTTTCTTTTACACTGGAAGAGCTAGACCCTGCTCCCCATTGTATTCATGAAAGAATCAGGACTTGAATTATCGAAAAACTACTTCAATGTTGGTTTCTAGCCTTCTTTGTTCCTTGCATATGTTCAGATCCATCATGTAAACTTCATTTATATTAATAAATACAAGCCAGTTTATACCAGCCAAGATACTGTCCCATAGCTGTGTGTTAGTCTTGCAGTAAGCTGTAAGCCTCTCCTCTCTAGCGTATAATTTTAATACCGTCCCGTTCCAGTTTCACCAATGACACCTCTGATTGAGTCTGGTGGGACAGCAGATTGAGGCCCCGCTTTTTCGATTTTCCCTTTGACTTGTGCCTGAATATAAAGCCGCCAATCACAACTATGGCATGAAGACAGGTTCACCTGAAACCGCCTTCCAAAATCCTGCAGTAGAGATATCGGGGGGCTGGTCAGATTAAACAAGGTTCAGTTTCTTGACAACTGATCTGATATAATCCATCCTTTCCTAAACTGGGGAAAATCCCATATTGCCATGTATGTTTGACTGTGAAAGAGACGGTTTTAGTAGATGTACCAGCGGGCTGAGCAACACCAAGCGCTGGTCACCAGTTCCTCAAGCCTTTTCTTAGGATGGGTCAGAGCAGTGTCCTCAAGCAAGGACAGTGTCTGCTTCCTAGGTAAAAGGATGAGATACAAGGAGAGCATCGTCCCCTACATCTTGTGCTCCTTATGCAAAGCCCAGATCTGCTCAGAGTCCCTCCCAGTGCCAGCTATGGGCCTGGTCCTAGTACGTAAGACTGCCTGGATCAGTTATTAAGCTGTAATTGTGACAGGTTAATTGCAATTTATCATTAAGTAAAAGATCGGCTGCTAACAAGAATAGCTGAAAGGCAGTGTGTAGTTAGAGTGAGTAACTTAGCTGCTACCAATGAAATTATACTTTTTACTCATTTTTCTGATGTGCCTTACTACTTCAAGCACCTGAATAGAAAGATATTAACTATCTACAAAAGGAAAAATGTTTGGTATCAGTAACAACCCTAACCATTTTAGATAATTTAGATAAACCATTTAGACAGTAGGTTTCTTGAAATGTCTTTGTCTGGGTTCTGAAGCAGTTGTGATTTGTGGCTGTCACCCAGGCGGTGCAAGGCATCTTATGAGTGAGAAATACTGCCTGCGACACATCTGAAAGAACATTTTTGAAAAGTGTAGGGAGGAAAATGTGACTTGCAATTCCTCGTTTCACACATCTTTGCACAGCAGAGGTATAAACTCAAGCTCCTCTGAAAAGTGGAAATACATCTGGTGGCCTCCTCCTAGTTCCCTTTTCTAATTTAGGGGGAAAAAATACTCACTTTGCAAGTTACTCTCCCTGGGCATTATTACTCAAAAGAAATTTGCCTAAAAGTACCTGAGGCAGAGCGGTGTGGAGAAAGTCTCTTTCCCCTTCAGTCTATCTCACTATCTTTCCCTCCTTTGGAAGCACCAAAATTGCACCTCATTCCATGTTGAAGTAAAGCAGACCGATAAAACCACCTCAAATTTCTATTCAGCTCTTACCGTAATCCAGATCTTTCAACAGAGAAGTACTGCAAATAAAACCTAAATCCACATTAAAACCTGCGATACTTCGTCTTTAATAGTGTGTGTGGAAATGATCCCAAATCTAGAAAACAACTGTTCTAACACTAATAATTTGCCCAGCTTTCCCCATACCTGCTTCTGTTTTCTACTGGCACACTGCTTCGGCCTCAGTGTTTGTCACTGAGGACGGGAGGAGCAATCAGAACCGCGTACAAAAGATACCTGTGCAGACTCCAGTATAAATGGATCTCCGGAGATTTGATGGTCAAACCTCCCGTTGAAAGCACGGCCTTAGACTGGGTTATCCAGGGTCCCATCAAACCGAGCCTTGAGTATTTCCAGAGAGGGAGATTCTGCCACTCCGAATTTTTTGGTGTCTGTCTTGGACCAGGAAGACCAAACCTGGACACAACACCCGAGGTGTGGCCTAATGGGCGCTAAGTGGAGTGGAATAATCACACCCTTGACCTGCTGGCTGTAGTCTTTGACTTGCTGGCTGTACTCTTGCTGATGCAGCCCATGACAAGGTTTCCTTTCATTGCTGTAAGAGCACGCTGCTGGCACACGTCAAGGCTGCACCCCAGGCAGTCAGACCTCCCAGACACACGCTGCTGCACGGGATTACTCTGTCCCTGGTGCAGGATTTAACAATTATCTTTGTTAAACCTCATGCAGTTCTCGCTGGCCCAATCTTCCAGCCTGTTGCAGCCTTTCTGGTGGCTCTTCCTTTCAGCGTCTCTCGCCTCCCAGTTGGTTGTCCTCTTCAGACTTGCTGAGGGTGCATTCAGTCCTGTCCTCCCAGATTTTTATAAAGCTATTGAACAGTATCAGGCCCAGTGTTGACCCCCAAGAAACTCCATCTGTGACTAGCTGCTGGTTCAACTTTGAGCCATTAGCCACCACCCTTTCAGCTAAGTGTTTTAGCCAGTTCTCCACCTATCTTGTGGTCCATCTGTCCAGTTCACATCTTGCCAGCTTGTCAACAGGTTATTAAGATGACCATGACCAATACCTTGCTAGAATCAAGGTAGATGATGTCCCTGGCTCTCTCCTCATCCACTGAGGAAATCATTTCATCATGGAAGGGCATCTCAGAATGGCAAATAAAGTCATTGCAATGCTCTTTGCAGGATGACGAGTACTTTTCTCCTAAATAAACCACCTTTATATCAGCCTCTTCATCATTTGACAGCTATTGGTCTCAAAATTCCTTCAATAACACCTTCTTATATGCTCAAAATAACCCAGATGGTGAAGCCGGGGGACTGAATCCCTTCTTCCTTTTTTCCAAAAACTGCTTCAGCTATTTATCCTTCCCTGTAGGAGGTCAGTGAATGAAAAGAGGCAAGCTCCGAGAAATGTACAGCTGGGGCTGGGAGGCCTCTTGCCATCTCCTGCAGCAGAAAGGAGATGCCTGCAGTCACTCGTTTGTGCCAGGACGCAGCAGGAAGGCAAGAGTTCCCACCACCAAGCCGAGGGCTGCCTGGTGCCTCAGCTTCTGAGATACACAGTTGGGACAGATCAAACTGGTCAGGACACCCCTACTTATCCACGCCGATATATTTGTCACCTGGTGATGTAAACTGAGATGCAAAACCTCCCATCAGCTGCGACTGCCTGGAAGGCAGACCCGATGATGGCCTGATCTCTGTTGGTGGCAACTGCGTCACACTGAGGCTGAAGAGCAGCTGCACGTAGTTCTGGGACGTGAAGTTTAGGGAGGTCCAGCTGGTATGGACGGCTGCTGTGTGCGTGTATAGCAGCCTATGCTACAAAAGGGTCCTCTACCTCAACCCCGACTTCCTACACAATGCCAAGACCCCGTTTCTTCTCTTCAAAATCCTCTGCAGTCCTAGCCTTGTTTTCTAAAGCAGCTACTCCCAGTTTCAGAACGAAGATCATGATGAGCAACTTCACTTCCCAGAGACTCTTAAAGATAATAAAGTGACTGAGATGGTCCCTCTCTGGGATAGCTCTGGAGCTAAGAACCACAAACTAAGAACCACCACAAAGCTGCAGATTTGGTGCAATCTCTCTAGACCGAAGCTAGCTCTTTTACGTCTTACAGAAATTCATAACAGCATGTTTATTAAAAAAAAGCACAACAGCTTATCAAAATAAAATATTGTGCTGCAGAAGTTTCTACATTTGAGCAAGGAGAAGATGCCATAAGAAATAATCTGGGACAGCTCATTAATAGAGTCACTATATTCAATCTAGCTTTGAAAGGTATTTGGATACTTTGTGAAGATCAGCTAGATGTCATGAAAATGTCATCATTATATGAATCTATATGTAATGGTAACAGGACTCCAACTATTTTATCGTTATTCATATTGCTAGCATTTTCACTTATGCAACGGCAAGCAGAATCTCCTCAGGCTCTAGTTGCTTCTGACAACGTACTTGAACAGCTCGTTCCTTTACATACCAAAATGAAGCACGACCCTATAGCATATAATCATGCAACAAAGCAAGGCAAAATAGCCATCACACTTCCTACTGCCCTCAGCGTCGCTTTTGAATAAAGTGTGATTTTTGCAGCAGTTCTTTTAGAAAGATGAGTCCGTGTGTGGCTCACCAACTGAAGAGCAGCAGATACCCTTTTGGGGGGGTTGGGGGCAAACATAAACAGCATGCTCAAAGGACCGATGCCTTTCCATGGATGCTAAGAATACTGGGGAGATTTAAGCTCTCATGTAGTGAGGTGCTGCTGGAGAGCAGCAAGTGTATGGACAGTTATTGTAGAGTATCTGGTGCCCTTCAAACCCGCAGCCTAGTTTTCCCTGCTGTCAGTTCTTTGTGTGCTTCAACTGATAATGCTGTCACAAAGATGAGAACTGCAATGGTACGGTTCAAAGCGGAAGATGAAAAACCAATTCTGCTGCTTTTTGCCTTCTCAGCAGGAGGGGCATGGAGCTGTAGGTTCACAACAGGGGAAGGAAAAAAAAAGCTGCCTCTGCTGCTACAGAGATAGAAACAATGCACCTAATACATGATCACCCAGCAAAGTTATGGAGTCCAAACAGAACACCACTGCGTAGTTACCCAAATAATATACACATACCCCAGTCCGCATTTGGTGACGTGGGTCATTTTTGCTGGTGTACCTTCTGGTCACCTTTCTCTGTCCTCCAGCCACAGCTCTACCTTGTCTGGTTTATTTGTATTACTCGGTTCATGCTTTTCTTTTGCCTGATAACTGAGAAAGACACTCAGCTACTCTTTCTGGCTAACAGAGGAAAGCTCTGCAACATCAGTAAAATGAAAAAAACTGTCAGCCAGGATTCCTTTGTTGCCTTCCCAACGGCCTCCTGTACACGCTGAGCAACAGGGATGTAAAATTCAGTATCGGAGCAGATAACCAGTGGCTAAGCCAGCTGTCCAAAGCCCCTCAAGAAGTGGACAGTAAACCACTCACCAGCCGTCCTTGCTGAGCTGTGCAAGTGCCCGAGAGTGTCAGGGAAGGTGTCCAAAAGCACTGACGTGAAGGCAGAGCTGGCAGCCCTCTGGCTATGAGGGGTACTGGTGATCCTCAGCATCTGAGGTGATTTGGAAAAATTCACTCTTCATGAAAGAGTATCAAAGCCTATGAGAAAGCTAGTAGAAGCACTATGGAAATTCCCTTCGTATTCTTTGTTTAAAGATTGATTGTCAAAACCAATAACATTGCTCTTGTCTTTCTGGTTTACATTTTCTTTTAATAAATCAGTTTTCAGAAAGGATTATGAAAGCATGGATGCTATTGTAAAAGGAGCCCGGGCACCCTTCCTGCAACACTGGCTCCCCAAATACACTTTTAACTACCTTCTACTTTGCTTCCACAGATTTCACAAAATCTGACATTCACAACCGCTGCAGCGGCCTAAAAACCCAAAGCGCTTTTATCTTCCATCCTACAACATTTCCTCCCAGCTTTGCTTTAAGCTTGCCTCCCACCAGGAAGCGTTACGCTCCATCCAGGTCTGCAGCCTTCCCGTTTGAGTTTAATAGTTATTTCCCTCCTCCTCTCCGAGGTGAGGGGTAAAAATACCCGCTTCTGCACGCCTGCCTCCGGTACTTCTGCCGAGCACCTTTGCAGCACTTACCCGTGGACTCCCCAGCAGCACAGCAGGAGACTCGCCTCGCTCTGTACAACTCCCCGGCTTTGCAGAGAAGTTCTGCTGAGGAACTGCAACGGCAACCCAGCGCGCTCCGCTTCCTGAAACGTTGCCCGTTCCCCACCGACCGCAAACAGCTGACAAACGTGATTGGACCAATTGTTATCGTCTCAGGTGCCGAGTCTATTGGTGTTGACGTGCTGGGGGTGTTTATTTATTCTTGTTCTGTACAGTACATATAAAACGTTTCCAGTTACTGCAAAATATATCTGCTTGTAAGCAGTTACAGGTGCAAGAAGGAAAGAGAGAGGACTGATTGGACTGAAAGCGAAAAAGCAGACGTGGGAGTATGTGCTTATAGTCGCATATGTGGGTAGATAGTACAGGTATTTCTCTCCTGTGGTATGAAGGACGCTCGGCCTCTCAGCAGCATTTGCTCAGCTGCTCAGATAACACCTGAGAGGTGAATACATTGATCTGAGAGCCCTTGCGGGAACCTTCCTCATGATGCAGTGGTAAACTATATATGTAGTAATCCTGAAGCAGAGCAGCCCGCAAGGCTGAATGCTTTCTGATACGCCTGAAATGCTTCTGTCTCATTATCAAACAGTAGTCTTCCAAAGAGATGCGAGTACCCGCTCTGCATGTGCTTTTGGTACACTACAGTCTTCTTGTAAATGAAAAGCATTGACTCAGTCCTTTTCTAAATGAAGAGGGTAAAGCATGTGAGAAGAAGAAAGTTTTGGCAGGGATTTGCTATGAGATTATCACGATCCTCTTCATCATACACTGTTGGCTATATTCTTAATAGTATCCAGTTTATATACCTGCTACCAGAAATCTGGCAGAGCAGCAGAGGTGCGCGCAAAGGTGTTCCTATTCCTTCACCCCCTTTAATTTCAAAATGTCGTTCTCTATCAGTGGTGCAGCAGAATAGCTGCAAAACCTGGCCGAGCAAGAAGTAGCAGGACGAACTCACTTCTCTCTAAAAACTTGGAGATACGTTCCCAGGAGTTTCACTATGAATAATAAAAGTGTTCGGAATAAGGATGTTCTCTTTCTTCCAAATTAAGGGGATATGCTTGGGGACTTTTAAATCCAAAAGCTCATTAAATGTTCTGTTCTATCCCTGTGTTAAGATTCTACAAGATAAAAAGCAATAGCTGGAAAATATAACACTATCCCTAACTATGTCTAACTGCTCCTTTTAGGATTTAATAAGGAAACTACTGCTCCAATTACTGGTTGAACTTGGAAAATATTCCTGCAAAATTTTAGTGATCTGCAGTTTAAAACTTACAACCAGTTCAATGCAAAAAAGACATAGTAATACCTTTCATCAAATAAAAAGTACGGCAGTATTTTCCACTACAGCCAAACGCAAAAATTAAAAACAATGTTGAATTTTTCTCACTGTGTAACAGCCTACTAGTCCTACGTTACCTGTTGTGAAGGTAAGGCATAAAAGAATTCAGATTATTTTTCAGTCTGCTACTGAATCAGAATTAGGCTACTTTTCTCCTAATATTGTGTCTTATGCTTTAACCTGTAGGCTGTATTTTGGCTTTGAGTAATAGTAGGGAAGGCTTCCAGAGCCAAACTTTTCACATTAACCTGTGATATCCAGTAACCTCACTGTTGCCTCAAGCCAAAAGCAGCTTTACGTTTTTAAGGAGCTGCTCATCCTCAGCACTTACATGGAGCATTAAAAATCCCTGAAACTTTGCTTCTTAGAGGAGTAAAGTTTGCACTTTCCCTGGGAATATAGCTTTACCCATGGCTTTTAAAGACTGATCTACTTGCAGAGTCCTAGGGTAATACGGGATATGGACTTCTGGAAGTCATTTGTTTTAACCCATCACTCAAAGCAGGGCCAGCTCACGTCAGGTTGCTCAGCGCCTGGTCCAGTGGCGTTTGAATATCTCCAGGAATGGAGATCCCGTCGCCTATGGGCCCTTGTTCCAATGTCTGACCACCCTCATAGTGAAAATATTTTTTTCCTAACATCTAACTGGAATTTCCCATGCTGCAGCTTATATCCATTGCCTCTTGTCCTATAGCTACGTACCTCTGAGAAACATCCATCTCCATCTTTTTCTGCTGCCTCTCATGAGGTAGTTGGAGAGAGCAATAAGATCTGCCCGTGCTTTTGGTAATGCACCCCAGGATGTGGTTGGCTTTCTTGGCTGCCAGGCCTCAGGTTTAACTTCTCTACCAGGTACCCCCTGGTCTTTTTCCGCAAACCTGTTTTCTAGACAGGCAGTGCCCAGCCCATACTGTTTCACGGGCTCATTCTTTCCCAGGTGCGGGGCTTTGCATTTGCCTTTTGTTGACTGTCATGAGGTTCCTGTCAGCCTATTTTTCCAGCTTGTCCAGGTCCCCCATGAACGGCCTCGATCCCTGCCCTTAAGTGTACCAGCCACCTGCCCTAATTTGGCATCATCCTCAAACTGGCTGAGGGTGCACTCTGTCCCATCGGCCAGGTCATTAGTACAGACATTAAACAGTATTGACCTCAATATCAGATGAGAAACGCTGCCAGTAGCTGGTCGCCAGTAAGACTTCATGCTGTAGATCCCAACACCCTGAGCCTAGTTAGCCAGCCAATTTTCCACCCAACTTACTGTCATCCGTCCAAACCATATCTCACCAATTTGGCTATAAAGATATTACGGAAAATTGTGTCAAAGGCCTTTCTAAAGCCAAAGTACACAACATCCACTGCTCCCCCCTCATCCACAGAGGCAGACATAACATCATAGAAGGCAATCAGGCTGGTCAGGAACAATCTGCCCTCAGTCGGTCCTTCCTGACTGTTCCAAATCTCCTCATCCTTTATGAGCCTGGATACTATTTCTGGAGAGATTTGCCCCATAACCAAACGTCACAGCCTTCCAAAGATGATTGTGAGTATACTTGTAGCAGTAACAGCAACTCTCAGCAACCTTGGATGAACATCAGGTCCCATGGATTGGGGCCCTGTGGGATGTGGGCTGCGAGTAGTCGATAGTGTTGGTGGCCACTGGAGAAGGTGTAGACATCTGGCTGGCATCAGGCATGGAACCTCCCCGCCATGCCCACTGTTTGCATCACAAGGGCTGGCAGCCCTGCTGCAACATCTCCCGAGGCCGGATCCCTGCAGGCACAGACATGTCCGTGCTTCTGCCAGAGTAAAACATCCCTCAGGTAGGCAGTAAAAAATGTAGCAGTAAGCCAACAGCTCTTGCTCATCTGCTTGATTTTGGGAGTAATTTGTCTGATGGCTTGACCGTGCCGGTCAATAAATCACAGCAGAAACCGGAAAGCCTTCAACAACCTCCTTAATCTTTACAAGAGAAAACTGCCTGATTCATACTACCACTTCCAGAGAAAAGCAGCAGAACTGTACAAAGTTTCCCCCTAACTACAGAACCATAAAGAGAGAGAAAAAAGTTTAAGCAAGTTTGTGGTCTGTACAGCATTTAACTTTCACTGCTTTCCTCTTCTATTGGCTGTCCAGTTCTTTTCTCTTGTGTGCAAATAGAGTCTTACAACATAGCAAGGTGAGGATTAAGGATAAAGGGTAGCAATGGAGCAACAAAGGACAGAGAAAGGGTGTGGGGGCAGGTGTGAAGACAAGGTCGTTGTCACCAGAAGAACAGAATGTACCTCCTGAGCGCCTGTCCGTCTTTCGTTCTCTTTCCTGCTCCTCCCCAATCTTTTTCTTACTCTTTCAGATGAGAAATATTTGACTTTCTTTCAGCTCAACAGTAGCAATCTTTAAAGCGCCAAAAGCATATGAACATGATAACACTTTCTCCCAATTCCTAGATGGTTGGAGAAAGCTATTATAATCAGGACAACATCAGAGCCTGGCAATTGCCACTTGAGTTACCATGGCCTTTCTCTGGCCTTCAGAAACTACATATTAATGGACCAGAAGTTCAACCAAATATCTGTTCTATGCGCTACGCCACACCCTAGGCTGCAAAACCTTTTCAACCTCCTATAATAAATGCCTGACACGTCAGAAAATACTAGCAGCATCAAAGCGCTCGCCTTTTGGACTCGAGTTGGACTGGCCTTTTGTCTGTCTTTTTTCCTGGAACAAGCACAGAAGTCTTGGTGTGCTGGGAGGATTCCCAGCCTTAAGCAATGGGCCGTGCCTCTGGGAACTGTCTGAGGTGAAAAGCTAATCTGAGTAGAGGCAGAAAAATATCCCCATTTTTATCCCAGTTCAGATGTTGGCATGTGGTTGTCATGGCTGCCAAATCTAGCTTAAAAAAAAAAAAAAAACAAACAGGAAAGTCAAGTCTTTCCAACCGCATGGAAGAGAAGCCGAAATACTTCAAGCACTGTGTCTGCTAAAAACAAGATGCAGGCATCCACTGTCTGAGCATGCATGGCAGCCATCCTTCTCTGAGCAGACAGACTTGGAAATAGCAGAGGATTTAAAAAAAATACCATTGAATAAACAATGACATGGCACTTTAAAAACTCATGATGGATGCAGAGCAGTGACGAAATCAGATGTGGGGTTTTTGGCCCGTACCCAAGCAAGCTCTCTCTGAATAAATGAAATATAAATGACCGTTCAGCTGCCCAAATGGGACAGACATCTGTACCACAGAACAGCCAGAATCCCTGCCTTGTTCAAGAGAGGCCCTCTGCATCTGGCGACCACAAGATTTCACCTTCCTCCGGAGGACGGGAGAGCTGTCTTGTGAGCCATTGCGAGCGGCAGCCCCGTCCTTTCACAGGGTGAAGCACGTGGTCTGTAAAGAGCCAGGGGTGTCTCAAAGAAAGAAGACGGCCATAACGTGTAAAGGAGCGCAGGCAGAAAAAAGACATTAGAGGTAAAGGCATGAAGTCAGGAATACGACACCACTGAGCCTGCAAAATCAGGCCCTTAATAGTCAGGGAATGGGGAAATCTGAGCAGAACAAAGCCAACTCTCTCTGTCTAGGTTTTTCCCAGAGCCAGCTTCCTCTGTTTGGGAGACAGCATTTCCAGTTTGCTAAATGCTGGGAGGATGGCGAGGGGGAGAGGGCTGGCACTACGGCTGCCAGCAGGCTGCTAGGGTTAACCAGATCTGTCTGGGACGCTCAGCCTGAAGTCTGTGCCTCCCTTATGTGCCTCAGTCACACTGTTTTGCTGCTATTTCTAGGAGATCTGACGAATGGGAAGACCAGGCTGATACTTTCTGTTGAGTCAGCTGAACAGTGAACCTAAATATATTTCATTTGAGCTATAGCTGCTAAAATTGAAATCGTTACGGATGTGCTCGAGGGCTGGCATTCAGCGTGAGAGCCCCATAGCGCCGGCTGCATTTTGTGCATTGCCGAGAGACATTCGCTGCCCGACAGAGCTCACCGTCTGGGCTGGCGGTTAAGGTAAAGCTTCTTCAAGGATATAGTTCGCTCTGTTTTAAACTCAGCCAAGACAACATCCTCCTAATTACCTAGGCCTCTTGTCTCACCTCCTACACCGTTACTGCTTCAGCCAGTGACCCTCGGTATTACCCTGACTATGGGAAGAGAGTCTTGAGGCTTCACTCCCACTCCCCCTATAGTCAAGACAGGGCTTCTTCCTGGAAGGCTGGATGTCATTCCCATCTCTAGGTCTTCTCAGAAGTGGATGCAAAGCCAGAAGTATCTAATCTTAAGCAGCTATTGTTTTTTTTCTCCCTATCCTTTTACACGCATGTATTCACACACACGTGCATACACAAACACAGCCATGTCTTGGTTTAGACAGACTTGTGTCATAGTCCGTAGCTGAACATAGTTAAATACAGGTTTTAGATGTCCAAACTAAAAATAAACACTCCCTGCTAACACATCACACACCTACACAGCTAAAACTGCCTGCTAATTATCATAACAGCCAGCTTTCTAGTTCCCGTTTCACAGTTACGGCAGTGGACTTCCAAAGAAGACTTCAGCACGCTACACTAACGCGTCCCTAGAGGCTGATGTGGAGAAGAACATCTCTAAAATGCAAAGAGGCACAAAACTAAATTACATGTTGAATCTAAACCAACAGCAAAATCATTCTTCCGTTTAAAATTCAACTGAGAAATTCATCTGGGGACTAGTGGAAATAACGGCAGCTCCAGCTGGTCACACATGGACTGCAGCAACAGTTTGGTCCAGGTTATGGAATCCCGCACATTAACATGTAGCACCGCAACTACCTTTAGCATCTGTAGTTCCTCAGACAGCGCCTCTGGAAAACGACAGGCTAGCTGGGCTGCTCACCGCAGACCTCAGTAGCAGGATGACAGACGAAGATGTCGTGAGCCAGTAGTTTGCTGTATGAACCAACCCAACCACAGCTGCATCACAGTTTTTGTCCGTCACACAATTTTTGTTGAAAGAGTTGAAAGTTTTGACATTGCAGTCTTCTCCTATAGAAGCATGCGGTTTAACTGATAAACTGACCAGTTTATTCCCGTTAGGATGTCTCTGTGGTTAGCCTAGGTACAGTTGTACAGCATAAGATATCATTTGCTGGTTAGCAAGAGCTCTGAGGTGTTTTGTTTCATGAGCCTGCTTGTAGCCTGTGCCCGTGTGAGAATACACCTGGCGTCACAACTACGTATCACTTCTAATCACTGTCTTCAGCTCTATCTGCAGAACCTTGCAGATAGCACCCCAGCTTTCCCGCTGTGCCCTGCGCGGTTGATCCTTCTGTCGCCCAGATGTACTTTTTGGTGGGCCTACTTCCGAGCATACTAGAAATCTCAGAACTCATGTGATGTCAAAAAATACTTAGTTTTCAGATTCCACTGAGACTGCCTCAAGGGAGGAGAAAAACTCCCCGTTTGGCTTTTAACATATACTCCATTTGTTCATTAAAGCATTTGACTGATTGTCACTGAAGTGCTGGCACACTGCATTTGCTGGTTGGTAAGAGTTAGCAAGGAGCAAGCCAACGCATTTTGAGCCTTTGCTATGTTACCACAGAATGTTGATAGTTTTTTCAAGGCCCTATCTGCATCGGTTTCCCCTTTTGAGGAAAGAAAGTCCAGGGCATGCATTTGTTAGCGGGAGCTTGTAATTGAGTAGATTAATGATTTGATTGGTATGATATAAGGCCCAATTTTAAAAGCACACAATTAACTTTAAGCACTAATATTCCCATTCGAGTCAGTCATTACTCCTTTGCTTAAGTGCTTTGTTGAACTGGGTCCTGAATACGAAGCAGCCCTGTGTTACAAAATTAATTGCCTCTCTGCCCCAGGAGCTTAGCTGCTTTGCTGACAGAATCAGCGCAGGGAAATTATATGCACCGCTCGCAACGAGAATTAATAGTGCTGCTGACGTGATCGGTACCTGAGAGAATGGCCATCAGCAGAAAGAGATTCCCAAGCAAAACTGAAAAATAACAAGCCAGAATCAATGAACCTTACATCTTGCTGGGGTGCATGGTCGGATCAGGTCCGGTGAGCCGCCAAAGGATGCGACCCCCGAGAGCAAAATCCTGCAGCCGAGGGAGCGGGGGCCAGGAGCTGTCAGACGGTGGTGGGGCCGGGGGAGCATCGCGAGCAGCGGCCTCTCTGAACCGCTCAGCTCCCTGGGGGTTCGATGTGGTAGATCTACCTGTAACCGTGTTTGCAAAAGAGTTCTTCACCTTCTGCAGTCAGGGAGGGTGGCCCTCTGTCCTTAGCTTTTACTTTCTACGTCAGGTTTTTCTTTATTTCTTTCTCGTTTTGCTGTGTTTTGTTTCTGGCTTGGATGCAGGGTCCACCTTTTGGGGAGATGTGTAAATAAGTCTGGCTGGAAGGATGGTGTGAACGTGCAGAAGAGACTTCTGGCTTTTTGTTGTGAGTGAGTTCTTGCCCAGGTCCACAGTGGTGAAGTTTGGTGAAAGACTGTGCAGGGACTACGCAAGCATGTCCCAGGGCCCTCTGGCCTTCCACTCCTTCCCCTCTGCAGTGCAATAATTTACAGGGTAATGCAGAAGACACACTTTTGTAAAAATCTAAGGTAATTTCTCTGCTTGGATGGCCAAATTGAGGAGCCTCAAGGCGCATAAAGCAGCTCAAATAATGCGGCTTTTAGAGAGGGGAGAGGGTGCGGGATGTCATCCTTCCTAGGAGCAAAGTGTGAGTGTCTGGATTAGCTGGGGTTATCCCGCATTTTAGAGGTGATACCTAAGAGTATAGTGTTGTGTGAATCCTCCTTCGTCTTTGTTCTCATGTGCTCTATTCAGTAAAAATTTGGTTTATGTCAGAGTTTGCACGCTGCTGGACTGAGACACCTGCATTTCCTCTGGCACCCTGCCTACAGTCCCAGCCTCTTGCCCCTCACTCGTGTTCCTTTGGAGCGAGCTGAGGGATTTTGGGGCTAAACCCAGCTGCACGGCCACCAGCCCTGCCCCTAGACCCTCACGGGGCTGCAGGCTGCACCCACGGCAGCAGCCAAGCAGTTGCAGCGTGCAGAAGGGCAGCTGTCCCAAATCTGTCCCTCAGTTTATATCTGTCAGTCATCCTCGCCGTGAATGCCAGAGGAAGAGTTCAGTCCCTTTGCTATATAAATCGGGCAGCAGAGCTATCCGTGGGAAACGCCTCCAAAAGCTCCTTTCCTGCAGACTATGTTGTCCTTGAAAGCCTGCGCAGAATGTCAGCAGAGCTTTTTGTGCTTGGGATCACGAAAATAAAATATTGAAAATAGTGTCACAGCCTCATCCAGTACATTCTTCTGCTGAGCAGGGGCTGAGTGAGCTGCCGCAGCCCCTCCCTTGCAGCATCCCTCGGGGCACGAGTACGTGGTCCTGTGCCTGTGGGATCCTCCTAGCCAAAGCCTGGATGGGGACTGTTGTTTCTGGCTAAGTCCCTTTTACCCTGTACGATGGCCTCAAGCCTATTTGTGCCCAAATGCCCTGCCTAAAAAGGGAAATAGGGATAAAATCAGCAGTTGCAGTAATGAAATTAAAATTAGACTTAACCATGGCTTAAAAAAAAAAAAAAAAGAGCCAAGGGGTTTTGTGCTTGCCTTTTGCATTTTTATGGCAGTTGCTGCTATGAAATAAATTGGTTTGCTTTGTTAGAGCTTGGTATGAGGACTGGTTTTCTACCAGCCTGTCTCAAAATCTGAAAAAAATCTGGTATTGCAAACATATAAGAGACAACCCACTGTGAGGTCTGTCAGACATGAAGAATTTGGGAGAGCAAATTATACAGTCCACCTGAACATCTCATTCCAGCTCTGCAGGAGGTGGGACATGACACAGTGTTTAGTGCGAAACAACAGATTTTTCTGTGCAATGTTTTTGTAGGAAGATACTGTTTTCAGATGCGACCTTGTCTACAGAGTGCGAAGAAAGATCCCAGCAAGATGGTTTCCAGACTTCTTGATGACAATAAGCAGCCCCTCAGGGAAAACAGACATTTCAAGAGGTGAGTGCAATCTGAGCAGATTCCCTCATTATTGTGTCTTCTAGAACAAGTGGAAAGCAAACAATTTTTAGAGTATTTAGCATAAGAAGGTTACGAGGTGGACATTTTCTGGTGTCACGTAGGCCTGAGCAGAAGTACTGGCGCTTCCCAGCTCACGCAAAACTCACCAGGAAAACACAATTTCTTTCCGAGATTTTGTCAAGTTCCTTTTTCTTGTTAGGCTAAAAGCAACGTGAGATAAGGTTGCTCCCTATATATTTTGGCGCACCTACTTCTTGGCCAAGTCAGACAATGAAAAAGTGCAGAAAATGTTGAATGCAATAAAATATTTTGGGGAGTTCTTCAAAACCTTTAGTTGGTCGAAAATGAGATCAAGTTGGTGTTACATAACAAAGCCTGACTCAGCTATTTTGTAATCATCTCGTGTAACAAGAAAAAAACGTACACGGGGGGAGGAAAGAAACGCAAAAGGTAAGGTGAAGTTTGCATTTAGGTTTTAATGCGCTCGCTCCTGCCTTGCCTGTTTTCACGTAACCGGAAGGGTGGCCCAGGCTGTGATCCTTCACCTGACACTGTAATTCTGTAGTTTCCAGACATCGCCTGGGCCTCCAAGGACCGAGATGGGACAGAAAGATGCTGCAGGCTTCACTTCTGCAATGGTCAAGAACGAACAGGAGTGGCAGACGGAGGAGGTAGGTCGGGGGCCGCGAATGGGGCTGCGGTCAAGAACCCGCAACCACCTTGTAGTGCCTGCAGCGGATTCATAGTGAGACTGTCGGCGAGTCGCTTGTACTTCCTTGGTCTCACTGCAGTCGGCAGAATTTTTCTGGGTCATTCAGAATGGCTTTCACCCTCTGTTTCATGTGCTTTTGGGCAGAGACAGGGAGGGAGCATGCATACAATCACACGCTAAGAGAAAACTTGTGAGGTCAGGTGGTATTCTGCTTTAGCTAATTGCAAAGAAGGAAAAAACCAGGTTTTATTTATGTACTTTCCAAATACTGTGAACTTCCTGACGATTAAATACAACCGGAAAATATGGCCAAAATACATTTTAAGGTCCTTGAGGACTAACCTTGAATACAGCCTTCATCTTTCCAGTGTTCTTAAGTGACACCTATTGTTATCTTAATATTTCAGGCATGTTTTGAGAATTAAGTTACATCCTTGATGGGAAGCATAACTAAAACAGCTGTTCTTGCAAAGACACATCTTTAAAAATTTTTAAATTTTTATGCCCATCTATTTCATAACTAGGCCCCCCAGGGAAACTTTCTGTCATCTTGAACAGAAACAGACAGGTCTGAAGAATCAGGAGCCCTTGTACGAAGAGAATGGAGGAAAAAACTCTACTCCCCACTGCATTGTTTCTTCTTAATAACATTTTTTTTTTAAATTTTCATGACATATATTTCATTTTAATTTTCAGATTTCTGCATTTCATGAATATAAACTTCTTAAGCATCAACAGGTTCCGTGTTTAGAGGACGTAAGTCATGTGAAGGCAAGTGGTCAAGTAATAACATATCCTGCTATTAATGATTTGATAAAATCTGTAGTACACACACTTTGCACATTTTGACTTGATGCACAGAAATGTCCGGACACCCCTGTTTCCCAAGGGCTGGTTAACTTGAGCAAGAGCATCTTTTCTGGGGAAGAATGAGGGCGAAAGACACACTGGCTGGTGATCAAGCCAGAACTAACTTGTGGTATACAGGGTCCTTAACCAGGGATAGCGTTTGGTACACCAGGTATTTCACGCGCGTAAGGAAAAATCCAGTTCCTCATCGAAAAGCTTTGCAGCTTGGACACAAGCACAAGGATAGTTGAGACCGGAGTTGCTGCTATTGGTAAAAACAAGCAAGAGGAATCATTTTTCTGTTCAGCTGGCTCTTCCACTGATTCCTACGTATAACTGCAGCAAGGAGTGGGCTGTAAGCTGAGGGCAGGAACACACACACACACACTTCCTCCATCTTCTTGCTTGTAAAACAACCACAAATAACTGGGTAGGAAGGATTTGATTCACTGGTTTTTGATAGGACTAAAACCAAAAGGCATAGTTAACATTAAGAATGCCTATAGATAGGTATTGAGGCATGCAGAGCTTATAGCGAGAGTTGTGTTTGGTCCCCCATCTCATTAGCCCCGTGACTTCTCCCTGTGCCTCACTCTGCCCACCCTCAGCCCCTCCTAACCCTTTTCCCGTGGCAGATATGTTTGCAGGAGCTGGCAAGAAGGTTGGAAGAAAAGGAAAAGGACCTTATAAAGGTATTGAAATGCCCTTGTGAAGAAAGAAATAGACATGAAATGTGAAGAAAGAGTGTGAGAGTCAACCATAAGATTATTAAAAATAGGTTGTAAGTTTGGACTCTCCCCGGAGCAACGAAGACCACGTCGGGGTGGCTCTGTGATGTATAACTCTGCCCAGACGCGGGCCCACCAAAGATTTTGCTGGCTGTCACTGGCATGACAAAAATCCCCCATCACTGCTGTCTCTGAATGCAGGGATGGCCTGAGAGCAGGCTTTTGGGTAAGTCAGAGTGACTTTGACTTTGTGGCTTACTGAGTCTTTGTGGTCTCTTCTGATGCTGCCCAAAGTGGATCCACAAATTATTTGCTCCCAAGGCGTGCAGTTATCCTTGAAGAGATGTACGTGGTCCACCTTTCTTTCACAAATATCAGCTGGTTACTGACAATTTTCAACTGTACATTTGCCTAATCTATTTTGGGGGCATAATAATGACCTTGTGCCAACAGGTTTCTTCGGTTTCACCACAAGCATGTGGGTAGCTGATGCCTTGGTTTGTCCCTCCAGTGGGAGGTGCCTCGGGTTTCTAAACACACAGCTGGGATTTAAATTAGCCTTTTGTAAATAAAATCTTCCATATTCCATCAACCATCATAAGACTTTGAAAAAGCACAGTGCTAAACAAAATAGACTGTTTTGACTTACAAACTCCTTTTCCTGCCTCTCCCCCTTGACTGGCTGATAGGGGTTTTTTTCAGTATGAATAAAGGAGATATTATTTTTTTCCCAGGAAAACAATTAAATGCAAGCACTTGTCATAACAAAGTCTCCAGCAAAGTTTTGAAACGGCGTGCATGCCTGTGATTTCATGCTAAGCTACAGAAAAGCAACACTTTTACTTAGGAGAGGCCTCCATAAACCAAGCCGACTTGATTTATGAGTCAGCAGAGTCATGGGATCACAGAACAATTCAGGTGGGAAGGGACCGTGGGGGGTCTCTGGTCTGACTGACATCCCGCTCGGAGCAGGGTGCTCAGG
>JAVKLA010000010.1:12957787-12976059 GCA_034782735.1 Sagittarius serpentarius
ACCTACGGGCCGTGCTCCTGCCCATAGGGGTGGGATGCTGCTGGTCTCCACCGCTGCCAGGGCACGCTGGGGGCTCACGCCCAGCTCCCGTCCCACCACCCCCAGGCCTTTCCCGCAATGCCCAGCTCCTGAGGATGCTTTCCTGCTCAGGGCTTTCTGCATCCCACAAGCTACCGAGCCCCGAGCCCCTCTGTTTGCGGTGGCTGAAGAGCAGCATCTTGTCCGAGTCTGCGAGTGCACACGCAGTGTGTGTCCCCCCCACCGCCCCGTTGTCCCCTCAGCATTAGCTCACCCAGCCGTGGCTAAGCAGGGCTGCGGGTGACTGCGGCATCACAGATCCCCGGTGAGCTGCCCGTCAGACTAGTCTGACACGTAATGCAGGCGCTGCGGAGCGCTAGTTTCTGCCGATAATGAAAACAAGCTTTCCCTGTGGTCACAAGCAGCTCGCCCGTGTAGATCCTCTGGGTCTGATAAAATGGTTACAACCACCCTCAAAGCATTTATCTCAGCATGGACACCAGCTTCAGCTTCTGTCTTCTGTCCCGCTGCCTGTTTTTACCAAACAGGTAGGAATTTCATTTCTATAAGGATTCCCTTCACTGCTGATATCAGCCCCCATTTCTGGGGCTAGACAGACTGTCAAACACACAGTGTGATCACATAATCCTCGCTTCTGATAAATGGTTGGTGGATAGAAAGTGCTGGTTTGTAGCTTTTTACTCATCTCTTTACACTGAAAGTTTAACCAGTACTACTGTTTTAGTATTAATACTTTCCCCCTAACAAGTTATATTTGATTTTGTTGATCTTTAGGAAAAAAGGGAAATATTGGAAGAAAGAGGACTAGTCATACGACAGGACAAAATCTTAGAGGTACGGCATCCTATTGCATATCACAGTACATGCTCTTTCTTTGTTTAGACCAGCACCATTCTATAACAGGTTTTACAAAGGTAATTACGAGGGTGTCAAATAGCGAAACGATGGAGTAAAACATGATACAGGTAAGAGCCTGGGGAGTAGGTCTGCCAGTAGTCTCAGGAATACAAAAATTATGCAACACCGAGAAGTTTTGAGTTAGAAGTTTTGCAGACCATTAGTCTGCTAACCAGCGAGTACGCCTTTAAAATGAATAACCTTGTGTTATTGGGAAGGTAAGTCATCCAGAAAGTTACTGCAATATAAAACTAACACCAGGTGGGCAGGTTCCCATAGATTTCTATCAGAGCCAGTTTGGGAGAGCAGAATACAATATCTGCGAGGGCAGCACTGGTGCCGATCTCATTCTAATATGGTCTGACTTGACTTTTATTGCACACCAGACTGACGGACTAATATTAAGATTGTTTGCTTTTCTTTTGAACTTTTAAGGACATGCAGATAAAAATAAGCCACTTAGAAGAGCAGCTGAAGCACCCTGAACTAATTGGGCTGTAAGTATTAGCAATGCCCTCTATTCTGGGTTTCTTATTTTATAGTGTCCAGAATATTTCCACATCAACCATACCTGAAGCATGTGCTATTGATCGTAAGTTAATACGGTTCATGCAGCATCAAACGAGCACCTCGTATTTATGCAGAACAGCTGCTTTTTCTGTCATGTAATCACCCAACCACAGAAATGCAAATGAAATTGAGATTTGGGAAATCTCATCTCCCTCTTAGCAGATTCCAGGAGTAGCTTATCTTTTCCTCAGAAGACCAAAGTTGTGGGGCATATCCTGGATATTCATTTCAATTCTCTTTCTTGATAATCTGCACTAGGTTCATATTACTACTTTGCAGAATAACAAGGAAAAGCAGCAGCTTGAACAGCAGCAGCAGCACCAAAGCCTGCAGCTACACAGTTATTTTCAAAGCAAGTGCTCTCTTTTTCTTGGCCAGAGTTCGAGTGCCATTAAAAAGATGCCCCCCTTCACCTCACTACCAGACTGTAGTTTCCTTTAAGTAACGAGGTTACGTAGAACCTCTGAATTTCAAATTGTAAGTACATGTAAGTACAGAGCCCAGCCCACGCGGGTCTAAGCGCCGGACTTCTCACGCTCTCTCTTCCCTTTCTCAACTGCTCCGCAATGCGGGAATCCTCTAACTTCAGGAAAGACGAGGGGTTAAGTATTCCTGCTAGCAATCACTCCCAAATTAAGCACTAAGTATGAAGTGTCGGCAGTAAGTGTGATCCCTGTTTAAAAACTCCTCTTTCAGTTCTGCGAAGTGATTTGAGGTTCAGTTTCGTGCTCTCTGGAGAGAAGAGCCGTGTAATGACATTATGAATGCACTGCATGAACTGTAACAATGCAGGCTGAAGTATAACATGAAGTTTAAAACAACAAGGATTTTGGAAGAAATCCATTGTTAGCAATAGTAGGGCTATCCCCACACCTGAGGGGCACTACGGATCCTCTGTTTTAATTACTGTAGGGTCTCCATCAGGCAAAGTTGGAGGACGTCGTAGAAGACAATACCAGACCCTTTTTCCTGCCTTGCTAGCACGGTAGCACGTTTGATGGGAGAAACCCAGCGATACTGATGTTTTCCTGCAATAAAATAACCTACATAGCATTAGCTCTGTGCTGTTGGTATGCTCTATTACCGCTGTGTGCTTACTTCAGGATTCCCTAGTTTTGCCTGTTATCCAAGACTGGACGAACCCATGAATTCGGTTGTTCTATGTACTTAATTCCTCTGAAGTTGCACCAAGTAAAAGGGGCTCCTAATCTAGGTGCTTACAATCACACGAGAAGGTACAATACCCCACCAGAAGAAGTTTGAGGGTCCCTGTGGCTGGTTGTATAACATGCAGCAGGGGGATGTATAGCAAAGCAGCCCTGAAATGATCGTGAGCACACCTAAGTAGGTGGAAATCATTATTTTTTTTTTCTGTTTACAGAAAACTCTCAAAGCAATTACGGAATCGGATAGAAGTCTTGGGAGCAAGGAGCAGGTAAAAGAGAGGAGAAGACGAAAAAGAATACGCAAGATAAAAGGGATGTGCTTTGGTGGGGGGGGTAGTTTGAGCAGCCTGGCAATAAAAGTTGACAAGAAACAAAATCCCGATTTCAGCCTGTTAGCACAGTCAAGTGATATCAGTGCTCGCCCTGGAAACTCAGCGTGTGCCTCTCCTTGTCCTTGCTGTTGCTCCTGAAGGCTGACTCCATCCTGGAAATCCTTTTTGGTTCTCCATTGCCTAGGTGGCTGCTGGAGACAGGTGCTTTTTGGAAGCTGACTGTCCCCAGACACCCTGCTCTTGAGGTCCTTGCTCATGCCTAGGCAAAGCAAGGTAAACAGAGGTCCAAAATGAAGCATAGTAACATGTACTTTTAGAAAGAAGAAACCAAAGCATGCTCTATCTAGAAATGTGAAATTTAAGATGGGGAGAAATGAGAGGGAGGGAGAAATTAAATATTTCTTACAAAGTTCTCAAAGGAGCTGCTGGCTTTGCCAACAATCTAGTCTTCACGGTATTGCTGTGCAATACTTTTTAATGCAATCGCCACTGTAATTAAAAGCAGTAAGAAACTCTTCTCTGCAACCCAGGCATCTGTTCGCGGCTCCTCCTCATGCTGTAGCTTTATTGCCTTCATTAACGAGCAGTGCTTGCGATGAGCCGAGTCAGCTGCAATCTCTGTCGGTGTTTCTTTTTGCTCCACAGCCAACAAGGAGAGAAGACGGACAACTGCCCCAGCTCTCCCGCTCAGAAGACAGCCACGGTGAAAGTGGTAAAAGAGAACTGCATTGTTCCCCTTACACCCCCCCCTTGCAGGGCCTCCTCCATCCCTCTTTGTTCCAAGCTGGAAACCTCCGTGTTTCATCAGATGTGACTCGTCTTTGAGGTTTGCAGCCCCAGTGGTTCTTTATGCGACTCAGCTCCTGGGTCTCAGGCTCACCACTTCTTGCTCAGTTTCATTAGTTTGTGAACTGTTTTTAATTCTTCAATGTTTGTTGTCCTAGAAGTGAGAAAACTTCATTTCAAAGTGATTGATGTATCTTCTTCCCCTTTCTAGACCCAGAAATCAATGACCGGCTACCTAAAAAAAATCTGTTTCTATCTTGGGTAGGTAAAACCTTCTCACTGCATGCACAGTTGGGTTAGTTACACCTGGAGCACCGTAGAATCAAGATCATTCTGACTAATGCTGGAACATCACGGGAGAAACAATGTGAGCAGGGAAATGTGCTGCAAGTGCAGAGCTGTGTGTGCAAACTTAGTGGAGCAGCAGGCTGGAGTGACCGGGGTGCAAACTCTGTTCTGGCCCTCGGGGACGTTCCCTTACGAATCTGCTCACCTGCCACCTCTGAAAATGCAGCATTTCCGTGCGCGCTGGCAAAAGCCTCCTTCTCTCCTCCTCAAGGGGAAAGGGAGGAAGGCCTAAGGTCTGAGCACGTGGTTCTCTCCTCCTGGGTGCTCCGTCGTCAGCCCTCCATTAAACCTCTTCGCTGCCATACCCCCCTCGCCAAACGGATGCTGAGGGGTTGCTGGTGGGCTTTCCCCGCCTGGAGCAAAGCAGCACGCACTCCCTGAGCCCCAAGGCAAGTGATGCCATTTCTCTGTTTTCTTAGTCTTGGCTGAAGATAATTTGAAGAAAAGGAGATATTTATGGCTGAATTCTTCCGTAAGTCACTTTGTAGTCAGGCCACGACTGCTGCTGAAGCTACTTATAGGTTATTTCGCAAAGGCTGTTGGGGTCAGAGTTACCAACCATAGCTCATTTGCTTCGTCCCCTTCCACCGCTCTGGCACCAGCAGGAGTGTCTCCTGAGATACATTTTTCTTTTCTGTGATAGTCTTGTAGTGCCTTCATGAAAGGAAGAGAACCTTCAGTTTTCTTCTGTGCGGTAGGAAGCTTTGGGATGGAGCTTGCAGACAGTCGTCCAGAAAATGGATCAGTTGTTGTTTCCCCTCCTGAGGACAGAGAAGCATTTTTACTATCGCACAACCAAACACAATTAGCAAGAGCTTATGGCTTGTTTCATTTGTAGAGCTTCATTTCCATTTAAATCTGGGCATTTTAACGTCAGGAAGCTGTTCCTGCTAACACAGGGCGTTCACCTGTGGGAATAATCTTCCAAAAGGAGTAGGTAGAAGCATTGCAGGGTTTGTCTGAACAAAATAATGGAGAATCGGTACTGACTGCGAGTGTGGTTGGGCTCAGAATGAACGCTACACCCTCCCTACATGACCTCAGGCAAATTTCTTCCCTCCAGGCTTCAGTTGCCCACCTGTAAAATGACAACAGTATTCTTCGTCTCCACTTTGTGCCCTTCTCATGTGTTCACACCACGAAACCTTTGGTGGCAAGAGCCGTCATTAAGTATTAAACATTTGCCAGTGTCGAGCTCCGTGGTAGTATTGCCAGCAACAGGAAGGAAGGATCCTGCTTTGACCAGGGCGGTGAAATACAAGATTAGATGCTCCTAATAGTTTTTAATGTTAATAGAGCTGTTCTACAGTGTCCGTATTTTATTCTGTGTGTTTGTCTTTCTCTCTCGTTGCAGGAGCTCTTTGTGGCTGTTTGGCAGGCTCTTGCTGCACTCTGGCTGCTCATGCATAGCATTGGTCTTGTTTTATAAAGAGTTATCTGATGCTACCTGGGTATGTTGGCTACTGAACAGGGTCTCCCACCAGTACGACAAATCTTGGCTGTGGCCACATTAACCGTAGAAGATTTTAAAGACTCCAGACTGGATTTCTGTAGGGCTACTGTATTGCTTCTGGGAAGACCCTGCGCTTCAAAATAAAGCATTCATGAACGTTAAAAGCGCATGGTAATAATGTCTGTCTTTCCTGTGAGAACTGCATTAGCTCCTCAGAGGAAGACACTGAAGCCCATGTATCTCAGCAAGAGGGGGTATGCTTAAATGCATTCAGTTGTTTGCTGTTGGAGGTGGGTTAGAGATGCAAAAATTGCTTCAACATCCACATCCTGATCTGCTCCCCAAACCCCTGAATGTCCTGCCCCCATCAGCACAGGCATGAGTGCAGGAGATCTGTAATTAAATCTAAATAGGATCTTCTGTTAATGCAAATTGAAATGACCCCATTATCGGCAGAGCAGTGACAACTGATAGGAGCTGAAGCTTTATCCTAAAAAATGCCTCTTGGCAGACTCAGGACCAGTCTTCTCTGTGGATTAGTATGTCAGTCGACCACCTTGCTGCCTAATGACAGAAGTCCTGCAAACGGCCTCTCTCGTACACACAGAGCAATACTCCTGCCCATCCACAGCAAGCCCCTCATGAAGAATACGGGGTTGTCTCCTTTGCTCACAGCACAGGGACTATCTGTAGGCTGCGGCAAGCCCTGGTGTACCTTGGAGGAACCTCTCTTGTACAGACCACATGTGTGCCAGGGCTGCAGATTTCAAATGCCCTGCTGTCGTGGTTTAACCCCAGCCAGCAACCAAGCGCCACGCAGCCGCTCGCTCACTCCCCCCCACACACCCAGTGGGATGGGGGAGAGAATCGGAAAAAGGTGAAGCTCGTGAGTTAAGAACAGTTTAATAGAACAGAAAGGAAGAAACTAACAATGACACTGGTAACAACAATAAAGTGACAATAACAATAAAAGAATTAGAGTATGCAAGACAAGCGATGCACAACGCAATTGCTCACCACTCGCCCACCGATGCCCAGTCAGTTCCCCAGCGGCGATCTGCACCCCTAGGCCAGCTCCTCCCAGTTTATATACTGGGCATGACGTCCCACGGTATGGAATACCCCTTCGGCCAGCTTGGGTCAGCTGTCCCTGCTGCGTCCCCTCCCAACTTTCCTGTGCCCCTCCAGCCTTCGTGCTGGCTGGGCAGGAGAAGCTGAAAAGTCCTTGACTTGGTCTCAACACGACTGAGCAACAACTGAAACCATCAGGGTGTTATCGACATTCTTCTCATCCTAAACCCCAAACATAGCGCTATACCAGCTACTAAAGAGAAAATTAACTCTATCCCAGCCGAAACCAGGACACCTGCGCAGGCAGAGGTCGTCAATGCGTCTTCTGTGCGCTTCAGTGAGCAGTCAGGCCTTCCTCATCCACCGCTGCACGCGAGAGACCTCGATCAAGCTCTCCCTGCTCCCACAGGACAGCTCTTTGTGGATGCTTAACAAGACTTCAGTGCAACCTGCCGTCTGGGCTTGGCTGCCCTAAGAGCCCTCCGCGTCCTCATTTTCTACCCTCCAGAAGGGCACCGTGCACCCTCTGTCCTTGAATCCGTTCTGGAAGTAGACTGTCTTTGACCACGATGGAACACATGCTACCTCATAACGTCATACCCAAGTGTTACAAGGACATGCAGATTGCTTGTCCTAGTTACAAATTTCCATGCCTAGTCTCTGAAAGGAGACCAGGATGGTCTCCACACAGAGGCTACGTCTACTTCTGGGTTTGATAAAGGTACCTCAGTGCTTCAGCCAGTGCCTGTGTTTCCAAGTCTTGCTGACAGCATGTTTTCTGCTGCATCTTCCAAATTCACCATCCGTCGGCTGCACGAGAGCAGTGGGAAGGACTCCTGCCTGGCTGTCGTTGCTAAGTCATGCAGCAGTGAATTACAGCTGTTGAAGATCAAAATAACCCAGAAAATGGTTTTAACTTGCTTCTCATGTTATTTCCTGCTCCAGATATTTTTTCTCTTTTTCACAGATTAGGAAGAGCATGAAAACTGCTCTCTAATGAGACAGGATCTTGCAGGGCTGTCTTGTCATATGCCCATTTGCCTTTCATGGTAAGTACCTGATGTGAAGAAGGAGCTGAGACACCAAAAGCTGAGGAAGAAACACACATAGCATGTTTATGTTGGAGTGAAAGGGTGCTGAAAGCAAAGGGCAGTAGCAAAATGTCCTGTTTCTGTGTAGAAAATAGAGCTTTCAAATTTGAAAAAGAAAATTCACCAAAGCTATGAAGAGGGGATATAATTGTAGGAAACCCATCTTATGAGACACAGCCTTTGTAGGAACTCGTAAAAAACCTTGGCACATTACAAACAACTGTGAAAACCTGTGAAAGTATCATCTAAGTGATGTGAGATGCTGCATGGTACATCTCCTCCTGCTGCCTGCTCTCCTGCATCCAGCTCAGGGCGTGTTTCTAACACTGGCACGCCGTGTCCGAGTCCCCACACCGCATGTGGGGCTGGGCTTACGTAGCTCCGGGGGAAATTTGGAAGCGTGCTGTGACACAAACATCTGTGCTTATTGCTCTGTCTCCACTGCAAAGAATTGTCCTAAGCCATCTCCGTTATTCCCTGTAGTTGCCATAACCCACAGGTTGTGATCCTTGTGACAGAAGCCGTTAGCAGAAGAAAGCGTAGCGGGGAATGATTTTAGTACTGTTGTTCGGCTCTGTGAGTGCAAATCTTTGTGGACGACTTGGCCATAGAGTTTAAAACACAAGATAAAGCAGGATGACACTTGATGGTGGCGAGAAAGAGAAGAAAACTGATTGAACAGCCCAGCTTGCAGATGTGCCTGGTGGAGTGGCTGGGAGCTGCTGTAGGGAGGGCATGTGTGGGCAAGAGTGGAAGTTTGGGAGAGACCGGCTCCTTTTTGCTGCTTAAAGCCAAATTTTCCTGTTTTGTCAGCTGACAGCTCCTCCTCCTCTCCCTGAGCAAGGAGGAAGGGCACCTTCTGTTCAGCCCCTGGGGTGCTGTGCTGGATGGGATGCAGAAGGAGTCTCGTGGGGAGCCACGGTGGAAGTGATGGTAAAGGTGCTGCTGGGAGCAGCCCTTCAAAGCAAAGGCACACCACGCAAGACTGTAAAAAGGGTGACAACACCACTGCTTGTTTGCTTCTTTTACACGTCCTAAATTTTGGTTTTTTTTTTTTTACTTCTGGCTCAGTTTATATGCCCCAGGCATACAGCGTGTTTAGTGAAGTCGGATGGGTTTGCGGCAGCTTTCTCCCTTTGGTTTTGCCTAGTCAGGTTTATCTCACTCACTAGTACCCTCTCCTCTGATGGGACTGGATTAAATCATTGGATTTGTAAAGGAAGCCAATTAATTCCCATGGCAGCTCTTCGCTTCTCTCTGATCCCCAGGTGCACCTGATTTCAGGGGCAAAACGTGTCCAGTTTTGATTATATATTAGTTTTCCCTTGTGGCTTTTCTTACTTTCATCTCTGAGCTGATGAAAGGCACAGTTTTGAATGTGGCTCAGCCACATGTCCCTCCTCATCCTCCGCAGGGAGGAAGGAAGCCTCAGGGCAGGACAGTAGGTCCCTCTACCAGGCCCATCAGTCAGTGGCTCAGGGTGGCCTTGCTGTAGCTAATTCAAGTTTTCTAGCGTCTGTCTTGGTTTACCGGATCTGCCAGGAGGGTTTATTTGGCTGTACCATGGAGTAGCATCGTTTCGTGTATTACCCCCTTTACACTGGACGGGATTTCCAGGTGCGCTCCTTCCTGCTGTAAGCCTTCGTCCCGCGGCATCAGCAGCGGCTTCACTTTAAGGGCTCTACGGCCTCGTCCAAGTGTCCAGCATGCTCCGAGTGGTGGTGGGGCACCGGTGTTCGTGGTCTCCTTTCTCAGGTTTTGTCCTTTCTCCACTTTTCCCTCTCTCAGGTGGAGATGCTGAAACCAGACCTCAGTCTCCTGAGGGACCATGCGATCATTCGGGTTCAGACTGAATTGCCTGACAAATCCTTCCAAATTTCTGCAGCTGTTTCTCTCTGAACCAGGAAAAGGTATTTAAGGGGTGGAGGAGTTATACCTTAGAAACACAATGGTGTTGAATACTCAACAGGGCCTCCTGCAAGGGTCTGGGGGAGGTGAGGAAGGGCACAGATGTATAACTGGGCACACTGCTAAGCAGGGCACCTTTCCTGGGTGCAGAAGAACCACGGACCTCTGACACTCTCTGGGGCACCCTTTCTTTGCTCTTGCAGACCCCGGCTCTGAGGCAGCTTGGTGTTGTCCTAGACGGCTTTAAAAAAATTCCGATGCATTGAAATTTGTCACCTTAGGCAAGTGCACGTGTAGCTCCTATGTTTGCCTAACCCGTTCCCCGGCACACCACTGCACCGAACAAAGGGCCTTTCTGTTCTTCACCCCACAAAGGACTGAGTGACGTGGACGCAAAAAGTTTAGGTGGATTCACATCCGAAAGCCTGAACAAGTAGTTAGAAGAGAAATCTCTTGAAGGTGACTAAATAGGCAAACTGCATTAGGCTCAGGAAATCCTCTGAGCTGAAAATAGCTGGAGGTGGGGACAGTACTCAGGAGAAGTGCCATGTATCTTTGTCCTAGTCTTACTTTTCCCTGGGTGTCTGCTTATGGACGCCATTCTTATACATCCTGCGTATTACACCCATTTATCAGCCTGGTCCTAACAAAATAAGTTAAAATTCCTCCTGACCCCCAAAAAAGATCAGGTCCCAGAGAAAAAATAAATGGGGGGAACAATAGGAAAAGTGGAGAGAGGTGGAAGCCCAGTAGTCAAAACCGAAGTGGTTTGGGCCAGCCTAGCCCCACTGGCCTGAGAGGGGAGAACAGGGTCTGACTATGGCTTTACGTAAGGAGCACAGCCATGAGGGATGGAGAACCGAAGAGGAGAGTACAAACCACCCCCTGAAAGGGAAAATAAAACCTCAGAGCCAGCAAAAAGGAAGAAAAAGGCCAGGGCAGGGCCTGCAGCAGTTGCGTTGCTGCAGCAGTAGGACCCCAGTGCCCCGACCCTACTGGGAGGTGCTGCGGAGGCTTAAGGCTGCGTGTCGGCCCCACGGGCGCTTTGGGAAGCCCTTGGCCCCATCTCTGGGGGTGATGCATGCACACTGCGCGGGGTTCACGTGTAAGCAGTGGTAGTCTTGCTGCAGCTCCTTTTGCTAGATCTTGGCGCATTAGTGATGACAAACAAGTCAAGGTGGCCCTCAGGACAGCACATTAGTCAGCAAATGAGCCTGCTGACAGGTAATCTGGTGGCAACGCAGCATGTTCATTTATTCTGGTGTGTCTAAGCAGAGATGCTGATGGTCTCCAGTTTAGATATTCATGTACATTGTCTGTAACGGTACCGGCACGCCAGTCCTTCTTGAGCAGCAGTGATTTATCAGGTCTTGTACAAATACAGTCCTTGTGCTGGAAGGCAGAGATGCTCAGCTATTGCCAGAAAGAAGACGGAAAGGACAAGTCCAAAGAGGAACAGGGAGCATGTTAGTCCTTGATTTCAGTGGGCTACAGGTCCAGGCATTTACATGCGTTATCTGAATTACTGGGGAGAGGCTTGAGGCTACAGGAGTTAACGCCAATGTTTTCCATATCAAAGGGCTTTCTGAGTAAGTATCAGAACAGACATTTCCCTCTCTGAGTGTTTTGGTTTTTTTTTTTTCTTTCTCCCAGAGATCAGAAAGAGTAACAGCTTAATCTTCTTAAAGAAGTCTTGATAATTTGCTAAGAAAAAATCTGGCTCTGGGATGAGGTTCATAACTTATATCCATAGATGGCCAACCTCGAGCAAGCAGGAAATGTCTAGGTTCAGAAAAAGGAGAAGATTAAATAATTTCTGTCATTTTCAGGGAAAAACTGCCTAATGTCTTCTGAAGTATATTATACATCCAGTGTGCATTAATGTAATTGGTTAAAACTCGGAGAACTATACTTTAAAGTCTGAGCCACACCATCTGGTTCTCTCCCTGCTCAGTGCCCTAAGCATATGGCCAGAGAGAGCACATTTCTTTTTCCCTTCTCTTCTCTCTCTTTTTTTATTCTGCCTAGCCTCATTACCTTAGATTTCCTTGCACTGAATTTATGTGCCTAAGCCATTTATTTGCCTTCTCTCTTCATCTAGCCGTGTGATTCTGAACGTCATTTGGGCTGGACTGGCAACTCCACATTTTGCCTTGTCTGAAAAATTATTCACCTTAATGCATATTCATTCTCCTAAATCATGATATATAGGGAATTGAATCGGTCCTAAGGATGTTCTTCGCGTCACTTTACCGCCCGTTTCCTGTCACCAAGGACCATTTTCATGTCAATTCGCCCTTCTGTTTTCAAACTCCCATGCACAGAGAAATCGCAGTGATAAGGTAAAGCTGTTATCTGCTGAAAAAAATGGCTTTAGGCAGCCCTTGTGTGCGCTATGGTTCTTTTAAGTACATGGTTCTTCACTTGAGTGAAACTCCTTGAATATGACCTTTTTCATGCTAAATAACTTGAGAAGCACTCCGAAGAGCAATTTTTTTTTTTTTTGCTAAGACCCCATTAGTTGTGATGGTCTTCAGGCGTGGATCTCTAGTGGGCATATCTCTCTGCCTTAGCATATATATTAGCTTCAGCCAGAAGAAGGTAACTGCTTCACCCATTCTTGCCTCTGGGCAGCCTGAGTGCAGCGCTGTTTTTCTGGCATGCAGAGCTTCCATCTAGGTTTGTGGCCAAGTCATGAGGCATCACAGCCACAAGCTTTTTTTTTTCCTGACGCAGGTCTGCTGGGCATTGCTCATGGCTGTTGATACAGAGACTGCAGAATCAGTGCCCGCAGAGGCCTGTCAGAGCAGGGCTACTCACAGATTACCGTGTTTCTACGGCAAGCAGTTCGGTTGCAAGGAGACGGGCAGGTCCTGCAAAACCATCTCTCCAGCAGAAACTGAATATCCTCGGTTCTCTTTCCATATATGATCCCTGCTTAAGGGGAAAAAAAAAAAGGGGGGGGGTGGGGCCTTTCCATAGCCCATGATAGCCTTTATTACAGTGATGTGTCCAAAATACGGGATGGAATTTGAATCGTTGTTTTGTTTCAAGGGAGTTGCTGTGGTGGTATTTCAGTTTTACTGTTATCCAATACAGCCCAGCAAAAACCAACAGTGTGGGGAGAAACAGATGTGCTGGTGTCCTTACCAGGACTTTCTTGATAGAGGGATGTTTAACCATAATTGCCTTATCCAGATGCAGCAAGGTTTCAGAAAATAACAAATGCATCAACGTATGGTACAGACTTGATGTTTTCATTTGAGCTTCATTGGTGACACAATCCTACGGTAGAGATTTGGAAGAGAAATAAACACCCCAGTTTGGAAAGAAGATACAATAACTGCTCAGTAGGAAAACTATGGAGATAGCCTCCTGTTTTCAGGGATGAGAACAATTTTGCTGCCTTTCACCAGCCGAGTAGGGAAAGTTGAACGCTGCTGGGAAACCACTGACATTACCACCTAATATCCGTGGAGCATTTTGCACGCAGTATAGAGCAATATGACCAAAGCTAACGTCCAACATAACAGCCAGGAGTATTTTATCTCCCTGGTATGGGAAATGCTGTGTTAAACGCAACTGTTACAAACGTTTATTTGAAGGAAAGGTGATCTTTCGGTTAGGGCTCTGGCTTGACACTTGGGATACGTCAAGTGTCTTTCCCAGCCCTGCCCAGTGCCACAGGCAAATCATTTAGCATCTGTCAGCCTCAGTTTCATAGCTATAAAATTCAGACCCTAATTATTTCTCCTGCTCTGTCTTTTGAAGCCGGCGGGACTTTCAAAGTCTAAAATACAGAGGTCAGCAACGGAATCCCTCTGTGCTTGAGGAGTGCCCAATGCGACTGCACCCCAGCATTCGGATAGCTGTCCCTAGTTAACAGGAGGGGAGAAAACCTGTCCAAAACGAGCGATCGGTACCTTCCCGAAAGAGCTGTGGCTCTGACCTTGTGCTTCACGCAGGGGCTTTTCCCCCTGAAGGCAGCAGCGATGCTCTGCCTTGGGGCTGCTGAACCGGACCCCCCTCCCTGTGCAGGAAAGGCCTCTCCAGGCGCAGCCCGCCTCTCCGAATTTTCTTTTCCCAGACAACCGGGGAAGCACAGAGGAAAATGCCGTTGTCGTTTGCGCTGAAGTTCTCTGCGGAAGAAAACGGAGTCGGTTTTGACCTGTTGCAGCGCAGCGCTGTGCCCCGCGTAGACCGGGTATCGAACCCTGGTGTGGCAAACCCACAGGCAATAGGTCACTTCGCCCGCCACCCGGAGATGGTAAAATGCTTGCGGGGGAGGCTATCCTCCCTCCCTGAGCATCCCCGTGAGCAGCTGAGGTTCAAACAGAAGACCAAGGCCATGAAAAACAGAGCAGATGCGAAATGCCTTCACTTCAGTCAATTTTGTAAATTGCTTTTTTTTTTTCCCGTGGCCCTGAAAAATATCTTTCTTTTTACGTTGAAAAATTATTAACAACTGAGTTGTGAGTTGCCATGGATGCAGCATTCGGTTTATTGCAGGCTTTGCCTCTCGCTGTGCAGGACTTCATTCTCAGCGCTCTCCTGGGCTTATAAATATCGAATAAATTGGCCCAGTTTTTCTCAGAAGTCAGAGGCAAAATTGCCACTAATTTAAAGGTGTGGGCTCAGGCCTATTATATCGTGTTATATTTTTTACAGCATTGATCACCTCTGTTTTGTCAGTCTCCTGAATCTGCCTAGCAAGTCAGGCTTCCACTCAGGTACAAATAAATCTTTAAAACAATAAAGGAAAAAAAATATCCCTTTCTCTCTGTAAGCCAACACGGGAGACTGTTTGTCCCCGGGAATGGCTTTGCCTGGGACTCCATGGCAAGTGTTCTCATGAGTACACAGAAAGCTGTAGGGAAACTGCCTCTGCATTGCAGCAAGGTGTTTGAAGAAATCAAAGTGATCTGCATATAGTATGTTGTTTAGCTGCAGTAGTTTTCCAGCCGGCCACAGTGTCAGGGACTGAGGGGATGGTGCTGACAGATAAACATTTGAGAATTGCTTGGACTGACTGTAGCTGCAATTACCGTAATGAAACAAAATTTGTCTCTGGCCTTCTCAGAAGTTATTTGCAAAGAAATGGGGAGGGACAGGGTCTAAATCTTCAAAGCCAGTTGGCAATATCGCTAAAAAAAAATTATGGAAATTGCCTCATACTCAATTGTTCCTTCTTCTTCTGCTCTAAACCATTATCTTTCTTTTCAGAGGAAGGAGCTCTGCAGATGCACAGATGTCTGTATAAATAGTTGTTCTCTACAGTTAAATCTTGAGCATTTCTTCAGTGATTATTAAAAAAAAAAAAAAAAGTCTCAACATTTCAGAGCCACTCCTAAATTTGAAGTTGAATTTCCTGGGCTCTGATGCAAACCATCAGACTTTAAATCTTCGTATTTATCCAGCTGTGCAATTCAAGCCATGCAAGGACAGCTTGGACTGCCATGAAGCATGGGGTCTCACCAGAGCAGGACCTACTCCGTGAGATGCTCTACACTCGTAGAGCCTTGGGCGGTTTTCATGCAGGCTTGCTTCTATGCATTTAATAAGGTGCCTTGTGATACCTGCGGTGGTAAAAACCTCCCAACAGACTTCTTCATTTTCTCAAAAAATTCGAAGGTGTCCTCAGTCGGTGACCCCCATCCTGCTCAAGTGACTTCTGCATGCAAAATGAGATGTCTAAAGCAGAGGACAAGGATAATGTAGTGACTTGGCCAAAGCCGCTTTAAACAGTGGTATGCATCACTATTATTATTTACTCAATGCTGACAGCTTATTTCGCTTGTTTTAAACAAGCAAAAAGAGGAAAACATGGAATTTCAATTCTCTTCCCTTAGGACTTGTTGCATCCACCTCACTCACCCTGATGTTAGCAGTCCTGCTTGAGGGCAGCCTAAGTAAAGGGAGAACTAGACCCACAGTCACCTTCCCAGCGCGGGCAAACAATTCAGCTCCTAACTGGGCTGGTCAGAAGGAGAGATTTTTTTACTTTGCCAGGTTGATTAAACTGGTTCCCCTTTCCTCTCTGCTCCCCGCGCCCATTTTACGCTCCCAGCCCAGAGGATGCCTGTGTGTTCCCAGGGCTCAGCCCCAGTCTCAGCTGGGACAAAGAGATAGCCAGGGACGCGGCAGAAGTTGGGGGTGGCTGAGAGGACTTGGGGCTACAGCACTGGGAGGGACTGATACAGCCTCAGGCATTTTTCTCATGATTACCTTCAAAGGATAATAGCCTGATAACTGTCCTAGGGATACACTGGGTGCAGGGTCAGCATACAACTCACAGAGGACCTATAGCGGGTAAGGTATAGGTTTGTCTTTCCTCTGCAGCCACCCAGGTTGTGGCCTCGCATTTTAATTTTTCTCCGTTAAAATCATCTCTGTCCTGACACTGGGATCTCTATGTTTCATCCAAGTCAGTGCAAGTGCCAAGAAGTACCTATGCCCTGTCCCATCCTATCCCCTAAAAAGTATCTCAGTCCCAGCGGGATGCCCTTGGCAGGAGTCAGGATGGGACCACTGGACTCCCAGCTTCATGCAATTAGGGTTTTCACCCTTCAGATCCTGCTTCCCCCTGCCCCTCCCCACCCCAATCACGTTGTCCTTGCAAAGGCATGTTTTCAACTGGAAACCAGTTCTCTGGGTCACAGGGAGCAGCGCTCAGGGCTGCTTCTCGCTTCTTGGCCTGCCCAAGCAAAAAAAAAAAAAAAAAAAAAAATCATCTTTGCAAACTGAGAGCTTTTTGTCCTGCACTGACTAAAGTTTTTCAATAGTTACAGAAAATCGGGAGGGAGGGAAAGTAAATTCTGGAAGAGAACGGCAACAACACACAAAGGACGTCCTCAAGATTACTGGACCATACTGGTCTCGAGGCGATTGGAAACACTGTCGGTGAAGGGCAAATGCCACTTGACAGAAAATGGTACGGGTTTGACTTCAAATACGGTTTCATAAATCCAGACTTTAAGCAGTGAGAGAGGACTGGGAGAATGAATCATCCCAAGCAATTTCAGGGTAGTTTACGTAGTCTGACACTTTATGTCAAGCCACCCAGCTCTTCTATTTTTAGTACAACTAGAGATGGGTCCAGAATGTGAGGATTAGAGGTAATACTTCCCAGCATTTGCAGATCTTCGGATAGAAATTTTTGGCTCGATTGTCAGCAAAGATTAGGTGCATCTGCAGAGTTTGGAAGCAGAATTATATACTTTTTTTTCTCCAAGGTTCAGGTTGCATTGTGTTCTAAGGCTTTGGATCAGGAATGTTTTGACAAATCAAAACCAGAAGTATCTGGATTGTGAGAACAAAAAAGAAAACAAAGATTTCAGCCTGATGATAGTTTTTCTGTTATTCAGTAAAATATATTATTATCATGATTGAAGCCACCATGTGAAGTCCAGGGTAAAGAAGCTATTAGCAGTACACTGTTGTTCTTATTTCATAATTAGGCTATACACTAGCTACCCTTAATTACACTGAAAGTTTGGAAGTACAGAATAAGTTTAGTAAGTAATACCACTTTGTTCGAACACGATTTGATTTCATTTCTGTAAAAGTTTAATTGCTCAAATCCTCCTCACTTTTTCTTACATTTACTTGGATTTGGAGGGAGATTTCAAATACTCCAAGCAATATTGATTCTTCCATCAGCAAGACCTTGGTTTGCCATGCATGGCTGATAGCTACGACTGTTTTCTCTGCTGTGTCTCTGAAGCGAAAATATCTTACCTGTATAAATGAGGTATCCATATGCAAAGACTGGTTCTGGGAGAAACACGGGTTTTTTGCTTTTCCGCAAAGACTGTACATAGGCTTGTTTTCCCGTGGTTTGTCTGGGGTTTTTTTATTGCTGCGATGGATGTTTTGTGACAGCATAAAATAAGGGCTGGTGTTCCTGACACTGAAGCGATTCACGTCAGCCAAGGATTTTGCCTAGGGGCATGTTCTGTTCCACTTGCTGGGCCGAGGCGACATGGCACAAATACCATTCCCACCAAGGCGGTCACCTTTTCCAGCTTTTCCCAAACAGCCAGAGTTATGTTAGCCACGGAAAGCCAGGCTGCTCTCGCAGCCCCTGCAGGGAACTGTACAAGTACAGGGCAGAAGCTGGAGTCCCTGAACCCAAATGACTAGCTTTCCTCCATGTGTTACGCTAGAAAAGATGACGTTATGGGGTAAGATACGGTATTTCTTGAGAGACCAGTCAAAAAAGTGACTGTTTCCTGCAAGCCTTTCATTCAGATGATTTTACAGCCATTTCAAGTAAAACCAAAGCTACTCTAACCTTGACTTGATTAGATGATTTCACTTCACTGAAACTATACTCTTAACAAGCACAGCTGGTTATGTTCATGCCTGCAAAGTGAAGAATAAGTTCCAACTCATGGAAGCCAATGAATTTCCAGTTAAACAAAAGGAGCGGGGGGAAAGAAGAGACAAAACAAAAAGAGAGGAAAACCTGCTTTAACTTCCAGTTCCTGGTTTTGTCTGGGAGTCACAGGATCTTGTACATTGATGTGTCTAAAACAGCAGAGGCTTAGTTTCCATAGTATTTTGGCTGTTGTTTATGGTTAATGCGGGGGAGGGAGGGAGTGTTTTGTTT
>JAVKLA010000010.1:12976069-12990700 GCA_034782735.1 Sagittarius serpentarius
CCCCCCCCCCCCCCCCCCCCCAAATATATTTTTTGGTATACTGTGAAGCATGGGAGACCTCAGTGAGAATTTGCCAGTTAACCACCAATGGACATGAATGTCTGTCCAGTACACAGAGGGAAGGCAGACGTAAAAGACATCTTCTTCAGTGCCTTATTCATCCCTTGTCAGGCAGTTGACTCGCCCATAGAACAGGCAGTATTGGATTCACGCTGGGTGCTGTACAGCATGTAAAAACTTCAACTGTTTAAAAGATGTATTTATTATTTTTAAAATAAGCTACTTCCAGGGCAGTTCTTCAGCAGGGCAAACTCCAGGAGCTTGCCTGGAGGACCTTGCAAGAAGCTTGAAGAGTTTCCCCAGGTGATTTCCGTGCATGTGAAGGGATGGAGGGAGGTGCCTCTTGTATCTCACAACATGAAGGGCTAGGGCAAAACCCAGGAGGAATCTCTCCATGTGGCTGTTACCCTTTCCCCTCCAGCAGCAGCAGCACAAAGCCCTCAGATGGCATCTGTTGTACCTGTCTCTCCAGCAAACGATTTCCCAAGGACATTTAGCTGTAGTTGTGGGAGGACCTTCAGGACCGTACAGGTGGCATGCAGCTTTACCTTCCCCTGAGGCGCATGCTATGGTGATCTTTGGCTTACGTCCCAGCGCCATGCAGAAATATCAGGATCACAAAATCACAGAGCGGTTGAGGTTGGAGGGGACTTCTGAAGGTCATCTGCTCCAACCCCCCTGCTCTAGCAGGGCCACAGAGCCGGTTGCCCAGGGCCGTGTCCAGACGACTTTTAAATGTCTCCAAGGATGGAGACTCCACAGCCTCCCTGGGCAACCTGTGCCAGCGCTCGGTCACCCTCACAGTGAAAGGTGTTTCCTGACGTTCAGACGGAGCCTCCTGTGTTTCCGTGTGTGCCCGTCGCCTCTGGTCCTGTCACTGGGCACCAGTGAAAAGAGCCCGGCTCCATCTTCTTTGCACCTAGTGCCCTTCAGGTACTTGTATACGCTGATGAGATCCCCCGAGCCTTCTCTTCTCCAGGCTGCACAGTCCCAGCCCGCTCAGCCTTTCCTCGTACGTGAGATGCTCCAGTCCCTTAATCATCCTCGTGGCCCTTCATTGGATTCTCTCCAGTACGTCCGTGTCTCTCTTGCACGGAGGAGTCCGGAACTGGACACAGCACTCCAGCTGTGGCCTCACCCGTGCTGAGTAGAGGGGAAGGATCACCTCCCTCGACCCGCTGGCAATGCTTTGTCTAATGCAGGCCAGGATACTCTTCACCTTCTTTGCCGCAAGGGCACATCTGCATTTTACAGTCCCCCGAGGCTACCCCAGCAAAATTTCCACAGATGAGTAATAGCTAACCTGAATTTCACTCTATAAAAATCTCCCCGTTGGTAAGTGACAGTGCAGCCCTCATATTCTTACGGACACTTCAACCAGAAGAAAACTCTAGCTCCAAAATAACAATTGTGTCTCAGAGCTGCAGGGGTGTCCTATGGGGCCCAGAGGCGTTGCATGGTCAAGGGCCACCCCTGTGGACAGTGCTGCCGGCTCTGAAGGGCCCATCTGCTCCCCTTGGCCCGGAGGCCAGGACCTGGTTGCTGGAACAATTGCAGTTAGCAAGGTAGCTTGAACAGCAGGAGACCATACAGTCTTTTATTACAGTAACAGTTAGTACTGTAATTATTACTAGTTATTCCCCAACCAAGCAAAGAGAATTGAACCGATTTCTGTCCTTCAGCATCTGTTACGAGAGGTTTGGCACATTTGACGGCAAGGGTCTGTTCTCTTGCTGTATTTTCCAGCCAAAACATATCGAGGATGCTGATATTTAAAACCAAGCATGTAAAACAGCCATCATATGTCTACATTTGAAGTATAGGTATATTACGTAGTAAATATTTGCAATCAGTAAATCTGAATTCTTGAAACTGAATCTGCTGTCTGCCTTTGCTACCCCACAAGACAACTCGAGTACAAATATAAGGTCTGGCCAATAAAAGGCAGCAGGACATATTCCTTGTCGCTAAACACAGGAAAGCCCATGCACTAGCAGTCCTGTGGCTGAGGTTTGGCATGCTGAAGTAAGTCAGGATAATTCAAGGTTGTGGTTCCCTCAGCAACTGTATTTCAGTCACAGTGCATGTATATGATAAGACATAAAAGTTAGCATCACATACTGTGGTACAAAATGTTACACGTGGCCAAGGGGCTTTGAGTTATGATTTTCGCAGGAGTTAATTTGGTGCGGTTAGTGGAGAGATTCTTTTAAAGATGCAGTCAAGGTAACATTTTACATTTAATTTCCCCATTGCCATTTTCTTTGGCCTTGTCAGCTGTATGAAAAAATCAATGGTGCATAAATCTCTGCTCATGTAGCTAGGTTGTAACAGTGGAAGATGCACAGTCGGGAGGACAGTGACATGACGGTACCTACTTAAAACTTCTTGGAGCTTGATTATGTGCTCTCTTAAGAATCTCTGTTTCCCTGCCAGATGCTTAACTTCAACCAGTGGAAAGGCACCAGTGGAGAATTATGGCTCAAAATAGAGGCAAGACAGTTATTTGCCGTGTCTAATAACCATTTTTTTCTGCTGCTGTCTGGCCATATCACTGGTTCACCTTCAAACAGTTTTCTTCTGGAACTCTTCGCTCTCTAGCAAGATATTGTCCATACGCTAATAGAGAAACACTCTTCAGGTACTGTAATTCATGATATGGCTTAACAAAGTGTTCCCTCTAGGGGTTTCTCCAGGAAAAAGTCCGGAACAATAAAGCCGGGGGGGGGAGAATATTTCCCTAACACTAACATAATAGGCGTTATTGTCCCCCATTCAGGATGCCATAGACTGTTTTCTCACCGAGAGGTAGAACTCTTCCTCTTGCTCCCTCCCTCCTTTCCTCTTTTATGTAACTCCAATAGTAAGCAGAATTGGGAAAATCAAGTGTTGTTTGTAAGAATGGGTAGCCATAGCCTGAGAAACCTTACCTAATTTAGCTCTTCTCATTAGTTATTTTATACATGACAGATGTACCTACAGCAGTGACCCAGACATGAGCACATTTCTCAAAAAAGCAACCAGATCCATGCAGTTTCATCAGCAGAGTCACAACAGATGCGCTGTGAAATTTAGATGTTGAAAAGCAACTGGGATTTGTTGGTAAAGCTCATATTTCCAACTGATAGAAGAGGATAGCAAACCTCCTATCGCTACTGTACAATCCTTCATCTGTTGCTAACTGTGACGGCTGGTGTTTTGCATATTGCATTTCATCTGCCGAGCCAAACGGCAGTGGGTATGAGTTACTCGCAGTAGTCCCAATTCCATGTATGCAGTAACTGAAATGCAGCGGTTTTGTAAAACTGAAGATGGAAGCCTGGTTTTGTGGACTTCACCGGGGCCAAAATATCATGCCCTAGTTAAACAGCTGCAGCTATATTTTCACATGTGATTATAAAGAGGCCTGGTTTTCTGTTTCCAAAAAGGAGCAAGTTCACACAGACCTACTGGGAGCTGCAAGCACTTGATGTCTTCAGAAAGTAGGTCATTACTGTGTTTGTGCCTAATTTGAGGTAGCCAAAGCTTCAGCGCTGCCCTGATTGCCACAGAAAACAATATGCAGCAGAAAAGTGACATATTCGAGAATACACACTGGGTATTCACCCTTCCAGTCCTGGTCACGTCATGCTTTCCGCTGGATACTGATGGAGAGAAAGCTTGAACTGCCCCTGTTTTATTTTTCTGTGAATCAATTTACGCATTCTTCTTACAGAAGTGCCTAAGCATTGCCGCGTCCATGTTTTAGGAGATAATCTTTACGGTGTTTCTGCTCTGGACACTATCACAGCCGCAGAAAGGGGAACATTCTTTTTTTTTTAATGAGTATTTTACGGCTTCTTTGTCCTCCCCTGGGCCTGTCCTAGCAAATCATACCCTTCTTATACGAGGTGGTGGGCCTTAGCTGATTCAGCACCTGCTCCGGGGGTCCAGCCTCACCCCTCCTTCTCAGGAGCATCGTTACTCTGCATCCGCAGAGTAACTCCTCTGTCAGACATCGCCTGCTCACAGCTTGGACGATTCCTGTTCCACAGCAGCCCTGAGGCAGAGATTTATGAGACACACAGAAAATCCAAAAAGAGCATCCCATGCGGTCGTACAGCATTTCTGGACCAGAGCCTCAAAATGAACGGGGGAGAAGGGCAAGGAAGATTGGGACTATTTATTCATATGGCTGTGCCCAAGGGTGTGTGGGAGGAAGAAATGCTGCTGCACCCTCCTTAACTCTTCACATGCTGAACGTCTCTGCCGGAGCCGGAGGACAAAGTGTTCTCCTTGCAGCTCCGATGGCCTTACGTCCAGCCCAGGTCAGCAGGAAGACCTGCAACGTGTTGGCTCAGCCGCTTCAAACACCTTCGTCCTGTGTTATAGAACGAGCACGCTGAACAATATAAGAAAATAAGGGCTTTTCTCAAGGCAACAGAGACACTTTCCGCGCCATGGGGACAGCACAAGCAGCAGTGCGAGGAAGCTGCCCGCCCGCCTGCTGCGCCCGGCGGAAGCCAAGGTGAGGCATTTAATAGTGCAAGGGGTTAAGAGACCGCAAATTATCCACATCCAGACAGACGAGCTTCGCACGCCAGCGTCGCTAACGCTGTCAACGGCAGGTGCATGAACCCAATCAGGGAGTTTGTGCGCTCCATTTGCTCATGAGCAATGACGGAAGAAAGGCCGGGAGCCGGCAGACCGAAGAGATCCCGTTTGCCATCAGTGCCTAATGCTGCAGCGTCGGCTTCTGATTGCTTCAAGCTCGCGTAGCGGCGGGTACAACTCTGTGTATTTGTACAGTTTTAGACTGGGAAATCGTTTAAGAGCAAATAAATCCAATGCACAGTGGGATTTCATACAGTGGTGTTTTTCCATAGTTAATTACGTTTTGCCCAGTGAAATGTGAGCCAAGAAACAAATGCTTAACACCAGCTTCATTTATCACTAAGTATGCAGCCAAAAGCTGAAAGCAGCCAACCAACACGAGTTAAAAAACACTATGACATGCAAAACAACACCTACCCCGTGCGAGTTACTTGGTGGGAAATGCTTCCTCCGAGCCCTTGGCGACATGTAAAACTAGCGGGCGAGCAGGAGGGCGTGCCACACGAAGGATGAGGACCCACAGGAGAGACCCACAGCCGGAGCAAAGGACAATTTACAGGGAGTTTCTCCCAGGTCCCAGTTTCTCCCAGTCAGGGCAGAACCGCAAAAAGCAGGAAGGTGCTCGGTAGAAAATCCCAGCACAAGGTCAAATGCTCTCCCTCATACGTTACGTTGCCCACTTGCCTGTCCATCCATCACTCTGTCTCCAGGCTCCTTCCATATAAAATTGCTATTTTGCCACCGGTCTGCAATTCAGAGCTTCACCCCTCAATGGCTGGCCACCAGTGGCCACGACCTAGATGGCGAGGAGGAGGGACAGACAGGTGTGTTACGGCAGCAGCTGATTTTGGAGGAGCAAAGAGAAGGTTGTGGGTTCAGAAATGCAGAAATTCTGAAATTCAGAAGCATTTTGGAAAGCTGTGTTGAAACGGGACTAGAAACACTGTGGGTATGTACCTTCGTGTTGTAGGAGCCTGCTGCAGGCAGGCTGCCGGCGGGCCTGAAGCGAGCTAGGTGAAAGACAATTGAGTCATCTCTATTGATAGAGCTGTGGATATAAACCTTGAAGTCGGAGACGCTGTTTCTGTCAGCCGTTCTACGGCACGTAAGAGGAAAGGAGTTCAAGGACGTACGGGATGCCACCATTGAAAGTAAGATAATACTTGAGAGCGCGCTGCAGCTAGAAGAAAACAGAGCGAGCTGCTTGCTGTCATTCCTCATCAAAATGCAAAGCGATGTCTTTGTGCACTCTGTAAACAGGACTACTTCTTCTTTTCCGCCTATGAACGTTGAAGAGATATAAAGCTTGGGTATATCAGGTTCCAGAGGAGATACGATCTCAAGTATTTTTCCAAGAAACATCAAAAAATATGTCTTCACTATGTGTCTTTCTTGACGCATATATACATGGCAGGAGCTGGGACATAAAAAGGGGGGCGAATTTAGCTCAAGCATTTATCCTGCCCATTTTGGAAAATACCATGGTTTAAAAATTGCCTCAGTGCTCTGCAAAACAGCTCTAACAGGGTTCCCCACCATATTTATTTACCACCTTAAACCACCAGTGAACATGCAATAGCAGAGTCCGCAGTGACTCTTCCTGCTCTCGTTTCTCTTTCCCGGAAAGCTTTCTGTTCTTCTGCTTAGAAATATTCCAGCCGAAATTGTTCCTCCAGACACAGTGCTCACTCTTACCACCCTGCCTTCAGGAAATCTAACGTGTAGTTTGCAGTGGGTGAAGTACACCCCTATCACCAATGGTTTGGTGCAACGCTCATTTTGCTCTGCTGATCTAATGACGCACCATGCAGGGGCAAGAGGGTCTTAATTTCCTTCAGTCCTACACCTTTCCTCACCCTCTGCTTTGGGTGCTATACTGCCGCGCTTTGATTAACTTGATCATATTTTCCTTCCAGTTTGCACCAGTTTAAATGAGGTTGTCCCTTGTAAACTCTGAGAGCCGTGGACATTCCCGCTGATCTTGGAAACGCAGCTGAAAGACTGAGCCCACTTTCGAAAATGTGGTGTCACCTTCTACTTTCAGCACCAGTGACACCGTTCAGGAGCAGAGCGTGACGTGTATCCAACCGAGCGGAAGTGGGATGGAGCGAAAATGAGAAATTAATGTAACACATATGGCTTTATTTTCCCTGCAAATCATGTTCAATTTAGGCCGTAATGATTTATTCTAAAAGCGCATTTAACTCAAATTTGGTTCTATATAACAGAACAGATGGGGGAAATCCACAGAGCTGTACTTTTCTGCATAAATAAGAATGATTGCATTCATATCCTGACTATTTTTTCTTCCCCCCCTCCGCCATCCATCTTCAGATATTTGAGTTTTACACTTAAAATAAAAAAAATTGACAAATAATTTATGTTCTGGATTTATGTGGTGTTATTTGGGGGAGGGGGGTGAGTTCCCAAATTAGCACGTAGCCATTGCTGTGCAAAACCAACTTTGCCATTCTGCTCTTCCCCTTTCCTCCCCGTGTCCTGTATTCACACACAAATACCATTGTTAATATAGGGCCTACATTGTTTTGAGTTCTGCTTGTGAAGAACACACCGATCAGCGGAGAGGGAGGGATTGTGTGTATTCCCACAGCTGTGCTGGCACAAGCGGAGATGCTGGTGCACCAACATGGGAGCTATCAAAACAAAGGCAAACAAGGCTGTATTGTTTCCGATCCACTAAGGAAAACAAGAAAGAATATTTTCATTTCCACTCTTAAAAGAGGAGAAAAATAGCATGACCGGCCTTGTGTTATTTCCAGTTTGAGAAATCAGCGTCTTAAGGAATTTCTAGGAAAAGAAAAATCTCACCTTGAAAAATTAAGACCAGCTCAAATGCCCTGAGGCTTCCTATTGCTTTTCTTTCTGTTTGCCAGGCTTGCTTTCCAGGCCCACAGCTTCCAGCCAAAGCAGCGACTAACAGCAATTGCCTTCGCTGCATCGGTCAGAGCCGCGGCTGGGTTGCCAGCCCAGCGTGGGACCGCTCTGAGCCAGGAGCCTGCTCTGGCTCTTTCCAGCAAACAATTTTACAGCCTTGGAAACGACTCTGGACTGGTAAATGACATTATTTTTATGGGCCATTGCCTCATTGCAGCACTTTGCTTCATCCACTTTAGCATAATGTGTCTTTTTATGCACTATTTTACCACCCTGTTATCTCAGCTCCTTACAGAAGCATCCTGCCGTAACGCTGTTTCCTACCACGCAGGCAATATGCCTTGAGAGCGCCGTGCATTAACCTCGGTATCGCTCACCCGAGCTCGGCAGGCCAAAGACCATCATTGCCCAAGTCGGGGGGCACCATTCGCCGGCCTCTGCAAGGGCTTTGCCTCCCCTATGCGCATTTACACCCCTGCCCAGTAAATATTAGCGCTACGCCTTTGGTCAATGCCTGGTGATCCTCCCAGGTTCTCTTTCCACCCAGGGCAAAACGTAGCTTTATTCTGGGGGGCTTGGGTTGGACTGGAAACGTGCACAAGAGAAACGTGAGAGTGAGGAGGGCTGGATTTGGTACAGCTGGCACTGCTGTTAGGGCTCAGGGAGCTGAATCGGAGTTTATTCTTGTCTTCAGGAGGAGGAATCTGAAACGCAGAAGATCCTTGCTTAATTTGCCTCTGTTTTTTATAGAGACGGTAAGTTTTTGAGAGCATGAACAATACCATACGGCTGAAAACTGCCTAGCTCACCAGGGACCCCACTTTTGAGGCAACAGGGGGCTATATAAACCCCATATATGTTTTATATATAACCAGCCCGCTCACAATGGTATGCTTTGAAAGTTCAATGCAGTTAGCTGTAGACCCCTTCGGAAGCTCGTCACTGGGAGCAAACAGGAGCTCGGAGGAGAGACCAATTGCTTTCTGGAAGAGAGGGTCTACCTTTGCAAAGTTCGGAAGGTGTAAAGGCTAAACATCCCCCTGACGCTCCCGTTCCCGCTCTGGCCCTAGGTCAATGACTTTGTACGACAAGAACCCACGTTGGTGGTAGTTCATGAGCCATGCCTCCAAAGCTATGCCGTGCCAAGCCCTGCTGATAAATGCATAGCTATGGCTGGTAACTCTTTCCAAAAGCCCATGAGCAAATGAGGAGTCCAGAGGTCCTTTTTTAGGAGCCCAGGAGTCCTTCATTAGGAGTCCAGGAGTTCTTCTTTCCAGAAATTCATCCGTTAATCCTGAAGAGTCAGCTCTTCAGAGGTATAAAGGTGAAAGACAATGTCAGATGTTTTTTTGAACTAGAAAGATTAATACCGTTGAAACCAATAAAAAATCCATAGAATTTATTGATGGTCTAGCCATGGACCAGAGGTCAGGAGGTGAGATCTCTCTTCTGTACATTAATTGATCATTTCTTACAATGAGCCTTCTAAGCATTCAGAGGGCTTTCTGCATTTTTTTCACTTGCTATTTTCAGACCTGTCCCAGCTGGCTTTTTCCTCCCTCTGCTTCCTCAGCATGCCTTGATCTCAATTTCAATCTACTTTTCTTTCTTACCTCTCTTACCCTCCTTTTCTTTCCCTTTCACCATTCTCCTCGTAATTCACCACCTTTACCTGCTCTCCCCACCTTTATTTCACAAAAAGCATGACCTGGCCTGTTCTTGGGTCCCCTTGGGCTGCTTCCCTCGCTGCCCGGCTGTCGCTACGCATGTCTAGCTTCACAGAGGACCACGAGATGGTGGCTTCTATGCAGGTGGAAATGTCACTTAAGTTCATAAGCTGCAGGCTTCAGACAGTTATGGGAAGTGGTAAATATAACCTAGGCGCAAACAGGCTTCAAAAATGATCTGACAGGGAAAAAAACAAGTTGGTCATCCGAGCCAACAGCTCTTCTGAGAAAAGCAAAGATTGGCTCTAACGTGGCAAAGGCTGCTGTGCATCATGGTGGCACTGACAGCACCAGGGCAAGTCAGTGAGAAGAACATGCCGTAAAGCATTTCGTTCCACCATAAAACTGGTTGCAGACCAGTTTTTAATATATATTTAAAAAAAAAAAGTCTCGTTTCTCTTGCGCAGCTGTGCGATGCACATATTTTTTCCTGAAAGTAGTGTAAGTAAAGTAAAAGCAACAACGATTTTTTTTTCCTGTTAATTTCCATTGGTGATTTTCCTTTAGGGTTCCTGGCCTATAAGTTACCGATTACAAACTTTGTGGCTCTGGCCCCTTCTCCAGCCCCAAAGTGATGCGGCAGGGGATTGCCCTGGAGCTGCTCGCCTTGATCCACGGGCAGGACCAGAGAACCCGTTAGCAGCCGTCACAGACAGAAGGAGCCCTGCCACCTTTCTTACCTGCCCCACTCCTTCCTCTGGATGATTACACAGGGAAACAGCACCGCATTTTGCTCTAATTCACTCCTGGTTTGGGTAGCTGAGGGGAGAAGGTGTACAGGAGGTCCTCAAGGCTAAGAGAACGAAAGAAGTCTGGCTGTGAAAGTCGTATTTTCAAACCATCAGAAACCAAAGGCTGGACACCAAACGCTTTGCCTTGTGCAGCCTGCCTGCGCTGCCCATGCGGCAGTCCCTGGGCCGTGCCTTTGCACGTGCTTAGAGCTGGTGGGGTGTTTAATTGCCCATTTCCAGAAACAAACCTCCATTTGTATTCCGTTGCAGATGGACTGCCAGGTTAGGAAGGTGACCGTGCCCTGTTCCCATGAACCAAACTAGCTTTGCCATGCCCAGAGTCCCATTTTTGATCCTGCACCCTGGAAAAGGATGTGGCTGCTTGCACCCAGCCTGGGGCAAACGTAGTCCAGTGGAGGAGGGAGGACTCCACGTCCTTATTCCTGCCAGCCGTGGCGGGTAGGAGGTTCGTCTCGGAGCTAAGCAGGAAGCTGTGAAGGAAACATCATGCCTTCCTAAGAGGCTGATTGATACTCAAAACATGTATAGCTAAAGGCTAGAAAGGCTGAAATTCATTACCACTTAGGAAAGGATGGGGGGGGTTGGGGGGTGGGAGTTGTTGATTTTTTTAGCTCTTTTTTTTCTTTTGGAAAAAGTAAAGTTTGAAAACATTGACGGAAGTACTGATATAAATTCAGTATTCAAAGTCTCACATTTGTGAGCTTTTTATATGGAATTTGAAATATTCAATGCATTTATAAGTGGAAGGACTCAAATCCAAAAAGAGATGCAAATGTATTTGTCTTGAGTACCAAGGGGACTGTCCAGTGATTTGCTGTCCCTTGTGTATTCCATTTGCACCATTCATATTTGTTCATAAACTTCCTTAGCTATCAGAAATGACGATTTCTGAAAATTGTTAGGAATCCAAGGCTCTTGTTTCCTGTCAAACATCTGCATGGAGCTTTGTTCAGCTTCAAAGCTGAAGTCAACTGTGTTTAATATCTGAATTTGTCTCTGAAGCAGCAGCAACAGCAACTGACAGTAATAAAACCCTACAGGAAATAAACTTGGAGTAGAGCATATGTGAGCCAGGTCTCGGTTAGATCTATCTTAAAAGCCAGGATGAAAGGCAAAGGCAAGAGGACTTTGCACCAGCAGGTTAAAGCGTGGTTGCCAATTGCTTGTTGGAATTACAGGATCTTATAGAGCTGTTCTGTTCATCCCCCTCACACAGAGACTGCTAGGCGTTAAGTCAGCCAAGGGTCTTATATTTCTAGCTATTTTTGTGCATTCTGAAATTGTTTCTATTCTTAATACTCTGTAGTCATTAAATTACAGCCAGCTGTGTCCTGTCACTGACATTTTTTGCAAACTGTTTTTAAAATGTAGCGCTTGCAGTTCATACATGTTTGGTTATCCGAGAGCTGAATGACAAACCAGCATATAACAGAGCAGAGCAGAGCAGAGCGCAACCCATGAGCTGGTCCTGCAGTATTTCACAGTTGATATGAAATGCAGTCAAAATGTAGAAGGGACTGGTGGCTGAGGAAAACTGATTGTGAAAGGCATTTAAGGCACAAAGGAAATTAAAGCACGAGCTGACTGTGCTTAAACGAACAGGAGTGATATTTTGACCTGTCATTTAACATTTCCCATATGGCTTCAACTACAGTTGATGTGAAACCTTTCAAAACATTTTCCTTGGGTGCACAATGACCCTTTACAACAAAGGAGAAAAAAAACCATAAACCATTTGGCTGCTAAAGCCATTTTAATTAAACAATTGAACCGGCCTGTGTGTCTCCCAGGTGGGGGAGTCGGGGATCCTGCTTTTAAGCAGCAGCTGCTGGTAAAGGCACATTTGCTGCAGCGGAAAGAGAAGAGGTGAGATGAAACCCCCCCTCAAACCTGTCCCCGGGCTTCAGGGGGTCTCAGTCAGTTCTGGCCGCATGGCTCTCCTTCCTGGTGCGTGGTTGAGCGCCTGAAAGTAAAGATTTTTTTTTTTTTAAATAACATCTGACGCTGAGGCTGTCAAAGCGTTTGTGCACAGAGCTAGGGCTGCTGTGTGGGAACGTGATTTTGCAGTAGTTGGGAGCTCTGCGCTTCTTGAAGGTGTGGGTCAGAGAGGGTACAGCATGCTCAACAATCAAAACCAGACAGTTTTGAAAAGCAGGAGCCCAAATATCTGAAGGTAAGGTCCTAAAGTCTGACTCTTTCCTTTCTTCTTCTAGACCAAGCTTCCACCCAAAGTTCAGGTTGCAGCGCAGCGTTGTTTGCGCCGTGTCACCCTACGGTTCCCCTGGGAGGCAGAAGCTGCGGTAGGAGCTGTGAGCTGTGCACAGCCCAGACACTGGCTGGCACTTACCAGAAATAGCTGGTGAGTAGAAAGAAAAAAAAATCAAAGGGGGGGGGGGGGGATAAAACAAACCAAAAAAAAAAAAACCCCAAACCACAGTAAGTCAGTATACTTCTGCAAATCGGTAACCAAAGAAAGAAGGCTTCTGTAGAAAAAGCTATTTGCAACAAGTAAACAAGTAGCTTGACCTTCTTGCTAAGTGACCTTCGTCTGCCTTGCAGGGGAACTGTGAGCCCTAATGAGCCCTCAAAAAGCAGCCAGCTTTGCTGAGGAAAGGTGCTCCCGAAGGGCAGGGGAATGTGAGGAGAGGTGTTCTGCTGTAGGCTTGCCACGCTCCATCAGTGCTGTTCAAGGGAGCTGTGGGCTGGATTTTCAAAGGTCCTCTTTCCGCTGCTGTGTGCTTGAAGTCAGGGTTTGCTAGTGGAGGGACAAAGGCAGAGCTAAATCCACCGAGGCTAGAGACCCTAGGGGAGGGGGTGTTTCCACCACTTTGCAAAGCAAATTGGTTTTTGAAGTGTACAGTGTAAAATGCTCAGAGGACTGCTGCTTCTTTGCCATAAAAATAGTGCTCCTACGTGGCTCTTGACAGAATTTAATGTTCGCCTTCGTCCGTGCGGCAGGGGCAGGTCCACGCGCTCAGGGCTCTTCCACAGCGTTCATTTCTGCAGCTCTCCTCTGGCTCTGAGGACAGTGGATTCAATTGCCCAGCGCTGCTGAATAACACCTGGCAAACACCACTTTCGTTTCCTCCTCCTTTTTTTGGAGTTACCTCCTGCAAAAAGATTACCTGATAACGCCCTGAAGAGCAGGGAATGCTCTGAATCCCAGTGGGATAGCAAGTAGCATAGCTAATTCCTTCTTTTACAAATTGCCTAATTTTCAAGCAACCGTTGCTGCCAAGCTCTTCGGCAAATAGGCTGAGGCAGTTCGGAAAAAAGACAGACAGTGACTAAGATCCCCTGTATTCCTTATTTTCAGTGGAAAAAACCAAATGAGCATGCTTCTTGAGAAAACAGAAGCTAGGGGGGGAAAAGCAGTGGTTTGCATTTGGTTTTTTTTGTTGTTTTGTTTTTTTTTTAAGATTTTTAAAAGATTTTAAAGTGGGGATGGGATTGCAGTTAAGGTCATGATAGTTTCTTCGAGGAGAGTAATAGCCTGTGTTATAAACACATGCTTCCAGCAGGAATAAAAACCTGCAAAATCACAGGATCTTCAAACACGATGAATTGTAAGGGGGGGGGTGGAGTGTGGGGAAATAAACCCATACGCTTCTAACCATGAAGCATCAGTTCACATAAACTCTAACGAGCGGGTGAAACGGCAGCTATAAAACAACCGTATCGGGTGATAAATCAACTTCACCAGGACCAAGTCCCCTCCAGCGCCAGAGGCTTTCCCAGTGTGGATGTTCGCCTGGCTTTGTTCCGCCGTGAGTCATGACCTGGCACGCTTTCCTCCTCGCTCCTCCACACGCGCAGCAGGAGAAGCATCTCCCTGGCCAAGGGCAAGGTGGGCTCGGTGCCAGCGGCAAGCGCGGCTCCCCGGCCGGGCTGCGGCCAGAGGACTTCTGCCGGAGGGTGGTTTACCGACAGGTGGGTCTCAGTTGACCGGCCCACCGCACCAGTGTGGGACTGGTCCCAGGGTATCCCTAATGGGACTTCAGTGAGCCTTGGTCTAATTTACTTCGCTGACGGAGCTGCTGCCCCTTCCCTTGAGATATTATGAGCCCTTTTAGCCCTGTGCAGGACAAGTTTCTGAACAGCGTCTTCTCTGATGGGGACGAAACTGCTTTCCTCTGTACTCGTGTATTCGGGGTTGTGGAGAATGTGGGCTGCTCTTGTAAATATTTTTTTTTTATGAACGGGCTGCAGGATTTGTTCTATACATTGTATTGACCTGTGTTTGGGAACAAAAGGATCGGTTTCTGCTCAGGAACAGGGGAATAAGGGAGCAAGCGTCTGAAACCCCAGACTGGCACAGCCCCAGTCCAGTCTCATCACGTAGACATCAGGCTCGTTTGCTGGGCAGGAGCCCCATGTCCTGACGACGTCCTGGGGCTGCGGAGCCCTGGGAGGGTTACAGCTCTGCGCTTTGTGCTCGACCCCAGGCGGTCATGCTCTCTTATCTCGGCAAAGCTGCAGCAGCACAGAGTAACACTGGGAAGAGAGCAGCAGGAGAGAAGGTGCCGGAGCTTCGAAGTCACCTCTTGACATGAGGGGGTCAAGTTACAGGACACCCTGCCCTTCCCCCCCCCCCCACCAACCCC
>JAVKLA010000010.1:12997578-13014364 GCA_034782735.1 Sagittarius serpentarius
CTGTTCTATTAAACTGTTCTTATCTCAACCCACGAGCTTTACCTTTTTTCTGATTCTCTCCCCCATCCCACTGGGTGCGTGGGAGGAAGAGAGTGGGCGGCTGCGTGGGGCTGAGTTGCCGGCTGGGGTTAAACCACGACACAAGGTATGCTGCTGAGCTGAGTCAGTAGCGCTGCGGTGACGCAATACTCCAGGACTGTAGCAAATGATTACTAAATTAAGGTGACCAAAAGCCAGACTTTTGGAAGTACAGGATCAGTAGCAGCTATAAGAAAGGAGTTTCTCGCTACGGTAAATTGCTACTCGCTACTCCAATGCGTTATGTAGTTTTCCCATTTTCTTCTGAAGCAGCCATACTGGTCAGTGCTAAGGGGGAAGATGCTGGATACAGGAATGGTACAACCTGTTATAAAATCTCACATTTTCTGAAATAGCAAAACCAAAGTATCTCTCTCGTGCTCCAGCTCCCCTATGCTATCTTTTGTAATGTGACCACAAACTGACAAATAGTACACGGTCAGTAAACTGGCAAGACTGGACGAAACTGCGTTAGAGGTCTTTATTGATGTGCTGCTGCTGTTTTGCAGTTGATTCTCCCTGGGAAGAAAGTCAACAGAGACAAAATACAGTTCGCTTTAATTTCTTCCTTTTCCAGACAGCTGCATTTTTCCAGGATCGGGGTTTCCAGGATCCTCCCAAACCATCCTAGAGATCATAACTGGCACAGTGTGAGACTTGGACAAGCTGCTGATGTAGTCATTTATAACAGCACTCCTTAAGCTGGGACGCAGGCAAATAACCTTTGTCATTTGTGGGCTATTAGCGCCCAGCTGTAAAGGAACCCGTAAAAACACTGCAGACCAGAAGATACAGATGATCTTTTAGGCAGAACTATGGATTAGCCTCTCCCAGCCTATCAGCTCTGTGTGGTATGAGACCTGCTATTTCTCTGTGGATTTTTGTTTAGCGGAGAAATACCATACTAATCCTTTCAGGATCAAATAAGCAATAGAGAATTTCATACGATTTCCCCAAGTAAGACCCAAAAATAGATGTTAGGAAGGTACATTTCTTTCTGTTCCGCTCCCCAAGATGATGGATGAGTAATGCCAGCTTGTGCTTTGCTAGTGCATGTGTCTGTGTTTGCTCATTTAAAAAACCCCGAGACTTAAAATTTTAATGTAAAATAAGTTAAGGGGGGGGCAGAATGGAAAATTAGATAGCCCTGTGGCTTGGTGCCCAGCGCGAACTTCTCCTAACTCGTGTTGAGGACAAACCTCCCGGTTGCGGCCAGAAACTTATTATTCCAACAGGTTTATTATAGCGCTGGTTCTGCAGTGAAAGATGGTATAAAAACAAGAGTTGCCCAGGGACATTGTGTTTTTGCTGGAACAAAACAAGAATATTCTTGGGGAGGGCTTCTCATTGTGCAACCCGGCCCACTGTAATGCACTGTGCCCTCATCCAAGCATTAACAAAAGAAAAAAATCCAGTCATCGTAAATTTGCCGCAGTTCATATGAGAAGTGTAACGACACCAGACCAAAATCTGCTCCTGCACGAAGACGAGAGACACCCAGAAAAATACCCCTCTCTCCCCGTGGAGCAGCTCTGGATTTACATGAGAGCAAATCGGTACCGAATTCAGCCCATTGTGTTCTGTTTTGTTCTTGTTTGTTAGACACAAAAGACAACTGCATGAAGTTCTGTCCGAGCAGCAGCCCCCAACCAAGCTATTGTAAAGGGCCGCCCCATTCTCACGACACACGATTGGCGCTTTGAGATTTCTCCAGTCAGACATCAAAAATTACAAGCAGCTTTTAAAAATGCAGGCCTCGAAACAACATGACCGAATTCTTGTTGAGATTATTAAATGAAAAGGCATTTTCATTAAGACGGAAATTCTGGCCCTGCTGAAATCAATGGCAAGATTTCTGTTGGGTTGGTTGGAGCCTGGGTTCCCTCATCCATATTTTAACAGCATCACTGCTCATTCTCCAGGGGAAAAAAGGAAACTTCAGGGGAAGATTAAATTCGCCTTTCCAAGTGATTGTTGTCCCCTCTATCTAGGGGAAAATCTGAGTGTAGATCCCGTTTGTGGGTTATGCTCTTACTTAAGGAAATAAATGGGGGAAAGAAGAACAGGGCAGAAATCCCTTCCTGTTGCTTAACAAGCAGTTATGCTTCCAGAGCCAGCAAAGCCAGTCATCTTAATTGAATGAATAATGTTTTTCCACTATTCCTGATCTTCTGTAAATTGATTACTAATTGTTTTCTCTAGCACCCATCTGTGACAAGCATGATTAGGAGATTGAGTCAATTATGAGATCACTCTGAATTTACACCAAATGCAACAAAAGAGAGGGAACAGCTGCCTCAAATGTGAGGTGAAAAGCTTTTGAAGCTACTTCATGTCCCCAGGTAAGCAGACGTACAATGTGAATCCTTCTCCTGCGACCTTGTGCTTATCAGTTGGTTTTTTGTGATTTGCTTTGCAGAAGAAATCAAGCTTGCTTAGACTCTTTTGTCCCCTGTAACCTTGCTAAACCTATATAGCCACTTCTGGCTTTTAGGTCCCCTGCTTTCAGATCCTGGGTTTTCCCCCCCCCCCGCCTTTTCCAGAACTCTCCTCAAGGGTATTCTTTCATTTGAGGTCTCCTTTCTGTCTCGCACAAAGAGATGACTAAATGCAGCACCTCAAAAGGAACTAGTTCTGAACTGCTCATCACCTAGGGAAAACGTACTAAAAGGCTCTCGAGAACAAACTGTAGAGAGAAATTGGCAGCTGTAGAGCTAATAGAACTGTGCAGGTACTGTGAGGATACTGGGTTTGGGAAAACATACTGTTTTCAGAAATTCCAGAAACGAGCTGCTGCAAAAATGTGATACTTTTGATTACATATTGTATGGTTTAGGTCAGTAGTGTGCTCTGTAATTTTTTTGTCCTGAGAAAAGACCCCAGAGACTGTTCAGTCAATAGGCTTGGTTGGGAATAATACGGTTTCTCTGAACCTGTGGAAGCGTACTGGGGTTCTGTTTTTCTTGCAAGCGTGTCTGACATCCCACATCAGACCGGTCTGTTTAAGAGCCATGGTTGCAGCAGGCAGCCGAGGACCAGACCCCCCCGCCCCCAGCTGCAGGAACAACTGAGGCCTCGATTTTAATGGGTGGCTGCTGAGCCATACCACTCCAGCATCCAGCCCCCTCATCTTAGGATGCAACTAATTACAGCAAATAATTAGGTTTCCTCGTCCTCACCAGATCCATTTTGTAATCTATTTTTAGTACTCCTTCAACAGTAGGCTGTCTGCACCCTCAAAAACTATCCAGAAGCCCCTTCCCCATAGTGTTCCTATCAAGCAACAGTCATGCCTATTTTCAGGCTCACCATCTGGCTAAAAAAGAAAAAAATAAATCCCCATGGTTTTATTTGTAAATTCTTTAGAGGAGGAGAAAACAGATCTTTCGACACCTTCGTTTTTCACAGAGAGCCTTCAGGGTCCCTCTTTTTATTTATGAAGGTCCACCTTGCAACGAGTGGAAAACCTGTAACAAAGCCTGCTGATAATGGTACTTCACAAAAGAACAAAAGTCCAGTAGCTGCTTGCTTAGTCCATCTCTAGGGGGGAAAAAAAAACCCCAACCATTTCCAAGAACAAGTGACGGCCTTCTTTGCGCCAGGCGCTCTGTGTTAATCACAGCACAGCTGGCATCGTTCAGGGTCACAAGCGATCCGCAGCACACAGTCCATCAAACTGCGTGATACAAACCAGCGTGAACACTTTCTTCCCGCCCCTCTTGAGATGCCTACGTTTTTAACATACGTTGTGAGCTCCTCATTTTGATATTGGGATTATAGAAAGCAAGAATCCCTGGGGAAATATTTTTAAAGTATTTCAGCAACTTACTTGTTTCCAGCCTACAGCTTGTAATAGGCTTTAGTGACAGCTTAAAAAAGGACTATTTTGAATGAGCTGAACTCAAGGCTGGCCTTTGGAACTGTCTGCTGGTGCTGGGAAGCACAGACACGGTCTTTTTTGGTGGGTTTAAGCTTAAAAGACATATGGGGGAGAGAGGGGTTGCAATATAAAGCCTCTTCTTTTGTTCTGCAAATGGATTTCTGGTTTCTTCTGCTCATGTGTCTGGAGCCTTATTCTAAACTGTGTGTGGGGCGGATGCCCCTGAGGGGACTGTTAGGGTTTTGTGGAAACAAAGCAGTAGATTTTTGTTTATTCCCGGTAGAGAGTGACGGGGAGTGAGGGAATGAAACTGTGTGTCTCTGCGTATGACAGATACACTCCGGCGCAAGCTGCTTTTCTGCGTTGGTTAGAGCAGCTGATTGCCCCAGCTGCCATGGGCAGGATGTCAAGGTGAGGCGGTGGGAGGAGATGGTGCCCACGCTGCACAGCGCGATGGCCCTGGAGAAGCGTGATAAACAGAAGAAGAGGCTGCCCTAGCCTGGAGAGAAAGCAGGCAGGGTGCAAGGGGAAGCAAGCACCTACAGAAGCTGCCCTAGAGCTGCTCGTGCCTCCCTCTGCCCGGAGCCCTGCTCCCCCCCTGGGCTCGCGGGTGCAGAGGGGAATTGATGCTGCGGGGAGCTGCACCCCCAGCGAGCCCCGGATAGCAGAGGTGCGGTGACACAGTGCAGGCTTTGGGCTGGCAGGGGGGTTCCCCACACGGTAGTTTTAATTCCATTTTTCTGCTGGCTGTGGGAATAGCTCAAGAAGAGATACAGGGTGGCCTGGGATCCGGCTGAGTCTGATCTAGTGTAAGTCAGAGGAGCTGACCTAGGGTAGGAAAGTCCCATGTGCAAGCAATGAAATGCAGGTTGCTCCACGACTGCCAGGATGCGACGTTTGCCGTGCTTGACGGCGCGAAGAAACCCTCTAAAGGGCACTATCTACTACTCCAGGTAGATACGGCCGTCCTGCGAGGGTGCAAGCTGGCCAGAAGAGCAAAGAAGCAATGATCTTTCATAAAGCACCAAGTGCCAGGAAGCATCCCTGCCTGGGGTAACCAGTTTGATCTCCTGCGGAAGAATCGTGCGGAGCCCTGAAAGACCAAGCAGCTGCCAGCGGGGATGGCTGGATGCCCATATAAGAAAGAATTTGCACTGCAATATCCGAATGGCAGCGTGGAGAGCTCATCGCCGCTGAGCACAAAGCTCCTACCGACGCGTAGGATGAGCACAAAGATGCATTTTATCAGCTGCGTAAAAAGGACTTAGTTGGATTTCGTGTTGTGGTGCCTGCATCTTGCTGTTTTATTGATGAGTGTCAGTGTTAGAATTACACGGGATGGCAGCAGGTCATGGGAAGGAAGAGTCTGGGAGAAAAACAAAGAAATAAAATTGCTTGGCTCTTGTCAAAACAACTCTTTGAGGATGAGATAGGTGACAAAAGATGGGGGGGAAGGAGGCCACAGAGCTGCTGCCTTTCTGAGATAAAATAAGCCCCCTCACTATCATTCTAAAAACACAAAGTCTTGAACAAATGTGGCTACCAAGGAAGAGAGCGAGATGACCTGATGGCTGGTAAAGCAGCAAGATAAAGAGACCCGATAAACACGGAGAACAAAATAGTGAGAGGAACAATATTTAGGGATGTGTGCATGAGCAAAAGGGGAGAGTGCTGCTGGGACAACTAGGAATAATGCCACTAAGGCAGCGAGTCAATCTATTGCAAAAGAATGCGGTTCATCTGTTTCAGGGGACTCCCAAAACGGATTTAATTTCATGCCTTAGGAGACCGCAGTGCTCCTTTGGAGATTGTCCTTTGCCCTTCTTCTCAGGCAGTGCCGGAGAGAAACACACAGCAGAGGAGAAAGGTGTTTAAACCATCTCAGTAATGAAACAGATCTTTAAAATACTGAGAATCAGCTACAGGACAGTTAAGCCATAACGAGTGAGCACCAAATATTGGTTTTTAAAGTTTAGCCCAACATTAAAGAGGCTGACTTCACTCCATCCGTCTCTTCCACCTGAGGAGATTTCCAGGGGTAAACAACGGAAGAAGAGGGAATGGCGCTGAGGCGTTCGCTGGGGGCGAGTTACGTGTGTGAAAAGCAGGACACATCAGAGAAGTAGTGACAGAAAAGCCGAAGCAACGTAGTTGGAACACGCACTGAGAAAAACCGTACAGAGAAAACTTTTGGACTAATTATAGGTGAGCAAAGTCATTTAGTACATTCAACTGGTCTTTTGTTGTTGTTTGATTTCTGTTATACTAAAGGAAATGCAACTGAGTTACATTCTCTGTAATTTGATGAGACTCCATCGAGGATACCGCACTCCGCTTTAATACCTCTTCCTAATGAAAAAAAAAGCTTCGAGATCTGCAATATTCTACTAATGGTACAGGACACAGCATGAAGTCAGATCTAACAGTAAGACGTAGATGATAAAACCGGCATCAGGACAAATCAGATATGGGCAGAGAGCTTATGGGAAAGCTCAAATCCAGTTAAAATCACAGCAAAGCGAGCTATGTTTCTTTTGACGGTCAGTATTATTTTCGAACAGGTAATTGCCTGGTTAATCACTTGGAGCAACGGGGAAGTGGGTAGGTACAGGGGAAATTCCAGCCACATAAAAATTCTCCGTCTAGAGAGGAGTTTCAGGCTAAGGCTTGAGCACCCATGCCTGTAGTGTGACCTGACACTGAAGTGAGGGGGGGACTGCCATCTGAGAAACTCCCTTTTGAGGCATAGCGGATCCTACCTGCTACTGAGGAGGAGGATGAGCATTCATCAGCAAGAAACGAAGAAGTCAGAAGAGTCCAGCTTCGTGCTGAAGCGAAGCAGGGAGTCTCCGCAGCGGCCCTGAGACCAGCTGCCTCTCCAAATAGGTGGCCTGACACCGTAGGGTTTCTTACTTCATGCTTCTCGCAGAAAGCTCCCCATCCTTTCTCTGCTAAATTCCTCACCAGCTCTTTAGGCCCCGTTTCCCCATGGAAAAGGAAGGAAATAAAAAGGGAGTCAAGATCACGCTCATGCCAGGTCAGCTGCCACCCCCCACATGCCAGGGCGTGCATCTAACTCAACAGTACAGCCATGAACCGAGGGCTGTTCTCAACATGTATGTACCTAACGGGCCTATATAAGGACAAAAACTGGGGGACAGAAGGGAAGAAACCCAAACCAAGCCCCGAACCATGGCTAGCATGATCAAGCTTTCTGTAATTTAGCCAACTTAAAAGTCTGAGAGGGGGGAAATTTCCCAGAAAACAGCACCATCGAAAACATGTTGAGGGAGGAGGGTGAGTTATCTTGTTTATGAGCTTTAAAAAAAAAAAAAAAAAAAGACTTGGCTCTGTTGGTAGGAAACATCTTCATCGCTTCCTTTAAAGGGTTTATCTTACTCTTTATCAATGAGTGTACCGTACTGATGTCTGTAGGAGTAATCTGGACTCTACAATATTGTCCCTTTGAAAGTGCGGCTGTTCCGAGCAGTTCTGGTGGGCAGGCTTCATACGGTTAGCAAGTTCAGCCTGCAAAATCCTGCCTGTGTTTGTTGTATTCTCTCCCTCCGGGTTCTTCCATGTGTCACACACGGTACGCAAGCACGAGACTGTGTTTCCTGAGGAACGGATCAGAATTGATAAGGCAATTAACAAAAGCTTGAGAGCTGTCTTCTTGCTGTTTTTACACCACACCAATTTTTGCAGCAGAGGATGGCAGTGCTGATTTTATCACAAATCATTAGTCATTATTTCTTTCGGTAAAGCCTTTGACAGCTCGCTTCGTGTAGTGTAGTGGAACGTTCCACAGGATGACAAAGCTAACATACGTTCGAGGATCTGTGCAAGACGCTCACTGCAACAGGGCGTGAGGACAGGTGTGGGAACGCGGTGTAGTATGCTACTTTCAATGGCACATAGACCGTTCGATTCCCCACAGGTCTTGCACTCCATTCGCTTTTGGGAAGACATTCTGTAATACTATCGCAGACGGGAAGGAGAAGAGAAAGCAGAATTGGCAGCGTTTTATAATATTTTACACTACCGCAAGACAGTGGGGAACTCTGGTTCATAAAGTCAATCAATATTAAAGTTTCTTCTCTTTGAATGCTCACAGCCGGAGCAGGGGTTTTGCCATCCTGTTCTGCCATCTGTACACCAGTTCAGAACAAATCATCTGCACTAGTGGACAGTGAAGAGAGTAAGTGCTTCCACAAAACAGCTTTTTTAAAGAAAACCTTTAAAATTAAACCGTAGCCATCTGTCATGGTAAAGCACAGATACACTTTTCACCTTCAAAGAGCTTTACAGGCATTGACTAATTAGTCCTTGGGACCTAAGAGGACCAATATTTTCCCAATTTAGACTGGGAAGTCAGCAGGGGCATCTTGTATCCTGGGGCAGGAATTTAGGCTCCCTGCGAGGCAGCAGAATTGCAATCCTTTTGTGGTAGTCAACGTTTTCAAGGAGGGGGGTGTGTAAAGTTAAGGGCTTCTACCCCTACTTACGCACTTGTGACAAATTAAAGGCTTGATTTTTTTTTTTTTTCCCCACAACTGCTGCACATCCAGATGCTCTTATTGACTTATAAATACTAAATGTCCAATTTGAATAGGAGCTGCAGGTGCTCAGTCCTTTGAATATTAAGCCATTAAAAAGGGTGTGAATTAGACCTACACAAGTAAAGTGTCTATTGATTTGTTAGCTGAACTGGAAAACATTTCTCATGCTCTAAGTGTTTTTGAGTTGATCCAAAAAATGTTTTATTTTTAACCAAAATGGCCTTCTGCCACCACACTTTTTTTGTGTGCTGAAAAAAATTTTTTATTTCACTTTCTGCATTGGTTTACAGAATAAGAACTTTAGGTAGCTTAAGTCTTGAAAGGCCACGAGCTTTGCTCTGTTCTGTCATTTAGAAACACCAAATTTAAAACTTCCACTATTTTAAAAAAGAAATAATTTTTTGACCCGAAGTATTCATCAAGTTTGATACGAATACATGAACAGTCTTTGTTGACTCAGAACTTCACATTTCAGCAAACAAATGATTCTCCCGTCTTTAACTTCAGGCTTGGGGACTGAATTTACAACATTCCCGGGGTGAATTCATTTCCCCAAATGAAAAACCTTGGATTCAAACTCCGCCGGTTCAGGCTTGGACATTTGAGGGACCGCAGCCTCCAGCCATCTGCCTTGCCCTTTTGCCGGAGGTTACGAGCTCCACAGCAAAGCCAATTTGCCGCAGAGCTACGGCAGCTCACGAGTTCTTGTGAATACCCGTCTGCGGTTTATCTTCAAAAGCCAGGCTGTGGACCGAGACCGCTGCTTCATGGTCTGCACCAGTCTGGCGGAGTGAGCCCTACCCAACCCTTGTCCTCCTCTCCTCCCTTATCACTGTCATCTGGGAGGGAAACCTGCCCCGACGCTCTTGCCATCCTTACTTAGAGCAGGAAAGGCAAGGGGGAAAGGATCACCGAAAACAGGTGAGAGGTATTTAAAAATGATAAGCAGGAGAAATGCGATGCAGTGACTACAATACGTTCGCAGTGAAAAATATATGTGAAGGCTATAACTTCCTCAAGGCCTCGACGTGAAGGAGCAGACAGTACTTTGAGCTATTGAATAAAAGGAGGATGGCGAAAGGGAAAAACGAAAAGGAGGCCTGAAAAATGGATGATGTTAGTACGTAAGAGAAACACATTAGAACACGGGGGTGTGAGAATGGTGGATCGGCTCCACGGAGTTACAGTAGGACAGGACGTTACCTAAAAGACCTTTTCCTCAGCTTTTCAGAGTTCCCATAAATCAAAACGTAATCCAGCAATGATGTGAATAAAACATAGTATTTCAGGCCTTTCAGTTTCTCACAAGAGGCATATACACTGAAGTGGCTCATTTTGAAAATTGCAGCCCAGTTTTTGTGTATGTTTGCTCTAAATGCAGGTTATTTACGATACCATGCTATCTAAGGAATGTGTGTTCAAAGGTTAGGATGTTCCGAACAGTTCCTTATAACCGGCTCTGAAGCCTCATGATTTTTTTTGGCGTGGATGGTCGTTTTCAGCCATGAGCATTACACTCCTCAAGAAACACGCAAAATAAGATGTGACAGCAGGGCAAAATATTTTATAGGCAAAGTGACTTTCCATAATAATGGAGCAATAAAAGCAGAAGGGGGAAAGGCCAAGCACAAATGCTGAAATGCATGCACAAGTGCGTTTGTGGTGCTTCTGCAGCTGCTGGAGTGCCACTTACTCGCGTGGATTCATTCGGTGAAGCATTGGAAGTTAATCACCTCATTAGGAAAGTGGGCATCCAGCGTACCTCTGAGCAGTGAGCTTGTACTCCTTATTGCAACTATGCTGCCAGCAGTTGCTGTGGATCGATTAATACTATGAAAGGATTAAAATGGATGATAGGCAGAACAGTCTGTTATTTCCAGCAAGAAAGTCACAAATCTGTCAAAATGCTTGTGAGTAAGTCCTAGGGAGGGTTTGCTGGTGCAGCAGTATTCGTCATGCTGCGACTTGGGACAGGAGGACTTGACCTTGATCGGTAGGGAATCGTGCCGTGCCACTGCTGGAGACAGATGTTGCGCTACTTCTATGACTTTCTCTGTACCCGCTTGTTTTCCTTACATGTTAAACTGTGTGTTTTGGAGAAAGGATGGCATTTACCATGAGTTTGGGCAGCGTTTAACTTTCTTGCTCGTTGAAGTCCGTGCAGCTTATTGCAACATAAGTAACACCGCTGCTGCCCAGAAAGGATGGAACTGCTCTTTAATATTGAAGATCTGTAGTAGTACGTGACATGGCTTAGCACCCTTCAAACCTCAACCACACATGCAACAGAGCTGCTAAACTGATAAAAGCAGGCCACTTTTATCAAATATTAATCTGTATAGAACACAAGATGACTAGAAAATGGGTGAATGTTAAAGAAGTTTTGCAGCCTGTTGAAGGAGTGAGCAGCCCCTAAGTTTTGGGAGTTTTCCTTGTTTTTCTGTGGTTTGTGGACTGGCCAGTAATGCTATTACCTACAAATCAAACAGGATAGCAGGCTGGGTAAAGTAGTCAAAACTGCAATCAAAATGCAGTGAGTTTCTTCACAAGGCTAGGATTATTAATAATAACTGTGCCACAGTTGTATCAGGAGACACCAAATGAAATTGGAGCTGAAATATATTGCTTACCTACAAATACACAGAGAAAAAAACCATCTGTCTTGGAGAACTTACAGCTTAAACTGACAAGGTTAAAAACCAAACAAACAAGTAAACAAAAAACCCCCAACAACAGAACAAAAGAAAAGAAAGAGACAGGGTAGGAAACGAATTCCCAAAGCTGATACAGTTCGCCCACAGTTGTATGGTGGATTAAGGGCTCACAGTTGAGTCAAAACTCAGGAGTCCCAATTCCCTGACTGCCCGGCTCTATCCTTTCAAGAGGAGGGAAACGCATCAAAGGCTAAAATGAGCAGAAAAGATACCGATCCTTAAATGTGGTTGAAGCAAGTAGGAGGTTTTATCACAAAATGTTAATCTGACAGCAGATATAAGGAATGACACTGTGTGGTGGAGAAGAAAACACGGCATGCAGCAAACAACTCTGTTATGTCTTGGAAATGTGATTAAAGTTCCTCTGCTCTCTTCTCCAAGGACTTCTTTTAGTGCCTCTTCTTTCAGCCAGGCATCTGAACTTGGAGCTGCAAAGAAATCAGGTTCTCTCTTCCTCTCTGCTAAACTCTCTTCACAGTCATTGTTGATAAACGGCCGGTGTTACACAGAGCAAGGGGGGCAAACCCTGCCAGCTATCACACAGCCAGCGGCCGGCCGGGGCGGGGAGCCTCCCCCGTTTCGTGTCGGTGTTGGTCGTCTTCTCTTGTCAAGATGCACGGTTGGACATCACGATCTGTAACCTCAGATGATTGAGAATCAACTTCCCATTCTCTAGGTCAAGCACCAACCACTTTTCTTCCTTACTTGAGGGTGGTCCAATGCTGTTTCTACCAAAAAAGCAATTTCTGCTCATTTCCATGAGGGGTGAATGAAGCCCTGGGAAGGGAGGGTGAAAACCACGCTTACTGGACCATTCCTTCTGTTGGTGACAATGCTGTGAAGGTAAGCCTTCCTCTCTGGTAAATTATTCTCCCACAGTTTCAAGAGTGAACACGGTGAGAACTGCCTAGGTTCCTTGTTATTTAAATAGACGTGCAGAACTTCTTATCAAGGTCAGGGAGAGTTACTAGGGCTTACATGGCAGCTGGGAAATAGCACTGCATTCGCTACCTGTTGCAGATCGCAGGTCTCCCTGGAATTCCTGCTTGAAGTTATAAAAGTGAGATTTAGCTTTCACCGATGTCTCAGCAAAATGCCTGGTTTGATTTAAACTTTTCTGGTCAGGACCAACTTACAACCACTGTTGGGCAGCTCCAGTGATTAATTGTTTTCACCGCAACAGGAGAGAAGCTCCTCTCAAGTTCAGAGCTTGCTGAACTTCAACATTAAATTGCTTTTGGTTTTTGTTTTTGGGTTTTTTTTTAGCTTTTCTAGCCCTTCCCAAGCTTTTCTCCTTCAAACAGCAGCAGCCTGTGATGAAATCACTTCTAGACCTTATTGTTCATCAATTCCTGAAGAGGTCCTTCATAAGCAAGCTGAACTATAGAAGAGCAAGTAAACGGCAGTAAAAACAGTTTGTAGAGGTGTGTTTTTCTTTGTAGAAACACAATAGGTTAATGGCATGAAAACTCTGCGAGCCATTCCTGACCTCTTCGTTTTCCTGCCTGTTCATGCTTGGATTTCATAACTGGTGTGATGATCATAAATATTATAATTTCACAACCTTAACTTTTAACTATTTATTTTATCATAAATCTATGTCCAGGTAAGATGGAAATGAGTCCATAAACAGACCTAAACTACTGTTTAGAATGGGGTTGTTTGTAGGTTAATTAAAATATGTCTTACATGAGATTTCCTTCTTTCTTCATTAAGGGGGCTATTCTGCAAAGGTCATCATCTTCTCCACATGTGTTATACACAAATGTATATACAGGAGCAGATTTACAGTCTGAATAGGTACACTAAAACTGAGTCATAATAACCTTTACATCATACTGACCTTGTTTAATTGTCCCGCACCAAATGTTCATATATAAGTATATATGAATATAAAATTCACACGTATATAACTCTATAAAAGCAAACTGTCAACTATAATTTAGGGACTGGAGTGCAGAGATCTGTAAGCATACTGCAGCTTAGAAAAATGAGCTTGAAGTTTCCGATACGGTCCATTTTTATGAATGTCATCGTTTGTGAATTTAGGTCAGATCTTCAGGACCTATTTAGAAATATCTAATAGACTACCCATGCTCACACGTGCGTGTATACACAGGCAAAATGTTTTCATTCAAACACGACAGATAGCTAGCATTGTCAATATACAGAGAATTTTACCTGTGGCGTCTAAAAAATAAAAATGCAGTAATAATCCTGTATTTTGTTTCTGTATCACAGCTGGCATCCTGGTTATGAACAAGATTCTGTAGGTAATTACTTATAGATGTTTAAAATATTGATATTATTAAAGGCCATTCATAAAGCCTACAAGCACAGTAAAATCCAACCGTCTTTGCTATTGGGAGTAACAAAGGCGATGTTGGATAACCTGTGCCTCAGGAAGGTTTTGGCCAGAAGTACTATGACAAAACTCCATCTCTGCAAAAATTTTCAGGAGCTCTTCCCTCTGAGGATCCAAGGTTTTCACCTTCAAAAGTGATTAATGGCTTTGATGCTTTCTACAGTTTTGGGACAGTCAAGTTGAGATTTTTACAGGCCAGGTTTCAACAGGTGATTAGTACCTCTTGGACTATCCTGAAACACCCTCCTTGTCAGCAGAGCCAAGCAGCAGTCCTTCCTGGAAATGCCTTTATTTATTTATTTATCTGCCTATTTATTTATTTATCTATTATCTATTTATTTATTTATTTTTAAGGTTGTCACTGAAATAGCCACACAAATTAAAATGCTTAATTCTTGGCGTTTTCTGTTCCTGCGCTCCCTCTTCTGGATTTCTAGAATTATTTAGCAAACATCTTATGCCCACATCGTAAGAACAACTCCGGTATCGGTTGTAAAAGCATCAGTTGTAATGGTAACACGGGCTTTGGTAGCAGACATCATAAAAGGGACTACTACTGAATAAATCTGGAGATGGCTATAGCAGCCAAGCACTTCTATACATATGTATTCCTAGTAAAGGTTCCCTGGGCTTCCGGAGAGCAAAAGTAACCCTAACGTTGGTGCAGTAGTTGCAATACTATGGATATTAGATAGCGGTAGGGATAAACAGGAGGCTCTCCAGATTTCTAGTTTGCTCTCTCTCTTGAACGCTGCAGTAGAATGGTGTGCTTAAATTTGTCCCCAAAAACTAGTAGAATTTTTTTCCCAAATTTTCTTCCAAATTGTGTAACAATAGCATTGTTAAATAAACATTCTCCTGCACTTTTTAAAATCCAACTATTGTGGTAATAAACAGCTGAAAAAAATTTTAATGATTTTCACTGCTGAGCCTGAGAGAAAAATAAAAAGACAGTGAACAAAACTTTGCATTGCCAGTATTGTTTAGTCTTAATACTCTTCCAATCATCTTTCCTACCACCGTATATATGTGCATTTATCTTTACAAAGGAAGCTAGCCCACTATGTAAGCACACTGGGAAACTGGTCCTGAGCTAGTCGTGGAAAATGAGGTAAACAAAACTTCCTTGCACATCTTATGTTATAGTTACAATGCCCTCTTCTAAGTTGAAAACGCTTTTTGTTTTCATTTCAAGCGCCAAAATCCAGGTAACGCATACAGAAAAAAGTCTCAGTGTTACAGAAACGGTTCAAACGCAAACTGAACAGCCATTTATGTGGTGTTGATCTTGTCCCTCTGTGTAGCCGTAAGAAACTCCTGAGACGCTTTGGTAAGTGGTTTCAGTGTCTATAACAAGAATTACATTACATACGCGTCTCACATTTTCAGTTTTGGAGTTCTACCTTAATAAAGCAGTATGAAAAGGTGCTTTAAGATGTATACTGAACACAGGAACCGACACATTCCAGTTCAATGTGCTAAGTCCGGCTTCTCCATGGATTTTAGCATTCAAGTAGGTTCTAAAGCTCAACGGCTTTAAAGAAACATTCCTTGATTGCGGGGCATTCCTGCCATGGAGAAGTTTCAGAAGGCAGAACCGTGATGTTTCCTGCCCCCCCGCCATATCTCATTGCTGTCACCCATGCCACGCAGCGACCAGCGAGGTGCTGGAGGAAGGGTGAGGAGGCAGGCAGTTTCTGCACGGGTGAAAAAGAGTTTCTATGGTTTGGGGGTGCACTCTTAGCCCCTCTCATTTGGTAGAGTCCGTGCTCTAGTCCCACTAATATAGTAACGCGTGACTCAGGTGAGTCATGCCCTTTATTGCCTCACACCGGAGTATTTGCTCAGATCTAGCATATTGCTGACACAGCCTAAGGGGAGAATCGTGTCCCGCTTCCTCTTCTGGAAAGGCCCCAGCAGTTCTGCTAGGTATAAAATCCTGGTAAGCGGCTTTGGTACTTTCAGGGCAATGAGCCTCATAAATGTCAGCTGATGCATAACAGTATCATTGTGGTCTGAGGACCTGGGTGTTGCAGGAGAGTGGTTTTATAGGAAATCACTGGGAATTATTAACCTGCAGAAAGGTACTCTCATATGTAATTATTTGCAGGATTAGAGCCAGTAATTTTGCAAGTTTTGGCCTTCGTGTGTCATGTGATAGTTCACAAAGAGCAGATTTTGTTCTGTCAGACAGTAAAAGTTGCTGTACCACAGCAACGCTTCATGGCTATGCTATCAGTTCTTATCAAAGTGAAATGTACAGGACTTCGAAAGAAAAAAAAAAAGAGAAAAAGACCTCACTGTCTGTGGTATTAGAAGATATCATTTAATGGCTTGTAGTGCCACATATCGCATTTAGTCCATACAGTAGCTGTGAGTTAAGGCATTTAAAAAAGAAAAAAATAATAAACCAATACAGCTTACTGACTGCTTTTCTTTCAGGGAGAGTCAGAACAAAAAGCAGAGAACTGATGTTTTACTTTCCCGGCGAGCGAAAGCCACGACTTCGGGCGCTCATCTCGCACCGGCTTGAAGGAGCTTCGAGGATGCTCCGCACGCCAGCCAGGGCGGCAGCCGGTCCCCGGTAGCTCGGCGGGGCCGGTGCGGAGCGCGGGCGCTGCTGCTGCCGCCGCCGCCGCCGCCTCCCGGCCGGGCCCCAACCGGGGCGCGGAGCGGAGCATCCCGGGGCCCGGCTGGGCTCCCCCGGCTGCTGGCTCGCTCGCTGCGGAGGGGAAATAAATGCACGCCGGCTGTCAGGCTGCTCCGCGGCGCTGGCTCTCCGGGAAGAAGAGCAACGCCAAAAAAATACACGAAGCAGCGAGGAAGCCCCAAATCCCTCATTAGAAAGGGCAGGAGGAGGAGGAGAAGGAGGGGGGACGTCAGCCGCACCGCCCGGGGGAAGAGGCGCTCCCGGGCGTCGCGGGAGCAGGTAGAGGCGTCAGGGGTGGGTGGGTGGGCGGGCGGTGTCCGCCCCCCCCCCTCCGCCCGCAGGTGCCGCCGGGCCGCGGGACCCCCTCAGCGGCAGCGGCCGGCCCGGGGCTGCACGTCGCGGCGCGGCCAGCAGGAGGAAGGAAGAGGAAGTGAAGAGCGGCGGCGGCGGCGAGGAGCCGCCGAGTGCCTCTGCGAGCCCCGGGATGGGATAGCGCCGGGGGCAGCGCAGCGCAGCGCACTGAGGCGGCGGCGCGGCAGC
>JAVKLA010000010.1:13021614-13041245 GCA_034782735.1 Sagittarius serpentarius
CCCCCCCCCCCCCCCCCCCCCCAAGTTTTCTTTTTTCCCTCTGTCCCTTCAAGCACCAGGGCACTCATCTGTTGAAACTCTACCCCCTGTGGTTCAAGTACATTCCTCCTATCAACCTTTTCACCCCACCTCCCACTGTCCCTCTTCACATATACTCTGACATCTCTTCTGCTAACCAAGCTCACAAAATTCAGGTCCAGATATGGAGCCTAATTCTGAGCTATAGTTTATGTAGGTCTATAATCTCTTCTCCTGTAGATATGCATACAAGTTTCTTCTTGTGCTTAATCTTCTTTTCCTGAAAAAAAGCAGAAAAATTTGAACAAATGAGAACTTCCATTGGAGAGCAAAAGACAGAATATTTGGTGTGGTGGTTGTTAACTACTCAGGAGAAGGTTGTAAAGGGGGAGAAAAGAAGGATCCAACGAACCAAAAAGCCTTCAAAGCCAAAAGAAGATGTCAGGTCTCTTTCACTTGGGACCACTTAATGTGATTTTAACCATATCTGTGGCAGGTAATTAAAGATTTGACAGCTACTGCCAGTTCCAGAAAAGGAAGAAAAGGGCATGAAAAATGGCCCATATCTTGAACAAAAACACCTGGTTGTTTTTTGAAAATTGTAACTAATGTTAGAAGTAGGCGATCTTTTTTGAAAAGACTGATTTTCATATTTTGTAGCCAAAAGTGAAATTTTTACAAAAGTGCAATTGTGGAAAGAAATGCATAAAGTTTGGAAAGGCAACAATCATCTCTGAGGCTTTCTTTGTCCTGGCTTTCTCCTCTGACATATTTGGACTTGACCTGTTGAAACTTCTGCACCTGTTCTTCCATCTGTATAAAATGCTGGTGATTTCAGTCTGTATTTGTTGGGTTAGCCTTAGGAAGTATCAGAAACTTTTCCCATATGCAGCAGCCTGGGCTTTTATTTCTTGACCTGCCAAAACCAGCCCATTTTTTCCTTCAGCTACCTTAGGAAGTTAGCTTGTTGAAAGAGTATGTGTGTGTTAGTGTGACAGCAAGAGTCGGTAGCATTGTGCTGTGTTGGGATGGTCTTCTGGAAGGCAGCGATTTCAAAGACTTTGTCCCCTGCAGCTGTGAATGAGTCAGAAAACACACTGTGATAAAGGAGAGATGTGTGCAGAGGGAGAAGGCAAGAAAATAATCTACATAATTTTAAATCCAAGTTGGAATTCGAGCTCTATCTTAAAACAAACACATAAATAAAATGGTCTTGGGCTATTTGCACTGGAATTTTAAACTGATTTCCTGGCTCATACGCCAGACGGATCAAAACATCCACAATTCAGTGGTGGTGGTGTGTGAATTCAAATCAAAACAGTAGGGTTTAAGATTTTTTTGTTATGTTCCAAATTGCTCAAATTTTGTAAAATTACTTATCTCATTCTAGAGATGGTGAGGGTTTTAGCTTTGAATTAATTTTGTATAATTAATATATGAAGGTTGAAAAAGCAACTGTGCTGGCCTATGGGCTACTTTTCTGTAATGAAAGGAGTGACGGCACAAGGGAAAAAGCAGTCAGACTTCCCTCCCCTAAATGGGTAAATAGAGAACCACCAAACTAGACTAGAAAATCAAACCTAAGTCAACCTGCAGATCCTTTGTTTCCGTCTAATTGTTCTTGCTGTGTTCACTGGTCCTCATAAGCTTGACTAAGGGGATAAGCCTTGCTTTCCTGTCTTGAGGCTTTTCTCTCTTGATCTATTGAAATTCAGAGTGGAGGGCCCCCTTTAGAGAATGTCCTGTTGGTAGCTGTCTCCTCTGGAACAAAGAGGCTCCAGCTGTGGGTATGGATTGAAGAGAGAGGTAGCCTCTCAGGCAAGCAATTCGGAGTCATTTAGGAAACCAGTAGTTTTCATTTCATTTGGAAATGGTAAGCCTGAGTCGGTGCAGTTTTCGGACCACTAATGTCCTGCGCTTGAATTCAAGCAATACCTGGGCAGGCCCAGTGTGTTCTGCTGCAGGTTCCATTTCTGAGAAAGGTAATTGTAATGGAATTCCATTGTGCAGCTGTGTAGTTTTAACGTGATGGAAAAGACATTGTGAGTCACGGGTTTGACACTGGAAGGATGTCGTTTCAGTCTTTGCAGCAGGTCAAGACTGGTGTCCTAAGTGAGTGCATCCTCAGGACAGCTGCTCTCCAATGAATGTTGCAACGCTAGCAGTGGTCCCGCGGGAAGGAGAGGAGCGTTCAGGTGTGCCCCGTAGTGCGAATTCCGGTAAGAATTAGTAGGCATAACCCCAGTTAGACGGACATAAAATGTCTTCTCCATCTTCTAGCTTCTTCATCCCAGTCTGCTTCCAGCAGCCTCATCTGTGTTGAGATACCCAGGCGTTAGTTATGCATGCATAATTACAGCTATGCATGTAATTAACTGCATTATCAGTATTAGCCAAAGGGAAAGAGAGTTGTGTGTGTTAAGTATGGTAGTCCGTGTGTGTTGTCATTTCATATGCATACTGAATGAGACAAGAGGCACTGCTTAAAGAGAAGCCTTGGGAGAAAAGTACCTTTTGAAGAAATTAATCTGGATCTATTGTTTTGACAAAAGTAGTACCACTGAAAAAGAGTAATCGGTTGTAATATTGTTAGCTTGTGAGAACTGCAGCAAGAGCTCTTAATCCACAGTATTTTCTGAAAGGGATGGGCAAGTCTGGTATGGTCAGCGTGGATACTTGATCTTTACTCATTCTATGGAGAAGTTACAAGTGGGAGCAAGGCATGGGTGTGCTCTGTATTGATAAAGGTAGCTTGAAGCAGTTAGGAAACTTGGAGGTTGTTTTGAGCATCTTCTTAACGTTGATTTAAAAATAAAAGGGTAGATAGTAGGCAGAATGCAGACATAAAGGGATATATTTGCAAGCTATTTTCTGAATAAAAGCTGGGGAGTTGCCTTCCCTAGGGACAGCGTGATCGGTGTGCATCAGCAGTGGGAACTCGTGTTCTCTCCTGCTGTTTCTCAGATTGTAGTATGAAGTTACTGCTTTAGCTGTAGTGCCTTGGTGAGCTGATTCAGCCTAACTGGGCAGAGAAGATCTACAATCAATTCTTTTCAGATACAGGCAGAATTTAACTGCTCCATCTGCCGAATAATGGTGGAGGATCTCCCACCAAACGCTGGGAGGAGCTCAGGGCAGCTCCATTTAGGTCTGACTGTCCGGTATTTGTATTGAATAAATCTACATACCAGCTGTAGGTAGAAATTCTGGGACTCTTTTAGTATATGCTGAAGGCAAAGAAAAAAGTATTTGATGGTTGGATTCAGTTTGAAATATCGGCGATTGTTTATTTTAATTTCTTAATCTGATGCTGGCACAAAGCCTCGTGAAAAGGAGGTCAAAGAAAAGGGGGCTTTTTTAGAAGGCACTTTGTCAACAGATGTGAACAAAGGTGGCTTTAAAGTGTTACTGAACCACTGACACAAGCTCTTAAAGGAGTGTACCAAGAGACTCGCTGGAAACACCTAGATTTCGTGAAGGAAAGGACCATCAGCTCTGTCTCTCCTCACCAAAAGCGGGTTCATTGTTCCAGTAATTCGATAAGCAACAGCTCTGTCTCTTGGGCAGTAGCTGCTGTGTGTTACTAAAGGTTGTCCGTAGGTGAAAATCCTGAAGTAGCAATATGATTTAGTTGAAAAATACTAATCTTTGGCATTCTCCGTAACTTTCTGGTTTGTATTCATACTGATTTCATGTCTGAATATCTACACTTAGAACTGAAGAAAATCTGAGGTTTGGTGGGTTGTTTTTGTTTGGTTTTGTTCCCCCCCCCCCGAAGACTTTAATCTGTAACTTTCTTCTGACTTAATGGAGAGAGCTGTGCAGATGGTTATCTTGGTCTCATACTGGAAAGCTGGTAATAATTTGCCATAATATTTCCAATACAGATGTTTATCAAATAATCCTGAACTGCTGGCATAACACCATTCAGTCCAGTGGTGTTAAACCACTAGAGAGTTTGCCCTTTAGAAGAGGAAGGAAGAGAACTAGCTCAGATACGCAGTGCTGTAAGTGTTGACTCTTCGGTGGTGACCAGTGTGTAACCTCTTTGTGCAGAGAATCTGTCCATGGGTTCACAGTTCGGCACTTGAGTGTTGAATGAAAAAATGAGTTCAAAGAAAGGAAGTCGCCTTCCTTGAATTGTATGAGAAATTTATGCAGACTGTTAAAATATTCAAAGTTACTTTTTCTTTCTAAGGTCTAACACTGGTCTCCAGCTACTTCTGGTACCATTGAGGGATTCAGGAAATTGGTGAAAGCTGAGGGTGATACATGTGATAGTTGCAAAGGCTTTTGCTATTTACAGCACAATTTGGATACGATACGGGAAGAAGTTGTCTGCTTCTTTCTCACGGGTATGCTACTAAAGCAGAATAATTGTATTTAGAAAGAGAAGGACCTTCTCTAATTTTGTGTTAGTAGAGCAACAGTAGAGCATTGGTTTCCCCATCGTTAACCTTGTACACGATGAGGTTGGGTTGCTGAAACATTTGCAGAAAATAATGCATCTTTCGGCAGTAATTCTTTTAAACTGTTTCCGACAAAAAATAGCGTCTTTCTGCAGTTGTCAATGGCTTGCATTGTACAACTGTCAAAAGAAGAGCAAGACTGTATTGGGAAGAACCAGCAGAAATTTGTAGCATTTGGCCTCACTGTTTGCTTCTGCAGAGACAGGGTAGAATTATTGGAGTGTTAATTTACATCTGTGGGTATATGAGATCCACAATGTAATGTCTTTTCCTTCTTTTCCGCAAAGCATTTTTATGTAGGTAGGAGGAGCAGGTGCTCATCGCTGGTGAAAGACATTGCATGCTACCTGCCCCTTTTGGAAGGGAAAACTTCTGTGTTTTTATTTAAAAACTGCCAATGCCAGTGGCATTTTTTTTAATTCTCCTTTCAAAAACCATGCCTTGGACTTCCTTATCTTCTCTTACACACACACAAAAAAAAAAAAAAAAAAGAGATTGTTCAGTTTTGGGCTCTTTGTTGGAGCTGTACTGCCAGGAGCCTTCCTGGCCTCTGGCGCTATCAACAGAAAATGCTGCTCTTGAAAGAATGGAGTATAGTTTAGGAAGTGATGGGGGGGCGGGGGGGGGATACTAAGACTGGTAGCGAAAGGCAGAATTTGGCATTGCAAAGAAATGGCTGAAAAAATGTTCATGTTCTTTGAAACATTTGACAATGGTAGAATAAGGTTACATGAAGGAGGAGAAAAGAGAAATAATGCAAGCAGAAAGGGAAAGCATTAGAAGGCCCAAAAAGAGGAGGGGAGGGTATTGTCAAGTTTATTTAGGCATCGTCTTTTTTGCAAGATAAGCCTGGAACAGGGAATTGGTGATCCCTAGTGTTTTAGTTGAGTAACTTAAATCTGTGTGATACATAATTATGTATTTTTGGTTTTTCCCCCTGACTCAGCCACACAAGCTTGATCTGTCAAGGGTGTGGAAACTGAGTTTGAATATTGCTGGGCCGTTGTATAATTTTTAACTGACGCTGAAGAATGGAAGAGTGATATATAATGGCACATTCATCACATAAATATTCCTCAGTAACACCTCACTCCTCTGCAGCTTTCATACATGCTTATTTTTATAGAATATATTGTCCAACTGGGTACAAAATCTGTAGCTGATGGCAGGGCAGGACCATAACATGTTCATAAACAATCTTTGCATCCTCTGGGTTGAATGATGAAGCCTTATTGCAACTCGGGTTGTCCTGTGGGTCAGGAGCTGTACAAACTGGCTGCTCTCTCAGAACCGTCACTCTGGGCTTTCTCCTTTTTTATTTTTTCTTTTTTTTTTCTCCCCATCCCTTCTATCTGCTGTTGCAGAGCCTGTTTGAGTCTTCAGCAGACAGCATTGCGGGTTGTCTACCATAAGGCTGCGGTGGGAGTAAGGAAACTCTTGAGCTAGGAAGCTCTTGAGCTTTTAAGACCAATCTTAGATTATTCTGGGTCTTTTAAGGTGGGTGGGTGGCTGTGTGTGAAGACAGGAAGGATTCTTATTCCCATTAAATTACAATTAAATATGCGCTTAAGTTGTAGTGTGGTTTGGTGGTTTTTTTTTTTTTTTTTTTTTTGGTAAGTAACCGTCTTGATTCTACACAAACCAAGACAGATATGGGTCATATTCTTTTTTGCAGTACAGGCATGAATAATGATGGAGAGAATAAATGCATGGGTCACATCAGCCGAGTGGGAAGCACCCATCTTATGCAGCTATGCTTCTGACAATAGCTACTTTCTAAACAGCTTGGAAAGTCTTCCTATGAAGATTTTTGCTATTTAGGAGACAAGAGATTGTAATCTGCATTCAGGAAGCACTCTTTTAATCAAAATATTTGGCTTTTATATCCATGTACACGTGTACGTGTGTGCAAACACGCAGTGTGACAGCACAGTAGGGCAGCAGGGTCTTTGCTTATTTTTTTAATGGTTGTGAATGTTAAGAAATCAGCCATTAAACTGTAGATGGAAACTGAGTTCTTGCAAATTTAATGGGAACTGTGGTTGGATAAAGGACACAGGCATATGGCTGTGTTCTTTATCAAAAGAGTCTGAAGGCTGCTGGATTAATGGTTTTTATCTCATTTCACTGACCTTTGACCCTGGGAATTTTGTATAGCTAATAAATTAAGCCACTAGTGGATTATTTACTGTTCATTTCAGAAATCCACTATGCTACAAAAATCGTGATGTCTGTCGCGTAGCAAGCATGAGTGTGATGCTGTGGCAGTTGGGTGTCTCGGGTGTGTAGTGAGGCACGGAGCCAAAGCCAGACTGCTCCTGGCTGCTGTGAGCACACCGTTGGCTTGCAGTTGTCGGAGCATGATTGCTTGGATTGTCTTGTTGCTCTTAGAAAATGTTGGATGTTGGGTTTTGTTTCCTAAGTATGTGTTGGAGGGTCCCCTTCTAAAGACTGAACATCATTTGTAATTAAGGGACCATAGTGTGTTTTCTTGAAAGCTGAAAATGAATGAAATCAAGCAGTCCTTCACGCTGTTCTGACTTCTGCGTTGGAAAAGATGCTGGGTATCAGGGTAATAGGCAACACATTTGAAAATTTTCTCTAAATGTTGTTGCAAGACCTGTGGAAATGAGTGGATCTCCAGAGTGTTAAAAGAGAATAAATTTTTATTGCTCGCTGTAAAGCTACTGGTGGAGGGAGTAGTTACACTAAAGCAAGATGAAGTTTAAATTTAAACCAGCCTGCCTGTGCTGGTCCACGTAGATAGATCCATGCGGATACACTTATTCTGAAATAAGCACCTTTTTAGAAGGTATTGGAGAGGAAAGGCAGTGATTTACTGTTTAGACTGGTTTAGGGGCTTTTGGATTAACTTAGATTCTTTCCTTGTACTTGCTCCTGAAGAGGAGCCACACTGACTTAAGCGTGTGGCATGTTGCTTTAACTACAGATTTTACCGTGGAGGCAGGCAAGATGAGGAGAAAGAAATAAATGCTTGCAGATACAATTTGTTGTCCTGACTATTTTGGCGGTTCTAAATACCAGCAGTGTGTGGAGACTTACTGGCAGGCCCTCCACGTAGCGTACAGCTTCAGCAGCGTGGCTGCCAGTAGAGCCGCCAGCTCACTAATAACTGACTAATTGTTTCTGTCACACCTGCACAAACCTTTCTCTCTGAAACACATTAGCATTCATGAGAAGTTATTGAACCATGATGAATCACAAACACATTATAAGTAATTCTTTTGTCATTCTCCTTGGGCCAAGAACACCTTTCCTTAACAATACCTTATTTTTCTACACCATAAAAACTTTTTTCAGTCAGAGAACTGAAAATCAGAGAAAGGAAACCCTCTCTGTGTATTCAAGTTTACCTTTTAATGGGAACTTGGTACCCCCACTTCCCACTTTTTACATCTGAGTTCCATCATGTGATTAGATTAAAAAGCTCTTGTCTGTGCTGGTTTTATTAATGCAGTAATATGGCTGTATCGCCTAATGTGACACGTTAGTTGTGAAGCTTTGGATGCCAATTCTGTCACCTCCCTGGGTGTTCACCCAGTTAACAGCCGGTTTCCACGAAGGGCTGTGTCTGTCTCAGTATTGCTCACTGGGTCAGATGATGGTTACTCGAACTGCACGGGAACTCCACGAGCCTTTTCCATACAAAAGAGCCTATGCTATTCCAGGATCTTGCTGTGACCTCACCAAATACGTGCCTGCCAAGTGCTTAGTTTGATTTACTTGTTCTCATTTTCTGTGTAGACTTAGGCAATCGTGAAAGGAAAGATTAAATCAGAGTGGAATGACTATGCAAATAACTGATGGAAATGTAAGAATGAACAGCAACAGCTATAGAGTTGTTTAAATTCAGATACTTGTTTGAAAAGTTCAGTAATGATAAGGTTGGTCAAAAATGCCGTGTTTCACTGGGGCTGGAAGGAGATCTTCTACAACGAAATAGAAGTATTAACTGAAATCACATATAAGAGAAGCTCAGGTATAATTATCTTTGTTACTTGATGTTTCCAGCATTTGTAAGCCAAAGCTTCAGGATGGGTTTCTGCTGGCAAAATGTTGTATTAAGTGTGGAGAGCAAGAAGGGCTCCGATTTCAAAAGTTGGGTCATCCCCCCCACCTCCTCAGTTTTTAGCTCAGTACCCATAGAAACAGCAACAAATTTTGTTGCTTCTGTGTATGGGATCTGTGTCTCTTTTCCCCTTTCCCCTCTACAGTAACTTTTAAATTGTCATCTGATTTAAGCCAAGTCAGCAGAGCAATAGAGGTCCCAAAGATGCAAAGTTCAGACAGGTTTTGTGAAAGTAGGAAACTGGATGGAGCAGAATCCGTAAGGGAAAGACTCTGCTGTGAGCCTTACTAAGCTGGAAACCTGCACCAGGGATGCAGATGGCTTTGCCTTAGCCCTGCTGCTCCCAGGGAAGCTCTTTGCTTTGCTTGGTTAGACAAATGTATGAGAAAAAGAATCTCTCACTTTTCTAAGGAAAAACGAAATGAGAGGCCTGACAGCCGAAACCTGTGCTAAAAACAGATTGCCATCTCATAACTTACCTGACTTCTACCCTGAAACATGTAGGGTGTGATTTTACTGTACATAAAGCCTCGCTGTCAGAGTAGTTATAAAGGGTCTTCTAGACAAGTGAGATTCAGGCTGGTCTAACATTTTCATCAAAGAGTTTAAATAAAAATATTTGGGAGCACTTACTTTAAACATTAAAAACTTCAAAACTTCAGTGAAGCACTATGTTTTATTCACTTTTAGGCAGTTGTATGCTGATCATACAATGAAAGAGCAGAACTGGAGGGTAATACTGCTAACAAAGGAGACTTAATAGAAATATAAAAAAACCCTCCATGTCCATACGGAATAGTGCTGTACAGATGGTAGACAAATACAGATGAAGAGTTATAAAATCTTGCTTTACTGGGGAGCTCGACTGAAAAGAAACTTTTTACTGCCCAGTAAGGATGGATTACAAATTAATTTTACGTGTTTGATAGGGAGTCTTTGGAGCTTAAAAACATCCTAAAGCACAAACCCATGCTGGTTAGTTTTGCTGTTAACTGTAAAGTCCACAGATTATTTTTTGTCTCTTTATAAATATTTTAAATTCTACAGGGATGGAGAAGGGAAGTAAAAACACTTCCCTGAACATGATGGTTAAGGAAAATAGGTTGTTAATTATTTCCAAATGGTGGCTTGCTTGTTAGGTAGAATTTATTACTCATCTCCAGTTGGAGGAGCCATGTAAATTCAGATGTCCAGTGGCTAAGGAGGCACAAGGCCTGGTGAAGTCTTCTTAGAGCTGGTCTGATAGTAGGTTCTACCATGGCTTTCCCCAGACCTCAGTGGATGGCTTAGTTCTTCCTTTTGACCCGCAGCTAGCCAAGGGCCTGAGCAGGGTGATTTTTTGAGCTGGAACTGGGAGAAAGAACTTGGGAGTTTTGTTGTTCCTCTGGCCAGTAGTACTGTTGCTTACTTCTGGTACCTGTTCATAGATGAAACAAAGAGGTGCTGTAACTCAGCATCTTTTTAATTTTTTAAATAATTAGTTCCCTTCCCCATGCTTAGCATGAATTCCCTCTTCAATTTGAGGAAAGCACGCTTCCTTGAGTTTGTCATGTGTCTCTCCATTCTAACAGATTTATTAAGTACCCTTTTTTGGTGATACTGTACTTTTCTAAGCCCTTGGGGCATCAAGACTCATGGACTGTTGTAAAGTACAGCCACCGGCTGAATTATAGCTGTCACTGCTGACTGTGTTTTAGTCCACTCCAGTCCTGGCTGCCTTTTTTTCTCTAGTCTCTGAGGCTTTGGTCTTCTCTGTCCTAAGTGTTTAAATTCTCACATGTCTATTTCATTTACAGGTCTTAAAATCAGATTTATTTTCAAAGTCCTTTTTGGGAAGGAATGTGTGGGAATGTGTGTATAAACCATAAAAAAATGTTAGTCCTTTGGGAACCACATCATTTTACAGTTTGTGTTCCTACCTACTGATATTTTTAACTAGGTCATGCTTTCCTTTCTTTCCTCCCCCCACCCCACCGCCCTTGGGGAACACTATTTGAGGTGAACTTTCTTCCTTTAGGATTTTGAATCCCAGTCAGAGCAGGATTATTCATCTTTTACAGACATTAATTCTGAGTTACTGCTTCTGTAGCAATCCTGAATATTACATGCCTCTTCTGAGTTTGTGGGTTAATGTTAACTTAATGCAATTATTTTCAGCTGCTGTCTTTTCCCTTTGAATCCAATACTCTGCTATGCTAAGCTAATGAAACACGCTATTGTGGCGTACGGCTGCTCTGCTTACTAAAGGTGCTCGTAATGTGGAATGCACTAGCTGGAAGAGATTTTCCTGTCTGCAGCACATGACAGTTCATAAAGGGCTGCAAGGTTTTTTGCCTTTCTAAATACTTGTTTTGGCTTAGTCTTTTGCCACTTCCTTCCATTTGGAATTTTCTTCTTTATGTGTCTTGGTTTAAAAAAAAAAAAAAAATCTATTGGTGATGGTACGGAAGGAAGGAGAGTAAAAGCTTCTGGTCTGCTGGTTCACCTTTCACACTAACGCAGATGCATCCTGAGTGTCTCTTACATGTTTTAAGAACCATATGCCCAGGATGATGGAAGTTACGCTGATTCTTTAACATATGGCACCTGGACGGTGTGTTTCAGGATGTTTGTGGTGGTAGAGCTCCTGGTAGCTTACTGCAACAAGAGCTCTCAGGGCTGGAGCACTTTCCAGATGAACTAAAAATGCCCACCTACTTGAGAGGGTGCAGGATTCGGCTTGAAGTCAGCAAGATGACTTCACTGCTGTATCATGTAGGAGGAGAGGATTCACTGCAAGGGAGACAACATATGTTTAAACTTAAATATCGTATAATTAGCCAAACTGGCAAAGGAAACTGTGAACAACATAAGGAATATGTATTAAGTCCATTTTATGATGTTTAAAGAGTTCCCCCGTGCGAGAACCCTTACTCCAATATTAACCTTTTAAAAACATTCCTATCCTACTAATGGATATGTTTTTGTCTCCGTCAGCAATAGTTGCAGCTTGGTTTGCTCCGCTTCTTCCTCAGGTGTGTTGATGCACCTGTTGTGGTGGGGAATAAGCTCAGTCAGGGAACCCATCCAGGTTAAAAATAAATGATTTGTTTTTCTTCAGATTATTTTTCTGCTCACTTGAGGCTTGGATCAGTTCCCCATGTCACACGGCAAATAGTTTGCCTGATGTGACTGAGGGGCTCTGCTAGAGGAGGGGATAAAGCAGGAGAGAAGGGGACAGAAAAGACACAAGGCGAAAACTTGGGCCCTGGGAGGAATGTCTCTGTAAATAGACCTTTAGGGGAAATCGTAGGCGTCAGTAAGGATACAGCAAACTTGTGAATGAGAGCAACATGCCACTCTTCCAGCTGTACATATTTTTAAAGAATATTAACAGGTTTACCTGTGTGGGTATTCTTCATTATTTAAGTGAAAAGATGGTTTTATTCTTGGCATGGCAGATCCTAGTAAAATCAGCCCCTTTTTTTTTTTACTAAGGTGTTATTCAAGCCTATAGGCTGTTTCTCACCAAAATTAGTGAGAGGCAGTCACTGTCTTCAAGATACTGGCCTAATTGCCTAAGATATACAGAGTCTGGGCGAGGAGCGGTGGCACCAAGAAGCGGTTTGGCCAAGTTCATAAAGTGGGCCAGAAGCTGAGTCAGTCGCTGGGTCAGGTCTCCCATGTCTGTTAGACTTCCTATTCTAAGCTCCGTCACACTGCCAGTCTCTTCGGCTTTCTGCAGTAATCCCCTTCATCCCCTAGAGCTGGACCTGGAGCTGCTGACATGGGGGAGAGAAGGGGGAAGAAACAAGGGGTTTTATTTATAAACTTTTCTCCGCATGGCGTACGGTGGCTTGAAATTCACTCATTCTGGATGCGACCTGCGTTTGTCGTAAAATCACAAGCGTGTGTTCTGGCCGATGGTGCCAGCAACAGCTACTTGTTTGGGCGTGCACATGTGAGGTCTCGGGATGAAAATCCTTTAGTGGGGTGATCCTTTACAGGCACTGACTGAGGGCGCTTCTGTTGCCTGACTTAAACCTCTTGCTATACTAGTGTTTGAACCAGGCTAGCTGTCAAATCCTTCTGTCCTTAGTGCAAACTGTACCACGTGTGTGCATGTTGTTAACCTTTTGTACTGTAGCCAGGCTTAGGAGGAAACAGTGATTTGCACATCCTACAGTGGAAGTGTTGCTACCATAATAGATTTTTATGCTTGTTTGCGTCTTCCTTTTCTTTTTTTTAATGCAAAAAAGCCAATTAATTATCTGAAACTTTTCAAACTCTTTCTGCTTTCATATGGTTTCAGTGAAACCATCTGATGCCTCTTACTCGGTCTGTGTGTGAGGTGCTGTGAGGAGACAGTTCTGTTCGACTAGCTTCAAGGTAGACCTTCATGCTTCATTGCAAGAGAGATCCTTATGTTGCTAGAAGAGTTTTGCACAGCGACTGTTAAGTGCTGAAGAGCTGGAAAAAGAGCTCTGCAAAAGTCTGGGAAAGGATTTTCATTTGAAGGCTTATGTATGAGGATGGCCTCTTTGGTAGCCATGTACCACCTTAATCTTTGGAATAATGGCATTGCGTATGAATCACATTTTCATATGGGTCTAATTTGTTTATTAACTACACTCTGCTGTCATCTGTCAGAAAAAGTATATTATTTCTGAGGTTACTCAGAAAGCTGGCACAGTGAAGTGTTTTATGGAAAAAGCCAAAGAAAACCACCCTGTACAGTTGCCAAGAGTGTATCTGCTGTCCTTTTCACTTGGAGTACCACCAAACTGGAGAAAAACTAGTCTCCTATCAAGTAAAACAAACAAACAAGCAACGTCTTATTCTGTCTTATGTTTGTAAGTGATGAGATAGAAAAAGAAATTTGAAGACTGGTGTAGGTTGAGGATTTTTTTGGGGGGGGTTGGAGGGGGGGAAGGACACATTAATAAAACAAAATCTCATTTGTATGAGGCCCATCTGTGATAGCAGTGTTTTTACACTGCCAAAGGAGCTCTTGGCTAGTTCACTCACAAGCTTTATGAAGAAATGTGACATGTTGGACCTCTGGTAATGAATGTGCTCCCAAGGCTGAGAGGTTGGCCCTAAAAACTACTCATCCTTTTTTTTTTTTTTTTCCCCTAACTGCATAACTATTTGTATCATGCTGAACAGCTGGTACTGGATTCCTTCATCACCTGCCTTCATCAGATGGGTGTCCTGAATAGCCATGTTGGTTTTTCTAACACTTCTATAAAGCAGAGTTGCTCTAGTCTATACCATTACATCAGCTTCAGCTGCAATTTCTTAACAGTGGCTCTGCCTTAAGTTCATGTTCTAAGTACCAGGTTCCCGCAGTTTTCTTTCCTCATCTTGAGCTCTTTTCAGATTACTTAAGGCATCCTTCATCCTTCTCTTCCCTGTGCTAATAGTGATTCCAAACTTACCTTTTTTTGTCTCATCTTGATTTTGGCTTTCTTTGTGCTACTTCTGTGTCTGAAATGCCTTACAAATACTGTGCTCCGCCACATTTGCCCACGTGTCAGCAAATCTGTAGCAAGAACTCTGGCTTAGAGGTGCTGACAGCAAGCAATCACATTCAAAACACTATCAAAATACTCCTCATTCATCACTGGCTTCTCACTGCACCTTGTCTGTTCCCTTTTGTCATTTAGATTGTCAGTTTCTTTAAGCAGAAGGCAATTTTCTTTGTAACTTGGATAACACTGAGCACTTTACAAGTACTTAATAAATAGCAAATCAAATAATTTATATCCATGTAATAGCCTGTTTTTACACAAATCACATACACTTGTCTCTTATATTGCCTATCCCTATTTTTTATCCACCTTGCAAAGCAGCATTTACACAGTGCAGCCTAGCATTGAAAAATGATGCTTTGAATCAGACTTACAGGTAGATTTTCTTAAAGTTAGATTTTCTTATAGTTCTGTGGGGTTTTTTTTGTTGTGCTTGCTTTTTTTTGGACTGGTTATTCCATTGAGGTTAAAGACATGTTATCTTTCCAGTGCTGCTTGCATGGCACTATCCCTTATATTACACAGTTCATTAAAACTATGAAGCTATCTGGTCAGTGTGGATAAATTTGGTCAGTGTGGATAAATCTGACCTCCACATGTGAGTTTTCTTCTGATGGTTTAGCCTCAGAAGGTGATGGCCATATCTCACAGACTGAAAGTGAAATCACAACATGACTGGGCCTTAGGTAGACGATATTTATCATTAGGTGAAGATCTAGCCAAAGGTTCTAAGAAGCATCTGTGCCTTGTCAGGCCACCTGCGCTAATGGCTTTTTCATCCCATGTGAACTTTCTGTGGTTCTCCACCACATACCCCATTTTTACTCTGGAGGACCCTGTGTTTTCAAATGCCATCTCATTGGGTCAGAGAGTGAATGCTCCAAGTTTAATCTCGAAGCATAGCATCAGGAAAGAGGGGCTGGTTTGTTATTGCAATGGGATTGTAATTCATCAGGTTCAAAATTTGCTCTTGTACCTCTTGATGTGACAGAAGTATTTGCAAATACTTTGTGTTCTGTGCAGTGAACAGTCCTGGTTGCGTCTGTTACACATTATCTCTGTACACCCCATTAGCTGTGTGAGTTACTCATCTCTGTTTCACTACAGTTATATGATGGATAAAAAGAACCAGTTTCTCTGGGTTATCACCTCACATATATTCAGTTAAGTTGCATATGCTTATCCTCATTTCATCCCAGATTTTTTTCTGGTTACGTTTAATAGGCACAGGGTAAATGCACTTCACATCGCATTTATTACTTGCGCTTTTTGTGGGGAATTGTATCTTCCTGACTTTTCCAACCCAAAGTTATTCTTACAAGAGCAACTGAGGTTCAGCCTCACATGTCACAGGAGAAGATGGCGAGTTTTCTGTTTCTTCCTCCTAAAGTTGAGTAAATTTATGTCATGGTTCCATTCAAATGCTGATTTTGCTCCTATATTCTCTGCTTTTTGTATGCTTCTGGTTTACATGATTACCTACTAGTTTCTTATTGATTTAGTAGCTAGTCCTGTCTAGTATTGCTGTCTGAGAGGGGCACTGTCAGAATAAATGCATGAAGCGTTCTGAGGCATTTAGTTCTGTAATAATGACCCACATAAGAACTTAGAAGGAAAAAGATTATTTGCATGATGCAGTTAAAATATTCAGGAATTCTGTGACTTGCAAACAGTAGCGAATACTTAGGTAATGGAGCTGTAGCAAAAAAGCAACTACGTAGCTACAGAGTGTTTTACTAGTATTCAGAATAAATTTACAATTTCACACGCATTATTTCACTGAATACCATAAATCTATGATTGCACATTTGTTTCTATAATTTCTGGGAGATAGTGTGAAGTATCAAGTAAATAACAAAGCAGTGATGATGTGTTTTAGAATGCCTTTAAGTCAATGAGAGAGATGTATTTAAATTAGATGATACTTCATAGAATACTGCTCTCTGTTCTAGCCTACAAATCTCTGCTATTTAAATATTTTTCTGTGGGGGTTAGTGATAGGAGTGGGAGGAGATGCATTTCTAGTTTCATCTGTATCCTTGAATTAACTATGAAAAAGGGTGGGTTCTTAATTTAACTAACTTAAGTTAAAATCTTAGTGAAAACACAGTTTATAGTCTTTTGCGCAAGCTTCCACAACTTGTTTTAATTTTATAAGTGTTTTACTTTCAATTTTATAAGTCTTACTTTCACTAGTTGACCATATTGGGAATGTAGGTTTGTCACAGCAAGACCAGGACTTCGGATACCAACCTGCTGTGCATTAGTTCCTGCCACTTTAATAGCTGAGCCTCCTTGCCTTCACCTCCAGCTTTGGCCGCTGACCCATTTTCCCCCTTGGATAGGGCAGGGTGGCTTTCTCTTCCCCTATTTGGGGGACCAGAGATGAAGCCTGGTGGAACTTCTTTGCTTGGTTTGAGGTCTTGTCTCACCTGTGGCTGCTGGTGCTGGCTTCTTCTGAGGCCCACCTCACTGTAAGGTGGTGGGTGGGTTAGGTGGGGTGGTTGCCCGTGGGCTGCGTGCAAGTCCTGGCCCACAGAACAGTTTCCATGGCTTTGCTGTGGAGTAGCGGCTCGCGTGGGAAGATGAGTTTAGGAAGAAGTACATCTCCAGCTGTGGTTGTGCACTGCCAAATGTTCAGAACCACAAGCCAGAGTCCTTCTGCATTTTACAGACATGTTTGTAAGCTGGTGTCTGCCTTTCGTAGAGAGAGAACTGGCTAATCTTGGTGAAGGGTTTTGCACATATGGCCTTTATATACATGAGGAAGCATTGCACGCAGAAGAGTCAGCCGACTGCTTGTGCCCACCAACGAAGTCTGGAAAACTCTGATTCTGAAGGAGGTGCATTTCATTTGACTGAAGTTAAGACATCTACATGAAATTAAATGAAATAAGCTATACCAACCCATCCGTAGGCAACCATCGATCTTGACAATGGCAGATAAAAATATTAGATGTCATATGTGAAGGCTTCCTCTTGGATTTAAAGCACAACGAAACTGAGATCTGGCTAAGACCATATTTTTTGCTACAAGCTCAAAAATAAAAATTTACTTTCCAGTAGATGGGAAGCACTGAACCTGAGATTAAGGATATCTGGATTCTGTTACTTAAGGGTATGAAAGTGGGATATTGGTGTGTCATAAAGTGAATTTATGGGTCACCAGCAACTCGTCAGTAATCTCTGTCTATTATGCTAAGTATAAGGTAGTTTATCTTCCTTGAGAAAGCTGCCTGTGCGTTTAGCATATGCTGAGGGCTTGTCTACATAGGAACACTTGGAAAAATTAATCTGGATTAAGATATGCTGTGGAAGTGGATTAAATTACATAGTCCTCCTATACAAGGACTTCTGAGCAGAATTTAAGTGGCTTTAGTTTTAGTTTCTTTACTTCCTCTGTTAAGTACATTTAAATCAAAGGTGTTTAAATTGTACTCAAATGCCTGTAGAAGTTTAATGTAATCTTATTAACCTGCTTTTAGTAAAGTTTATCTGCATTTACTTCTGTTATTTTCTTGTAGGCAAATTGGAGGCACGTTCAAACGAGCAGTAGATGAGATTAGCCGGTTCAGTGTAAATTCATAGTTTTTATTTCTTGTGCCCTAACATTCTCAGGTTGACTAATTCTGTCTCTCCACTTACTGATGCTACCCAGCTTGGTCTTCTGGTTCTCACATCCCTCATTTGCAAATTGTCAGTAATGATTTTGATATCCTCGAAGGGACTAAGAGCCCTCCGTATGAGAAATGCTAAGTAACAGCTGTTACTGTTGTGGTGGTATTTGACTGGCATCCAAATAGAAATCTGAAGTTTGTCTTTAGCTTTGTTCCTTAGCGTAAAGGTGAGGGTGGAGCTGGGGAAAAGGAATGATTTACAGGAACTTTACCCATGAGTATAGTTATTTTTCTGTAAAATTATGACAGATACAAACAAATCGTGGTTTTAATGTAACAGAGTTCAGGCATCTGCATCTGCTTTTGCTGCATCTGGCTTAGCATATTTGTGTCAGATAAAATATGCTTTATCTTTTGCACGTTCTTAGATGAGGGACGTATACACACATTAATCAACAGGTGGTAAATATGGGGTTCTTTTATCCCTTACAGAAGTGGAGACAAAATGTGAGAGAAACCTTGCTTTGACTGCCCAGAACCTAACATTGTAGAAGTTGGTTTGCAAAATGGCAGCAACAACTTTGGACCTTTCAAAAGACACTGCTTTTTCTTCATTGTTCAAGGCTTGGTACAAGTCCAGTGACATGGGGTACTTGAGAATAGTAAATATTGTTATGCACAAATAAGAATGAACGGCTTGAAAGTTTCATGACAAATTACTCATGTTGGCATTGCAGTGTGAGGGCTGTATAATGCTGCTATATGAGGAGACAGACAGTGATTGTAAGTGCTCCCTCTGAATATGCAGAATGGTGATCTCTGGCGTGTATTTTCCCCGTACGTGGCAGCAACTAGCAGAGGGCAGTTGTAACATCTGATGATTTGAATTGCCAAGTGATGCCTTTACACTCAAATCCATAAGAAACCAACCTTTTCCTCTACCACCCACAGCCTCGTTGAGAAGTGAAATATACTGACTTGCAAAAAGTATGTAAAATATGCATTTAAATGCCTTGCTTCTCTGACGTTTCATTTGATATGTGCTACATGTGACTTTGAAGCATAATAGCACATTGTCCTAAACTGATGGAGTTAGACAGTGTTTGATCTCTTCAACTGAACAAATGTATTGTTTTAATGCTAAGCAAAAGACCTTTTAAATAGGAGAACTGATTTTATACATTTTTAAAGAGAAACCAGGATATAGCTGTGGTTTCTTTTTCCTTTTGGGTTTACAGCAGTATGACAACAGATAAGTAATGTTCTCTCAGGCTGAGGCTGAGTGCATAAGAGACGGTAAATTCTGTGGTAATGTTAAGCCTCTTAAAACCCAGTTATTTTAACTGTGCAGTGTGTGTAATGAGTTTTCTTCTTTTTTTTTTTTTCTGTTTTGTTTCATTTCTAAAAGTTATCAACAGCTTTGGAAACTAAGATCCTTAAAATACACATGTTCTAATGACAGTATTGGAAGATTTCTAACTGTTGGCCTGCTGGTGTTCGTGAAACACCTAGATGGTGTTCCTGAAAGGAAAGGAGCTCATAGCTTTCCTTACTAAAATCATGTTCCTATGAATATAGCGCAGGTGAGGGAGAAGGAAAGAACTGTAAAAAGCATACTTAGCAAATACTGATTTGTGCTAACAGCTTTTCTTGTCGTCTTCTGGCAGCGCTTTTGAGACACCAGGCTTTAAATCATGAGGCATAAGCTGTGGGCACACATAAGTCAGTGATAACTAGTTTGAATACAAGTAGATCCAACACACTCTGTACTTAGCCAGCGTTTTTTGAACTATCGCTAAAATTGGCTCTGTGCAGATCTGCAGCTGATGTGAACTGGAGGTTAGATCTATTGGATAGCTCTGAAATAAGAGTTTTTCCCTAAGATAGTTTTTAAAATTAACCTTCCTTTTGCTTCCTGTTGGGG
>JAVKLA010000010.1:13050817-13066493 GCA_034782735.1 Sagittarius serpentarius
TTATACATGAGAGGGGGGGCAGGGCAGGGGGGGCAGGGCAGGGCGAAAAAAGCAAATGGAGTATTCTTATAGTAGAGATGCGCACTGCGGCTTTTTGGAAATGCTTATACTTTCAGTGTACAACCTGTGAATATTGCTTAATATAGCGTAAAATGAGAGTGGAGAAGGCTCTGTGTTTACTGTTGTCGCCGTGCTGCCAAACCTGCAAAGCTGTGTTTTGGTCTTCACAGCAGAGCAGAAGTGCTTTACTGAAGGGCAGAAAGAGGACTCCATTCTGTTTTAAAGAGGATTAATAGCTAACTCGCGCTTACTACTTGAACATTAGAGATCTACTGACGTTAAATTACTGCTGAAAGCAGATGAAAAGTGCCATGGCGTTACTGTGTTTGTGCTTTGTTTTACCATTGCCGTTTTCACACAAAGGGCTCTTCAGCCAGGTGTTTGCCCTCTAGGAACTTCAAAATGGTCAACTTCAGTTGACAGCTTTATTTGGAAACACTTCTAACTATGTTAAACTGAACTAGACAGTTAACCGAACAGTGATTTGCCACCCCTCACCCCCAAGTGCAATGGGAGAATGTAATTTGGGAACACTGAGAGCAAGAAGGGTAAGTGGCGGTTGCTCTCATGGGGGGGGGGGGGCTTGGTGAAGGGATGTTACTTTGTATTTCTGAAGATACAAACTCTGGCAATCATCAGAGCACTAAAAATGTACTTGGATTTTATCCAAATACGTTAATTGTTCTAATGTCTGTTACAATTATAAAGGAGCTCACTGAGTTAATGAAACATACTGTAATGAACTAAGTAATTGCATATTTTTACATTGTTCTCCTCTATGGAATTGAATCTCAGCTGTGTGCCATGAACTTTGCGCAGGTGAAACAAATCCTCTTTTTTTGGCTTAGGGAATGTTTGGACATGATGGTTTAAAGATGGACAGGTTATATTCCTGCTTTCCTCTTTGCCCCTACCCATTCCTTATGGTGGTCCTCATGCTTGGGTGAGCGTGAGTGGTGAACTTGTTCAAGGGGCTAATCTGGCTGAAAAAGTGTCTCTTCATTTCCCCCCCCGCTCTGTGGGGTTAGTTTTTGGACAGTCCATCTCTCAGAATTGGCCTGCTGGACATGTGCCAGCACTGGCATGATGTTGGGGAAGCAGAAACATCAGGTCTGCTGTGGAACTGGGCTTTGAATGGCAGAAGCCTGAGGTTTTTGGAATAGAAAGATTTCATTTTAGTGGAGAACATAAGGATGGTAGCTCAAGATGGTGTATGTATTACAATATTTTTTAACATAAAAAAGTTACAAAGATCTATTTTTTGCTATATAATAAGTTAGAGGCATGCACGTTATTATGAAGGAAAGGCATAGTGTCTTTTTGCCTGTTGCTGCCAGCCTCTTCCTGTTCTGTAGTTAGCATTTGTAAGTTCTTAGCAGGTAAAATACTTGGCAATAACTGCTGGGTGGAATCAAGAGGGTATTAAATATTTGAGGCACTCTAGTTGTGTTTAGGATCACAGAGAAAAGCATCACACAGCAAGTGCTGGTTCATTTTGAATGGGTGTTTTGATGGAAGCTGACTGAGTTGCAACAGCAATCGGTGACAATTGGTAGTCTGGCTCCCGAGAAGGAAACTGCCACGAGTCTTGCAGAATAATGTGGCTGGCACAGTTCAGTCCTCGGTGTGCAGACAGTGCTGGTTTCGTTGTCTGGATGCATGTATTGTGGGAAGGTTAAGCACTCAGTTGGTTGATTAGCCAATTTGGAAACAGTGAGTGTTTTGCTCATTCTTGGCATAACTATGCATGTTCCCAGAGAGGCTGGAGCAGGAGCTTCAACCGGAGCGTGGAGATGGGGAAACACAGCTGTGCCATCATCAGCTTTTGACAGTGACTATTAGCTGTAGCCGTTTGGGGAGTCTTAGAGAACCTCTGTAATTATAGTTACTTGTGAGATAGAAGATACTTGGAGAAGCAGATTGTGAACGCTACAAAGGTGACTTTTTATTGATAACGACTTTTTACCTGAGCAATGAAGTAAACATTCACTAAATTAGCTAATATTTCTCATGAGTCAGGTTTCTTTGTGAAAGTCTTTCCACTTTTTTCTGGTAGTAAACCAAGAGACAATCATAACACCTCTCTTCAGCTTTGACTGCAGTGGCTGAATTGGTATCTCTCTCCCTCCCCCCCCCCTTTTTTTTTTTTTATAGCATAAATTAGTGTCGGTGGGGTTTTAAGTTCACATGAGGGTTGTAATTTTGGAGTGAACACATCGCCTGTCCTTCTGTCCCTGCTAAAAGAGAGAGACAGTAAGCTTTTCAACTGTTGTTCGCTGCTTAAACAGCATGACTTTTTAGGGCTTATGACTCAAACCAGCAGAAGGATGATGTTTGCGTCACTCTTTCCTCTTTCCCTAGGCCACGTGGATTTTATGTTGAGTAAAGTGTGCAGTAAAATTAGGGGGCAACCAGAAATTGTACTGAGTGCTTGAATGTGATGTATTAGACTGTAACACTAAAGCAATTTACGGTAGTTTTCCCTATCAGAGGTAAAGTTTCATCTTGATCTTTAAAATCTTACTTAAGTTATGGAAGACTGGGATCTTTTTTCAATGACTGCTCTTGGATGCCAGCTAGGAAGAGTTATGGAGATTGTTGTTCCTAAGTTGTAACCAACAGCTGGTTTTAGTGTGCTTAGAGAATCTTGTTATGGCATAGAAGGCAACCTGCTACAAAAGCAGCTCTTTGTACTCAACTGTGCACACAATGAACAAAGAAAAGGCACAATATTTGACCACAGATGGGCAGGCTTGGGACTACAAGAGTCCTTAGAGTCATTCTATCTGTGTACTCGGAGAATCACAGAACGGTTAAGGCTGGAGGGGACTACTGGAAGTCATCTTGTCCAACCCCCCTGCTCAAGCAGAGTCATCTGCTACTCATGGTTTTGCAATACAGAGATGAACAAGAGATAGTCTCACATTAAAATACCTAGATCTCCTGCTATCAAGCGTCACACTTAATGCAGTTTACCAGGCTTCATACAGGATGCATCTCCTCTGGAAATGGGCTGGGTGAGCAGAGTGTTGGCATTGCTGTTACCTTGTAGTCACCTTTCTTCTGAAAGGTTTCTAGCACCCCTGCAAAATACCCTCTGCGTTCTGTTTGTGTGAACTGGAGCTTGCCCTGTTCTTGGGCTCTTCAGTATCTTTTTGCTTGTACTGTACCTTACAGTGATCTTATGGTTAACCTGGCTGGATAATTGAGAAGATGGCTCAGGTATGCAAGCTCATCCTGATCTAGAATTACAAACGATGGCCCCAAGGTCTGTGTCAGCATTGAAAGGGAGGGTGATGTCTCGTTGGGATGTCCCTGGAACAGTGGTTCCAGGCCTGCAGGTATGCAGACTGAGCAGTACTCAGCAAAGCTGGGTGGGATCAGTGTTAAGGATGAGCATATGCACAGTATTTTTTGGGGATGTGACTGTGTCCGTGTTTGTTTCATTAGCATTTCTGTATTCCTGTTTCCAAAGTGGGTTTAATAATGTCCATTAAAATGCCGGATTAGTCTCAACAACTGGTATTGTTTGGAGATGCAATCTCTTTAACGCAGAATAGCTCAAGCTATTCCACAAGTTTTAGCTATAGACAAGGTCTCTAATGTTAACTGTGCCACGCTTGTTTTTCTCCTGGGCAGCCGTCACTGTGTTTCCCATTTGCAGTCTTGTTGTTTTGCTGAATGTCCTTCAGAAAGCCGGCGCTGGGAAGTCTGCAAGTGTTAAGGGCAAATTGTAAATATGAGAGTGTGAACTGGCAGAGAGCTAGGAGTCCACAGGTGTGGATTCAGAGACTGTATAGTGCTGAGAAGTCAGGAAAATGTGGAGTCTTTTGGCTGTTTTGATGCACTGATTTCAGTAAGTGTAAGAGAAGCAGTGCTGGTAGGAACACCTCTGTGGATGGAGCTGCTTTCTGCTGCAAATTACTTACAGGTGGTTTTTTTCCTTGTCTTGGTTTTTGTCATCTTTGAAAAGCAGTGTCAGTGCCTCGAGCAAAAGGCTGGTGTCTTCAAAACTTTTGTGTCCTCATTAGACTCATAAATGGTATCCAGTCTTTCTTCTGCTGTTTCTTTTACTTCTCATGAGCACGATGGGCATCAGACTCCGCTTATTCACTGTGGAGCATCAATGTGTCTCTCTTTTCCATAGTGCTTTTCTTTGCAGAATGATTTCTTTTGAAAACAATTCTGTTTGTTTCAGTCTTCGACATCCTGTCTGTGCTGTCACTTAACTTGGTTATTTCCTTTAGCATTCACTCATCTCTCTTGCCCTCTCTTCCTGCGTTTGACTGCTAACTTCCTGACTGTACCTTTAGTTCCTCTGTAGGTGTTGTAAGCATTGATAGGGTAAAAAATTCTTTGGTTTTTATACTGCTGCTTCATCTTGCTTCTAGCAGGAAGTTTAGGGTTTCTCCCAACCTTGAGCTTATCTTCTTGTATCTGTTATCTGCTCTGGGATGTATGCAGTCATCATTGTCTTGGTTCGGCCTCTGCTGAAGCAAAGCAATAAAGTGTTATCATCTTGACTCGAGACGCTCTTATGTGTGTCCTTTCTAGCCCTCTGATTTAGCCAAATGCCAGTAAAGTCCCAAGTACCATAGCCAGATCATGCTAGTACTAGAAAAGAGGACTGTGACCTTTTATTTCTTTACTTAGTTGAATTCTATTTGAAGTTGCTTTCCTGAGTCACAGCACTTTTGATGTGCTTTCTGTGTTTCTCTTCAGCATGTTTTCAACCAGCCTCTAAGAAATTTATTCCATTTCCAGTTACATTGGAATCCTTTGGAGTGTGCTTAGCTTAAGCATTGAAAAGCACCCTGCTCTCCACCCCCCCCACACCAAATATTTTGAGTTGTAATATTTATTGCTTTATTTTAGTTGTTATTTCACAGTACCAGTGTCCTTTTTCCTTTCTTCTTCACTCCAGCTTTCTTACTGCTGAAAACTTTCATTCTGTCCTTCTAACCCTTTGAGAACAGTGGCACCACTGGCTGAAATTGAGGCTTCATCTTTTTCCCATTATGTCCCTTCTACCTGTCAGGTTATGTGAGACTACCCTGGGAGGTAGGAAAAGAAAAATTGTATTCAGCTGGATTTTAAAGGATATTTTTTGCTGCTTGCTTCAGTTTAGAAACATCTGGAGTACAGCCCAGTGATGAGAAACAACCCCAAATGACGTGATAAGCGCTGATAAACTGTGAAAAGTTTAAGTGGATTCTGACATTTTATTCAGAGTAGTGTTTGATTTTGTTTCTGTACTTGATACCTACCATGGTCTTTAAATGCCACATGCTAGGCCGGTACTCAGCACCTTTGCAAAATGATGGGTTTTTTTGTGAAGCCTTACCTCTTTGACTGCCGGGTTATTGATGGTGTGGTGGTGGTTGTGGGGTTTTTTGGTTTTGGTGTGGGGTTTTTTTGGTTGGTTGTTTTGGGTTTTTTTTAATAAATTTTTTTAATTTCTTGGAATAGTCTTTTGAATACTTGAGTTTGGTACTTTCCTCATCTCTTGTTTGAAGAGCTCAGATATTAACATCTTAAGTAAACAGAGCATCTTTATCTGACTGGATGGTATATGAGTAATTAAATTGCCACAAATGTTCAGATACCTTGAATAATCAAACCCAAGTTTTTAGTCCTCTCCCTTCTGAATTATAGACATGTAACTAAAAGTTCCTTAGTAGAAGGAGAGCGATCTTCCAAGTGGGGGGGGTTCAAGTTAAATAAGTACCTGAATTTTTCTGGTATGCTTCAATACATGCTTTAGAAGCAACAGCAGACAGCCTGCTTACTTGTATTCTGAGTACATCCATTCTGTTGTGTTTTCTTCCACCTTTTCTTTTCAAGCACTCTTTAAAGCCTATTTTTCTCTCTAGTTTTGAAGAGTACTTTTTTGAAAGTGGGCCTGTCGATGATAGTGGAACCTCAACCACAAAAAATGCTTCCTAAGGAAAGGACAGCAGGATGACTGTGGGAAAGGTAAAACACTTGGAATGAAATTGTGAAGAAAGGTTAAGGTTATGTGAGAATAAGACCTGTGATAACCACGCAAATATTCACCATCTTTCCCAGTGGCAAAAACTGTCCTGTTCTGTACGTTTCACACACATACTCCTAAAATCTCCTCCAATACTAGGTTTCCAGGTATTTTGGAGAGGAAAAGCGGTGTATTTAAACCCGAAGGGTCCAAAGCTCATTTTAACATAGTATTAAACGGTGCGTTCCTGAACTAATGATGCATTATTGATCAGCAGATTGCAGGTTCAGCATCAAAGAAACGTTCCCGTTGGGAAGCTGATGGACCGCTCCAAAGCGTGGAAGTCTGTCGAGTAGGTTCAGGTCTTCCCGCAGTGTCGGCGGCTGACGCAGAGGCGGGTAGCAGCCCCCTGGGTTGTCCGCTCTCTGAGATTGCCCCCTCTTTTCCATCCCGTACTAGAATATAGCTCATAGCTCCTATACAGCTTTATCTTCCATCTGTGCCAAAGCATCTGTGGATTTTACTGACATAGGTCTGCTGGGCCTTTGACTCCTGTCTAGTTCAGGGGTGAATAGCACCGAACGCATAACAAAAGGGAAAAAGGCAGCGTGAAAGCCTTTTTATGTATACAACGTGTACCTCCAGCCCCCTGGCTTCTGTGCCCTCTTTTTATTTCTTGCAGAGATGGTGGAGCATGTTTACAGCTCCTTAGACTCGGCTGTTCAGTCATGCAGTTTAACTCCAAAAATAACTCTCTTGGGGGATATTAATCCAGCGTTGGATTATCTTTCTAAAATCGTTAATCAGACTTGGTCCCCGAGGGACCTTCCAGCTGAACTTGCCACTTAGTTTCTGTTTGCTGGGGCGGCAGGAGGCGAGCGGAGGAAGCTGATGAGGTTTGACAAGAAGCAGTTACTTACGTAAGGCCGTGAGCGGAGGGACCCGTGTGCTTCTCCTCCCGCTGCGGGTCCCTGCGCGGCCGGACAGGGCTCAGCTCCCTGCCGGCACCTGCTGCCTCCTGCCGCGTCCTGGCTGCGTTATTGCCCTCCCCGCCGTTCGCCTTGTTTTGCCTTGAAGAAATGCCATGGGAAAACCTTCCTGCGAGAGGGGAGCGGAGGGGGGATCTGTGCCAGCTCCAGGTGATTCCTATATATGCTGCCTTTTGTCCAGGGAGGAGAAACACATGCTTTGTTTTATTAAATTCTCAAATGCACGTGGCGTTCCTTCAGTTGCTTTTTAATCATTAACTTCCGTACTCGAACTGTTCATGAAATGACCTGGCCTGTTTGTTTGAATATTACCTCTCTTCTGTAAAAGAAGAAATGAGCTGTTGTAGGCTGCTGTTTTCATATATGACTAGAACCGCGAGTCACATAGCTCCTATTAGCCTGTGGTTTTTCTTCTGTCTGTAGAGTAAGAATAGAGTTCATTTCTTGAGAGATGTGCTCTGATAGCTGTAAGTTACTCAAAGTACTTCGAGGTCCTTGTATGGAAAGTGCCAGGGAAATTTCAAAACAAGTTTAAAAAAAAAAAAAAGTTCTAGTGAGAACTAATTTCATACATGAATAAAATCCTGTTTTCCACATGCAATGCATAGGTAGAAGGGGAAAAGTTTATACGTTTTACTGACATATGCACTTCCTCAGAGCCAGGCAGGTAAATTGAGAGCTTGCGTGTCTGTGCTGATGCATTTTTGCATTAAATTTAACATTCTTTGATTTCCAACTTGAGTGCTTATTACACTGACTTAGTAGACTACTGGAAGCACTGCGTAGCCTGGTTGAAATGCAGAAATACACTGTCTGTAGTAATAACTCGCAGAATTTGCACTTTAATGGGCTAATCTGTCATAGTTCTGAAAAACCCTGTTGATGTAAGAAAGTGTACTCAAGTGGTTGGGATGTTTTGGTCGTGGGTTTTTTTTCCCCTCAAATTATAAAACATTGTGCTGCTAAGCATGGAAGTTGCTTAAACCTCCCCCAAGTTACAGCTGCATGCATGTATTGGGGAAAATAATGGGAAGTTGCCTTCCTTTTTCTCAGACCCCCCTTCCACTTCATACACTCATGCCCGCACATGCATCCTGTTGCCTTCAGATTCTGCCTTGAAAATAAACGTTGTAAGAATGAGTTGCAAAGTTGCTCTTACATGTCAGTGCTTCTCAGATCCCACTGGGAGGGGAAAAAAGGAATTGCACTTGAGAACACGCCGTACCCAGACCTTTTAGCAACGTCTGTATCCTTTTCACTGCTTGACTGCTGCTGGCATAGGAAAAAGCAGTTCAAATCGGTTCTAGTTCTTCATTCGCATCATGAAAATTGCTTACTAAATTGGAAGCGTTTCACAGCAGGGGTTGTGCCTTCCTCATTTTACTGGGCAGTGTCTAATGCACTGCATACCACTGGAATAAATAGTAGGTAATTTATATTTGTCAGTGCTGTAGATTGCAGAGTTTTCTTTGCAATCGTAATTTTGTGATGGCAGCTAAACATCTATTTTGGCCTAAAAAGAAAAAGAGAACATTTGTTTCTGGCATTGCCACATGGGTAGAATGAAACTAAATTATCTTGCATTGGATTCATCAGATTATAAACTAGGGAAAAAAAGTCAGCACAGTTGACTAGGATGTCCACTGATAAACAGAGAGAAATTCGTAGTGTTGATTTTATGTACTCTTTTTCAGCATTCAGACTACACTGGTATCTTTGAGTTGGCCTTTTCCTGGTGGGAGAAGTGGAACTACATCCATTTGTATTAGTTCAAGATATGTCGCTTTGCTTCGTGTTTTATGACTGTGTAAGCGTACGTATATTAATAATTATGTAGGAGATCTGAGCTAGCCTGCATTAAAAACTAGTCACACTGAAATTGTCTTCTGAATGCTGTGGCAGACTTTTCTTGCACCTTGTTTTGGAATGCAAATGCTTATTTTCCATAGCTGAATTTGATTAACTTACTGTCAACTCGCCTTGACTCTTCTTTCTTAAAAAGTTTGCTTTCTGCCTGTGTGACTCGTTAAGAACGGACCACAACTCGCTAACGCAAAGCGAGGGTTAATGCCCACATTTGTACATGAGAGTGGAAGTTTTCTGCAAATTTATTGCTGCGTGATGTCGTTTTGCTTTTGTAGTTGTGGCCGGTGGTCATGAATCAAAGTTGGTTTTTTTTTGTTTTGTTTTGTTTGGGTTTTTTTGTTTTTTCCTCCAGCATTCATTGTGAGCTTTGGCGTTAGCTAACCTCCTAGGGAGGGTGTTGGGCTGCGAATTACCTTCCCTTTGGCTCTGGCGGTGAGAGGTGACAGCGCTCCGAGTTGCTTCCCCCTCTTCCCAGTTAAAAGAAAGTGTGTTTGCCCATGCATTAGGTGGATTCTCTTGTTTTTATAGGTATCCCTTCTCTCCCTATAGATATGTGGCCTACAGATGATTTTTTTTTTTTCATGAAAACTATAGAAGAAACGTGATGGGGCGGGGAATAAAACTGTTGAAAATAAGGATTTACTCATCTGAAGCTATCCTCCATCAAGTTTGTCTGGCAAGAGCTGCTGCTGCTCTTCTTGTGTTGCGGCCCGTCAGCTCAGGCCCTGGCTGAGGCTTCCAGCATCCCTCCTGCCAGGGATGCGGTGCCGTGCCGTGTCGTGCCAGGGAACGCAGGGAGAAGCCTGTCAGTCAGGCACCGGGTCAGCCAGCTCCGCTTAAGCGCTGTGGGCGGTTTAATACCGAAACGTCACCAGACTGAGACTACTGAGGGCTGTTCCGCTGAGGGAGGTGAGTGGGGGAGCAAAAAGGCGCCAAGATCTCAGTTTCACTTGACTGTCGAGGTGGATTAACAGCTCATTGCTGCCAACGAGTCTCGCTTCTCCTCCCTCTCCCCACCACATTGTGCCACCTCTGGGAAGCTGTTTGACTTGAACGTGGTAAAAACCAGATAACGGAAAATACTTTTTTGCTGGTTAGTTGAGTCAGTGCGCTGCGCAGCAAGGGGAGCGCTCATGGGAGATACAAATGGTGGGAGCAGGAGGTGTCAGGCGGTGACTTTGCATCTGCTTAGGCTCTGTGGGGCAAAAGGCAGCCAGAAGTGAATGCCTAACTATTCTTAACGACCAGCAAGGCAGTTGCATGCTTTACTTATGTTTATTCCAGGTCCCTGTAACATCTGCCAAATGTAGGCAGTATCACTCTGTTTCTTAATCACATTGTTTTGTTTTTCAAGGCGCTTCCCGCAATCCAGTCTTATTTATAGACTGTCCATTGTCTTTCTTAGTGCCTTGCGCTTTGCTTTGTGATGTGCGATCCTGTCAGCATCAGAACTGCCATTGTTGGAAATAAATTGCTGGAGTGTTAAACTTCATAAATTGCTTTTATAGGATGTGTCGAGAACCCTGTGTAGAGTTTAGCAGTGCTTGCAAACACAGAGAACCGAGCCTTTTCAGAGCAGACCAGACCAGAAGACGCACAAGAAAAAAAGGAAGGGCAGAGCCATATACGTGAAGGCTGGACGAACTCCCACTTCTAAGTAGTACAAGACAAATTTCTTGATAAAGGGGTGGTTTCATGATTTTGTTCGGGCTGGTCTGAGTTCATGCTTCTGCTGCAGTTGGAGAAGGGTTGTTAGACTGGGTGAGTTGAAGCAGCAACCGATGGTGGTCAGAGTCTTTCTTTCCTGTACCTGTTAGTGACTTTTGGATGCCTGGCATAATCTGTCAGCTCATCTCTTGCCTTGGCTCTTTCAAAGGGCATATGTGCAAGCATGTGTCCATGCTTTCACCACTTCCTTCTCTTTTCTGCTAAGAAGAAGTGGGACTGCACCTCTGCGGATTTCTACAGCTTCTCTCATTTTGTCATACGTGACGGCGTTTTGCCGGGTCTCGGCAGAGCGCGCAGGAAACGCCGTGGTCGGCACAGAGGATTTGGCAAAGCAAGCAGGAACCTCACAGCCTGCAGGAGAGTGCACGGGTTGCCGTGTCTGAGAACTGCAGAGCTTTGCTACGTGGTGGCAGTCGTGCTGCCACTCTGCTGGGAGAGGAGCGCGGAAGGTTTGTTTGCAAGCTCAGGAAGGCACTACACCCGCTTGAAAAATGCTTGTTGTTATTGCGAGGTTACAAACTTTGATGAGCCAAAAGAGACAGAACTTACATTCTGCAAAACCCGAGGATTTGGTTCTTCCCCTTTCCTTCCCCAAAATTCGCAGCCTGCGCTATTTGACATGAGAGCCTATTGATATTCATATTCTTGCAGAACGGTGACGTTTTATGTAGCTGATCATATTACTGTTAATGTACACTATATCCTTGTGTGTGTTCACGTGTCTGACATTTACCACAAAGAAGTATTTCTATGTGGGTATCTCTGGGTCCGTTAGGTGAGGGTATGTGTTTGTGTGTGTGTGTGTGTGTGTGCATATGTATATGTGGAAACTGCTGTGTGTTCTGCCTTGTTCCTGACATCCTGGTTGCTATAGTGCAGTGATCTATTTGTGAACACCCAGAAGATCATTGCTATAGTTAAAAGAAACAGTGTTTCCTGGCCACAACTTCCTGGGCAATCTCTTCTCCTGGAGCGCCAGCTTTAACCGATTCGGTCACGTTCCCTGGGACTCTAGGAGTGACGCTGTAACAGGAGCTTCCTCTAGTTTGTCGCTTTTCCCCACCAGCATATTTAATAATATTTAAAAATAGTTTCTCTATTTGAATCTAATGCATGCCTATTATTCACCGTACATTTCAGTGCTTCAGCCATCTTTCTAACAGACTGTCGAGCTGTGCAGCATGTTGTGTCCTGTGTTTGCTCCTGTAATATGTGCCATTCTTCTGCTCTTGCACATACATACACACATACATTTTCATCCACCTGCGCAGCCAGGCAAAATGTAGGAGACGAAGCAGCAGCACTGGAGTTCTGTCTGAACTGCTGTATTTTCATTTTTTTTTATCCCCCCTCCCCTTCTCCCTGCAGGTGTGAATGAGAGAGACTCTCTGCAGTATTTAGTGTCCAGTTGTACTGGCTCCGAAGAACAGCAGCGTCGCAATGCCCCCTCCTGCTGATATAGTGAAGGTGGCGATCGAATGGCCAGGTGCCTTCCCCAAGTTAATGGAAATAGATCAAGTAAGTGCCTGCGTATGTGTGCTCGGACGCCGCTGTGCGTAAGTAAGTTCTTCTCTGCGCCTGTGTGTCTCTGCATTTGTGTTTACTCAGATGGACATGTATGTTTCTGTGAGTGCGTGTGTGGTAGAAGGTGTTTTTTATAATGGGTGTAACCCTCTTCCTCTCTTACTGCTTAATGTTTTTGATGTCTTTAGCTGTTTTTTTTTAATTTGCTTTTTCTTTTTAAACAGCTGCTTAAATAAGGCATTTACTGCTTGTGTGACCCACTTAACACTTTTGTGCCTTAGTTTGTTCAACTGTAAAATTGTGGTAATGTTGTTACCTCTGGGTGGAAAGTCTTTGAATTTTTAGTCAGTGCTTTGCATTTGGAGTAGGATCATACTGAATGGCTGCAGTAAGTGCAGATTTTGGAACTTAAGTAGTGGTGCACTGTGAGCAGAAGGATCTTTGCTGTTCCATGCAGGAATCTCGGGGGTCGTCCTGTTTAGCTGGTTATTTCTAATGCAGTAGCCCCATGGACTGATTGAAGGCAGTGTACAGAAGCTAACAAAATCAAAATTATGAATTAAAGACTCTTCGTAGGAAATTGGTGGGGGATGGTGGGGGTGGTTGGAGGAAACAAACCGAATCAAGTTGTACAAGTGCTGTGCTTTATGTTCTGGATTTCTCCAAAATTGTTTTTATGGCACATGTGTTAATATTAAAAGCAACCTCTTTACCAGCTTAGCCATAACGTTTTGAAATCATACAGTATGATACCCGTTTAGAATAATTATTATTTTTGTAAATAGTATTCAGAGTGAAGGAAAACATTTCATAACGTGCTTTAGACTCTAGCGTAGCTGGGGACCAAGTACATTATAAAGTTCTATTGGAGAGGAGGAAATTTGAATTCATGCTGAAAATGTTTTACTGAAATGGGATCCTAATTTCTTCATACAGTGCAGTCGGTTTCACTTCTAGTTAACCCTTTTGTGGCATGTGCCTGGGAAGTTCCTGTGTGAACTTTGGAGAACCATGGTACAAGAGGGTGTGTGGAATAACAGCGGTATGATTTTTAGGCACTGTGGAAGCCCCTTTAGAGGAGAGGGGAGTTTCCAAGCAGCTAGCACTTTGTAGTTTGCTTTCCAGACCTGCCAAGCTTCTCCATTTCCCTTTGCTGAAATTTTTTAGTAAGCATATATCTACAGATACAAATTTCTTGCCTTCTGGAGTGAAGAATGTTTTACTTTTTCCTTCTTATATAACAAATGGTAGACACTGTGCACACTGTGTTCAGGAAAGGGTGCATGTTAGTCACGATGAACAGCAGCTTATTGCTACCAAGTACAGTGGGGACAAAAATGAACAAATACTATGCAGTCTCCTTCCAAGCAGCATTAAAATAATACCAAAATTATTGTTTTCAATTTCCCAAACAGTTTAACTCTCCAAAAAACCTCATACCTTATCTCAAGTATTAGCTTACTGTCCTAGAACCTTGTTTTTACCTTTATTATATAAGATTTAGAGGGGACAAGAATGATCAATGCTGACTTACGTCACGTAGAACTCTTCCAACCCAGCCTGCCAAGTTGTCTGCAAGGTTCCTGGTGCCACTTTATGGGGAGGAGCAGGAAGAAGCGGGAAAATAAGGTTGAAAGGGAGAAGGCTAACAGCAGCCTGCTCCTGATGCAGGGGGAAGTGGGGGAATGAAGTTTGAGGGTCTCATCCCTCACCTTTCTGAGATGGAAAGTACAGGGAAGAAATGAAGATGGGAAAGAAACATCCCTTCCTGATACCCATACACACAAACCCGCACGTTTGCCTTTTTCAGGGATGGGAGCAAAGTGGGAATGAGCCCTGAAAGCATACAGGGTGATACATGCTTCTAAACACGCAGCTCTGCCTTTGGTTCGCTCAATGCTAACTTTTCCCCAATCTGTTTCCTTTAAAACATCTATTTAGTTGAAAAGCTGTAGTGGAGGGAGATGATTCATACCTCAGATGGCTAGCTGTCAGAGATGATAAAGGGAAGGAGGGAAAAGGAAGGCAGAAAAGAGAAAAGACTTGCCTACTGACCAGACATTGCAGCCAGTGCCTGTCTCCCAGGTGGGATCTGTTCATTCAAGCACCATTTGACATATATTCAGAAAATCCAAAAAACTTTGCCTTATTGGTTTCTTCCCTCTCTGATCACTTACCAGCAAGAAAACCAGTATTAAAAAGAACAGCACTGTATTATTACTTTAAAAAGAACAACAAAAAACCCTCAATGTAGCATGATGCAAACTCTTTATCTTTCAGGGTACTGAGGCTATTCCACATACTGAAGTACAAATACCATATAAGAGATCAGAGGAAAATCTGGAATCCCCCCTCCCCCGACCCTCTCTGCCAGGTTGCTTGTTGTAAACGCTTGATAGCATTTATTTATACTCAGTTGCACAGTATCCCAATTCACCTGCTGTGTATATGCATATTTTGCTTAACAATGAAGAGAATAAAATATTTTCAAAATGAGGAAATGTCATTGTGAAACCTCAGTGATTGACAGAGGTGTACTGGAAAGTGTTGGGCCTGAAAAGAGCTCATGAGTATTTTTTTTTTCCATCAAATGTTATTAAACTTTACATTAAAAACCTCCCGTTCAGGCACATGACTTCTGGCAACCTGGACTTCATGAGGCACAGAGCTTTTTCTAGTTGATGCTTCCCACTGCATTTCTGTAGGTTTGTCAACCTGGGTTCATCAATGACTCTTTTAACTTTAATTGTACAAAATTAGTTTCACTGAGTTAGAGAGACTCTTTGCTACACAAATTAATACATAATTAAGTGTTTTTCAGAACCAGCCTCTGTGCCTAACCTTTCTTCTCATTCATTGAAATGTACTATTTGATATCAGGGTTTTACAACTGCTTTTTTCCTGGAAAGTTGCTTTAAACAAGGAGGACAAAACTGTGTAATATTTACTGCCCTCTGTCTTACCAGGTGGGGGCTAATTAAGATGCAGTAAGCCTCGCAACTGGCTGTTGCCTGTATGCGTTGAAGCTGGTTTTAAAGCATGTGCAAGCTAATGTACTTTTCTGCTTTCTCCTTGAGAGATGGACCTGACTGAGTTCAGTTACTCTCTTCCAGAATACTTGTTTTTCTTTCATTTGGGCTTCCCCCCATTTCCATCACTTTCCCCAATTATAAATTTGAAATATAACATCTGGACTCTTCCCCCTTGCATAAATCCCTACTGGCAATATTAGTACTTATATTGGGTTTGCGTGGCAAGGTTTTGGTAGCAGGGGGGCTACAGGGGTGGCTTCTGTGAGAAGCTGCTAGAAGCTTCCCCCAAGTCCGACAGAGACAATGCCAGCTGGCTCTAAGAGGGACTTGCCACTGGCCAAGGCCGAGCCCCTCAGTGGCGGTGGTAGCGACGGAATAATTTATTTAAGAAGGGGAAAAAGTTGCTGCACGATAGTAATTGCAGCTGGAGAGAGGAGTGAGAACATGTGAGAGAAACATCTCCGCAGACCCCCAGGTCAGTGCAGAAGGAGGGGGAGGAGGTG
>JAVKLA010000010.1:13066747-13078175 GCA_034782735.1 Sagittarius serpentarius
CTGAGGGACTGCAGCCTGTGGGAGGGACCCACGCTGGAGCAGTTCATGAAGAACTGCGGCCCGTGGGAAGGACCCACTTCGGAGAAGTTCACGGAGGACTGTCTCCCGTGGGAGGGACCCCACGCTGGAGCAGGGGAAGAGTGTGAGGAGTCCTGCCCCTGAAGAGGAAGGAGCGGCAGAGACAAGGTGTGATGAACTGACCATAATCCCCATTCCCCGTCCCCCTGTGCTGCTGTGGGGGAGTTGGTAGAGAATTCGGGAGTGAGGTTGTGCCGGGAAGAAGTGGGGGTTGGGGGAAGGTGTTTTTAAGATTTGGTTTTATTTCTCATTACCCTTCTCTGATTTAACTGGTAATAAATTAAGTTAAATTTCCCCCAGTTGAGTCTGTTTTCCCTATGATAGTGATTGGTGAGTGATCTCTCCCTGTCCTTATCTTGACCCATGAGTCTTTTGTTATATTTTCTCTCCCCTGTTCATTTGAGGAGGAGAAGTGATAGAGCGGCTTTGGTGGGCACCTGGCGTCCAGCCAGGGTCAACCTACCACAGTACTGTGGTCAAAATTAATTCTTAATGAAAAGATTTAATTATGACTTTAAGAGCTCAGTATAGGGATGATCTTCTACTTTTAAGTCTTCCTGGCATGTAAGGGGAGGAATGGAAATGGGTTGGTGTCTGACTTTGCATTGGGATCTTTTTGTGGACTTTTTAGGGGTGCAGTCTGGGGAAGAAATGAATGATAGACCCTGACTTGACTGGCTGTTATCTTCTTCTCGCAATTTTCTGGCTGATTATTGTGGAAGATGTTAAGGGTAGGGCTGCACAAGCTCTGTACAGGTGAACCAGGATGCTGGCTACTCTATCCTGTTTTCTCTTTATTTGTCCCAGTAATAGCCATGTCATAAAAGGATGTTATTTCTTGTGTTCAGATGGAAATTTGCATGCTTTAATTTGTGCCCATTGTGTATAACTCATTCTCGACTCTTGGAGTTTTTTTACATCACAAATTATTTTAGGTAAGCGAGCGCTGGGTTTAGGTTACCTGGGTACTTTGTTCTGTGGCTTTACAGCTTCACTGTTCCTGAGGCAGGGGAAGCAGCTTCCAGGAAAGGCACAAGGTGGATATTTGGGGACAATAGCTATTTTAGCTTATCCCATTGAAATCCACTCTTGTGTGTTACCACAAATTTTACTAAAACTAGATCTCTCTAAACTCTGGGATGAACTTCCTCACCGTTGGAGGTAAACACTGTTCCTACAGAAAGGAACAGTTTGTAATTAAGCTTGGCCCTACAGTCTCTTCCTCCAGGTTTACTTTTATCTATGAGATCATTAATTATAGATTAAATTAGCAAATGTGAATCTTCACATTAACAAAAAAAAAAAGGCTGTGTTTTCAAATTACAAATCTGGTACAGTGGGCAAAATTTACAGGAGCACTGTCAAATGACAATTTCATGTTAATACGGTGCATCACGTAGGAGGAACCGTGGACTGCTTTACATTAATGTTTTCTCTAAGGTTTAGATTTAGTCAGCAAGTTTTATCTTTTAAGAGTATCTTTCAAGTTGTCTCTTCTGCCAGTATATGCAATAAATGTCATTTTAATTTTTTTTTTTTTTTCCTTCAGAGAAGTCATTGTACTTCACTGCATATTAAAAGGAAACCAGTAAGATATTTTTTTTTAAAGGGAACTTTGAAATCCTTTTGGGTTTCAGACCTAAATCGGGACCCTTGGGGATTGTTAATTGACTTGGTGCAGTGTTTCTCAAACTGTGGGGAGAAATGTAGTTCAAAAGGGATTGTGAAATGCTTAATTAGAGAAAAGAAAGTGGCACATCGCTTCTGCCATGTGTGTGGACTAAGAATAGCTGTAGTTTCTGCAAGTGCTGTCACTAGTAATAGCAGTATACCGATACAATCCTAGCATCACAAGTCTAAATGTATGCAATATTAGTGAGCACCAGCATTGTTCAGGTGGTGAAGAAGAAAGGGATATTGATGTCTCTCTGTACCAGAGGCTGTACCATGTCGCTCCCTGCACTTAGTTCTGGCTCCAGACTCCCGGCACCCTCAAAATCAAGGGGTTTAGTGCTGAGGGGATGAAGGGAGAGAGAGGCTCTTACCTCCTTCCCACAAACCTGCAGAATTATATCAACTCTCATCCAAAAAGTGTAATAGTATTGCTGGAGGTACTGATGCTTTTTGGTACTAATATTGTGAAGGTTTCCAACGTTATTGCACATTGTGAGTTTAAAGTAGTTAAGGGAAATGTCAGTGCCTTTAATAGCTGATCAGATCTCAGTTTCCTGAAGATAGAGGACTAGGAAGCAGGGTGTGGGGTGTGGAGCGGGGGAAATAGTCTTACACTGATCCCTGCCTGGATTTGCTAGCAGCAGCAGCTCCTTTCTGTCAGGTTGGAGAAGGGAGTTAGTGCTTGAGGCTGGCCACTGCGGCTGTATCGCAGCCATTCTGAAGGAGGACCTTGGTTGCTGCGAATGGGAAGCTTACCCAAAGGTAGATGAGTTAAAAGGTGGCTGCCTCTTCAAAAGGCTTGAAAAACATTCGGCTAGCTTAAGCCGGTTTACTAAAGGTAGGGTTTGCTTAAAATCAACTTTTAGGTGTTAAACAGATGCTAACAATAATTTAGTGAGTTTCATTGCTCCTTGTTGTACCTGTCAGTATTTCAGCTTCACAAAACCAAAGATGAAACTGTTCATAACCCAGATACTAACCAGCATATAGACATAGTGAAAATATTTAACATTTTTATAATCCTTTCAGTTTTGTTCCCATCAGGGATTATTAGTAGAACTGGGAAGGAAATCATATCCACTAACTTAATGTGCCATTTTCTTTGTTGGACTAATGAAAAGTCTCCAGTTTTTTGTGTTTTGTTTTTTTTTTTTTTTTTAAAAAAGCCGTTCAGCAACAAGAATAACCTTGGAAACAATAATGCAGATGTTTTAATCCATTGGATATAATTCAGTGCACTAACACACGCATATACATAGACAGTGCTTTGTTAACATAATGAGCCAATCACTGTGAAAAACAATGGGTGTCGAAAAATAGGATTTCTTTTCTTACAGGGCTGTGGGGTTGGAGCATTCATCATTAGAGCTCCAGTTCTTTGCTGTGGTGGCAGCCAGCCATCCTGGATAAAAGGGCAATGTTATCATCACATGTTACATTTTATTAGTCTGGCTTGTCCAAAGCCACATTCCCACTGGTTGGCTGGAGTCTTTCACGGCTGCGAACTGACGTCCCGTGGTGCGTGGCTGGGACCTCATCACTGAAAAAATACATAAAACCTTTGTCTTACACTCAGCACAGCAAAGCTTAATAGACTGAAGAGGCAATAGCTGGGGAGAAGGGTTAGAAATTGTAAAAGAAATGGGGGAAAAAAGAAATAGAAATATTTAGTGAGTTACAGCCTAAGGGATGCTATTTATGCTTTCTACTTGTTGCTGTCTTTTATGTTAGGAAACATTAGTTAAATGCAGTAGACAGGTAACTATTTTCTAATAGAAGTGGGAATAGAGCCAGCAGATGCTTGAGGTCCTGCAGAAATAGTGTCCCAGCATTCCTGACCTCCAACATAAAGGATGTTCAGGAAATAATATTTTAGGAAAGAGATGAATCACTTTATTAATTCTCTTCTTGTTTGGTTGTTGTGGGGTTTGGTTGGTTGGTTGGTTTTGGTTTTTTGGTTGGCGCCCCCCCCCCCCCCCCGCCGCCTTTCCTGGCTCTCTTTTTGTTAGCCCCATAGTGCTATCCAGAACCTCCCCATTGGAGCCTGAATTTTAATTTTGCTGCCTGCAGCTGATGGCATTTTCAAGAAGAAGGCTGAACATGACTTTAAGATTGTTACATCTGCAAAATTTTTTTAAGAAACAGCAGGAGTCTCATCTCTTAAAAGTTAATTCTGCTATATTTAAAGGAAATGTGTGATGATGAGTTTCCTGGAGTTACGCACCAATGAATTAATTACAAAGTACATTGTTCACATTCTGGCCAGCTGGAGTATCCAGGTGCACTTACGATTCAATTATATTCTTATAGAACTCCAAGATTGTGGTACAAAAGAGAGTAATACTAAAACCGCCACAGTATAAATTTTTATGTGCCTTCACACAGAGATTTTTCTACCGTGGTGTAGGCCAGCAGTGTGTCAGTCATGAGCTGTGGGTTTGGGGTTTCTTCACTCAGTTTTCAAAGGTATGCTCACCTAATGAAGTGGTTGTATGAAGAGCCACATCTTAAAGCCCTGCTTTGTATTTTAAACTGTATTTTAACTGTATTTTAAATATGTGGTGTGAGTATGTTGCACACAAGCATGGTGTAATCCACAGCTGTAGGTCCCTTAGGTGTTTATAACTCTTCAGTGCTCTTGACTGGGAGGTTTTGGCATCCCTATTTGTGAAGTACTTGAGGAAACGGGGACTGTTACGGCTTGTTAGGACACTAGATGTGGAGTAAGAAGTTTCTGTAAAATCCTGTGGGGTTTTTTTGTTTTGTTTTGATTTTTTTTTTTTTTTAAGTAATGCTATGTTTTGCTGCTGCCTTGTTGTACAGTCACTTTAACATCCTAAACATGTGATCTGTGGGGCAATGCTTAGATCTGGTGAAACGTAGATTTGGGAGTGAGGATGTCTTTGGGGGAGGGAAGGGAGTAACTGAGGAAGCTGGAGCTGAGAGTGAAGGGGAAGAGGACATGAACACCCAGGTTTCCCCAAGTCTTGTGTGTGCTCTGCAGAACCCTTACTGCTCTATTTTTACCAAAGTGTTTCTACTGACACGTTAAAACTGCCACCTTAAGGGCTGTGAACTGAGTCAAGAAAAGCTCTCTCCCATCATCAGGCTGTGCTTGTTGAGGGTTTTGCCTGTTGGCTCTGGGGTGCGAACGCTTCCTGTGTTGGGTTGTGTGGCTGCACCAACAGAACGGTGTGGTGTTGACCTGGCCTTGGCGGGGTTTTATGGTCTCTCTTACTGCAGTGTTGGGGTGTTGCTGTTCGTCAGGTATTCGCTCCCTCTGGTGCTCCCCTCAGTTAGGGAAATCCTCTTCTCCATCTTCTACAGGTGCTCGATGCCTAACTAACAAGTCTAGTCTCACTAATACTCTGCTGTAGTCAATGGATAGAGTTGATTCCCAAAGTGGTTCGAGGAGGCCGAAGCCCAAAGCTCTCCAGTACCTCCCCCTTACAGGAGAAGACCTCGCCTCTTACATCAAGAGAAACCAGTGGCGAAGTAGTGAGCCAAGGACCCAGGTGCCCTGGTGTCCAGTGTTTGCTGCTGGACAGTCCTGCTTCTGTTTCTGTAGCCCCAGGTGTATGACAGGAACAGACGAAGCCTCCGCTGATTGTGAAAAGAGGTGTTTTTCTGTTTTTTAATAACCATAAAAATGACTTTTGCACTAAAAGATTTGTTAGTGGAGTGGTAGCATTAATTATAGACAGAATGGTGTATTTACTGGCTTGAGGTTTTTTTTTTTTGACAGATGCACAGATCAGCAACAGAACTTTTTTTTAAATGCTGAGTGTTTTCCACTAACAAGTGTGCTGCATCTGCTGTTTTTCTGTGATAGGCTTAATGACAGCAAGGGTTAAGGGTTTTCTTGTTACTTCTGTGATTAAAAGGTATCAGCCAGGGAAAGTGATACCCCAATCATTGTCCAAAAAAAATCAAAACCAAAAAAAACCAGCAAACCAAGCAAACAAACAAACAAAAACAGAAAAAGAAAAAGCAATGAATCTCTGCTGGTCATTTGAAAAGGAAAGATATTCAACCTTGGCCTAAAAAATCCCCTAGCTACAATTCTCTGATATAGCACTGTCAAAGTATATGTGAACTGCATGTATAACACAGGTTTCTACCCAGATTTAGGCTTCTGTCTTCTTTACAGTTCACACATACCCACACATGCTTGCGATTTGATTTGGAAGTGCTTTAAACCCAGGTTAGTGTACTGGTGGCTTGAACTGACTCTAGGGCTTGGTCAGCACTGGTGTATTGAATGTTCTTCACTTTCTTTTGCTTATCCCACGATTTCCCTGGAACAAAACAGTGGCCTGGACTCACCCAGCCTACGCTCTTGCATGCCTGTGCTTAGTGCTTACTGGTGACCGGTTACCTGTATGGGGAACCTAAGGTGTAGGCATGAAAGGATGAAACTGGTGAGGAAATTGGAGTGGGAAATCTCAGTCTGTGCTCTGCAAGTTACTTGAAGTGCTACGAAACATTGCACAAGTGGCAAGAGCAGGTACTCAAGAAGACTAAGTTAGGGATCTGTGTGTGTCTTAGCACACAAAACCTGGAGACGTGACCTGACATATATGCAGGTGAGCACAGAAGTGGTGACTAGGTGTTACTACATGGTGGATGTCATTAGGGCTGCGCTTATCCAGCATCTCAGACACCTGTACAAACCAGTCAATGCAGATAAAGCTTTATGGGGTGTGTAAATTTACGTCAGCTCTAGTGCTACCTATGCTTGGTGTCGTTGGCAGGATTCTCCCCATGTGTGCAGATCAGTAAGTGGCAAAGCCATAATGCCCCATTATTGTTTCCCACTGGACTTCAGATGCCAATTTAATACCTACCCTAGCAAAATACATTTATACTAACCGATGTGTTCAGTGCAGATGGCTGTGATGTGTTACCTGAGGGGGTTATCTCCTATAGGGAGCGTAAGATTTACTGTGATCTGTATTATTTCATGCATTAAAGCTACAGCTTGATCATCTTAAGAGCTTTAAATGAGCACCTCAGCATGTGTGAAAGCACACTTCATTTTTACTAGTGTAGAGGAGGACATAGAGGCAAAAAAAAAAAAAAAAAAAGCACTAGCACAAAATACTTATTTCAATGAAGGAAAAGCTTTGAAATATTTTTGGACTGTCTGATTGTAAGGAATTCTTTGAAGTACATTGATTAATAAGGTGAATTGGACTTTTCAGAACTGTAAATGCAGCAAAGATATGTAAATTTTCATAAACGTAATTTTATGAAGATTAAAATAACGACAACATCAAGTCTGTTCTCTTTGACATCAGGCAAATATTTACAGCCAGGCAAAAAAACCCCCTGTCTTTGAATGGCCTGCCGAGTGGACTTACTCTGCAGACAATGGAAATGGGCTTTTACCTCATCATTCATGGTTCAAAAAGAAAAAAATAAAATACAGTAGCTCACTTTTGTTTGTCTTCTAGAACTGCTAAGTTCCTATACATACAGTAAACAGTCGTGTCCTCTCACTGTTACCTAAGCATAGATAGGTCTCTTACGGCCTTCAGTAGCAGGACTGCGAAAGGGGTCCTGGAGGCGGCTGCGAGCTGGCTGGGAAGGGGCTGCGGGAGCCGTCCGCTCGCCCGCCTGTCGCTCCCCGAGCAAATAAGGGGTTTGTTGGCGTGGAGGCCTGGCCGTGGGCAGGCAGGGCGGCAGGAGTGCTGCCCGCTCGGCCTGCTGCCTGCCCGCCCTTAGCAAACCCCACCGGCGCGATTGCAGAGAGTCATGGCAGCCCTCGCCGGCTTCCCGCGATATCCCGCCTTGCCGCTGGGAATGCCTGTGCTGGTGACAGTTTATCTGCTGGGTAGGGAAGGGGAGAGAATTTGGTCTGGAGACTTACGTGTAGGGGGAGTGCAGCCCAAGGAATGATTAGGAGCAGCAGCTTATTGGGATTACAGTGGTATTTATTTTACATTTATTAATTTGCAAAGTGCTATCAATTTACTAGTCGCAAACTTTGTATCGCAGAGGAGTTCCACTGTTTTTCATCCTGTTGCTGGTAATTGAGTTGTACTTAGTCACTCCAGTGCTGTTGCATCACGGGAGGACAGAGCGGTACTGTGAAAGGCTGGCTGTATTCATAATTTTTACTATTGAAGATCTATTTTGTTTTTCTTTTTAAACTGTCCCTTACAGGTTCTAGTTGATTTGTTGGTTGGTGTTTTTTTCATTTGTGTCTAAGGTTTTCATTTCAAATAATGTCATATAATAACGCAAAGGTGGTATAGAATTGGAAAAGAGGGAGGGAGATTAGTAGGATTGAGAAAGAACATAAGAGCTGATGGTGTAGAAGACTTAAGTACCAAAATAATGATTTGGAAAGGAATTGTATCCAACCTTCCCAGTGTTTATATTATTGCCGGTGTGGGTTGTTAAAATGTCTTTTTGTCATATTTTTCTATGGGAAGCTATAGTTCCTACAAGAAATAACGGGGAGAAGAGGCAGTTACTCTTTTTGTCCTCTATTGTATTAAATCTGTTAGCTGATACCAATTTACTTAGTAAAAGGAACTAAAATCCTAGATGCAAATTTTATCAAATGGGCAAATACCGGAGCGGGACCCACAGTGGGTAGCACCCTGAGGAGGGAAGGGGAGGCAGCGGGCAGAGCTGCACGCTCCGCTTGGCAGCAGCTGGCCCGTGTGTGCCGCATGTCCCTATGTCCCGCGCCAGACAAACCTGTGCTCCTCCCTCTTCCCTCTGTCCCTCCTGAAAAATGTTTGGGTTTTGGGGTTTTTTTTGTTGTTGTTTGGTTTTTTGGGGTTTGTGGGTTGTTTTTTTTTTTTTTTTTTTTTTTTTTTTTGGGCAAGAGGGAGCGATAGAGGGAAGAGAGCAGTTGGAAACAGGGATTGCTTTCACCGGATTGCAGAAGCTACAGACCTCTTGGGGAGAAGGTCAGCAGGTGAAAGCAGCTGCACATAAGTGACATGGTACTCCAGGCTCAGGAACTGATCAGGCTGAAAAAACGTGGGGAAGAAAACACTCTTTTTCTTTCTCGCGTGATCTGCCTGATCTGCTTCACGGCCTGGCTGTGGCTACGCAAAGAGCTGAGCCAGCACAAGAGAGAGAAGCTGCAGTGGAGAGAGAACATGTTGGCTGCTGCAGCAGGGAGCAGTTTCATGCTTCTTGCCTTTTCTCTGATGTGCCAGTATTTGCTAGTCCTTTAGGCACACAGTGAGTCAGATGAGGCGATCCAGATGAGAACTCTTTCTTTCCTTTTAACTGGGCCAATTTTTAGTTTGATCAAGTTCCCTAGTGTGGCTCATCTGGGTGGTCATGTGAAAATAGTAATGCGCAGTGAAAGAGGAAGGATGGAAACCAAGGACTGAGACAGTGTGGCAAGGGGGGACAAGATCCTTTCAGCAGATGCTTTCATTCATGTGTGATTAAAATGGTCTTGTGTTATGTTTTTGCCTGTTTATAAACTGGCTTAGTTGACCTGACTGTTGAAATAACAAATCCTTCTTCCCTGATCCTGACCTGACCAGCGAGTCCTGTCTCTGGTTTTCTGTCTATGCAGTGATGCAGTTCAGAAAACAAATCCAAGGGAAAAATAATTCTCCCTCTGCGTAACGCACCCTGCTACCGAGCTAATTTTTAGTCTAATCAGTTTTCTGTAAACGTTACAGGGAAACAGCTTGTTTTGACAGCAGTATTGGTTTATGGGTGGTTGTATGGTGGGTTTTGTGTATTTTGTTAGTTTTGCTTGCTTTTTAAGAATTCAGTGAACTGTGATTATTGGAACTAAGTAGAGAGGAGGTCCTGTGCTGTTTAGGTGATTTGGGGGAATTTTCACAAAGCAACAGATCTGTGTGACATTGTGTGGTCACCCAGTATTGGAGAAAAAAGGCTCAGTGGTCACCCAGCTGGTGAAATCTGCTCTGTTTCTTTTTGCCATGCAACTTCACCTATGTTTTGGGATATAAAAATGCATTTTCTTTTAGCCAGCAATCTTGTAAAAACGCTTGCTTGTGCACCCTGTGTTAATAACAGTGTTCTGAGCATTGCAACATCACCAAACTAGACTGTTCCTTCTATTTTGGGACCCAAAGCAACAGAGCTGTTTTCAGTCAGTCTAAATGCTCATGCTTGCAGATGTAGAGAATAAAACAGAAGTGATACATCTGGAATCTTAACACCTTCCAGCTGGTGTTTTATCAGAAGGGAACCTGCATATGTGTACTTAAGAGAGAGGATTACTGTCATCATATGACCATATCTGAAAGGGACAAAAGAAGGTTTAAAAATATTGAATGTCGTCTTGCTTCATTCCTGGAAAATGCTCATGTTGATGTCTAAATCTTCTGTTTCTGTTGGGTAATGAGATACAGTGTACACAAAAGACCCTTTGATTTCTGAGTTGAGAAGCAGAGTTGATGCCATATGGGCCAATGTTGACAAAAAGGACTGATAATGTCATCATGCGTATGTGTAGAATTGCTGTCTTTATAGATCATCAGACCAAAACAGCAGAAGATTTTGGGGTCCCATCAAGCTTGATATTAAACAAAAAATGAAATACTACTAACTTGTTTTATTCTTTGCAGTCAGTGATTTTGGAATTGTATTTTAAGGGCTCAGGGCTGTTCCAATTTGGTGATTTTTTTTTTTTTTTCCCTTTTTTCCTTAACCAGAAAAAGCCACTGTCCTCAATAATAAAAGAAGTCTGCGATGGGTAAGTTCTGCCATGTAGTACATACTAGATACTGTACTTTTTGAGTTATTAAACCAACCAGGAGATACTTTTTTCTGAAGAAAATCCAGATATCATGTGTGACTAGTCATTAGTTTCTTAAATCTTGTAGTTGTTTTGTCTTCAGATTTTGAATTCGCAGTGTATTTTCGATCAATTACTTGCAAGATGAGGTTCCTAACAAAGCAGCTCCATCATGTGGGTGACTCTCATTTAGGCTGTTTGTTGCCTTTCTGCACAGAGATGCATTTCACCCGCTCACTTTATACTTGTGGTCCCTGCAGTTCATGGGTTAAGGAACTAAAGCACTGACTGGCTTTGATTTTTGAGCACTGGGTCTAGTGGCTACTGTAAGCTGGTCCAGTTGATGTGACTGCTCACATGAAACTGAAATGTTAATCACAAGTCCTGAAATATGAACTAATAATTGGCTAAGAGAAATATCTTTAGTTTTAATACGTTAATATTTGGGGACAAAAATGCTGTTTTAAGCAAGTGCTACCATATAGGAGAAACTAGTTCATATTCATCAAATTGCTGCTGAGTTGAAAAGGTGGTGTTTTATGCATAATGGAATATATCAACTTAATACTACATGTGTTGGGTATTGTATAAGCTAGCATAAAATCCTGGTACTGTACTTCCACCACCACCCCCCCCACCCCCCCACTCCCCCCGTTTTAGTGATTTAGTGATCTTGCTTACTGCAAGCAAAAGTTATGGATCTGGAATGAATATCAGATCGTTATCGACTTATTTTTGGAGCACTGAAGTGTCACTGTAGTGACAAAGTAGTTTCTCTTCTTTCTAACTCTTGGTATTGCTTCATAGAAGTTTTTGAAATGACCATACTAAGAAATGTAATTTTCTGTGTTACCAAAGCAGTGAACAAATAAGTTTGATGGTAGCTTTTAGTATACCACTGTCTTCTCAAAGCCTGTGCAAATGGAA
>JAVKLA010000010.1:13079536-13105064 GCA_034782735.1 Sagittarius serpentarius
AGATTCTGGTTGTTGGTTTTTTTTTTTTTTTTTTTTTTTTTAGCAGACCAGTTTCAATTTTTCATTTAACTGTTTGTCACCCTAGATAACCTTCTCAGTGTGTCATAGTTTGTTTTAGGATCTCCCTTTTTTTGCTTGTGTGTTTTGTTTTTCTTTCTTTTTTTTTCTTTCTCCTTTCTTTTCAAGTTTCAATTGACAGACACTTCAAAGGCGACCACAAGGAAAACTGTTGAATTATTGGCTGCTGTGTTTTGCCTCCACCCAAATTAAATAGCGAGACTGTTTTGCTAATTGCCCTGAATTGTGACACAACATTTTCCAATAAGCCAGACACAATTGAACTTGCCTGTTGGCATCTAAACTCTGATTGTACAGTGAGTATTTCCAAGAAGCCAGGACTGAGCAGATACTTGGGCTTGTTGAAGGAATTTGTCCTGATTCAATCGGAGGAATCTTCCAGGCTTTAATTACACCTTTGGTGGGTAGGATCCTGCAGCTTTGGAGAAGGGATCTGTTTTCTCTTTCGCACAAAAGGAACTCTGATAGCTTTTGGCTGCCTTTAACTTGCAATAGGATGCAAAATGATGGTCTTCTAGAACATTTTGGATCGTACTGCAGAGAGGACTTTGAGTTTGTTTATTCTCTACTGAAAATATGCAGAGTGCCTGACTCTGAGTCACATAAATAAGAGAGAAGAGCTCTAAATGCCACCAGTATTACTCAGATGTCTGTGACTTTTATTGGATATTGTTCACTGTTTATTACAGCTTATTGGATAGTGGCTCTAAAGAGAGGCTTATATGGGCCGTCACCCCTTCTACATACTTTCCCTCATTTGTGTGCAGTAGGATGTTGTGGCTTTCTGAATTAAAATGTGAAAAACACCAGGCATGAGGACAAACACATGCACTTCAGTGAAGCTACAACACTAATTGTTAAAGCGCACATTGCTTTAATCTGCCTTTTACTAGGACATGAGCAGAGCTCTTTTGCGACGGTAACAGCTTCTAATAAGTAAATATTTTTCACGGCTCTCAAAGATGAATTGTATGGCTGTACATATGCAGAAAACGTTACGTATAGATCATGTTTCTCCAGAGCCTGGGTGACTGCCAATTTATGGCCTTCCAGGTAGAGATGCCTTTTTAAAATACCACCATGTTTAAAGTTACCAGAAAGAAAAGCAATTAATGAATTCTTGTACAAAGTAGCAAGAAACCTTGAAGTGAAAATGTTACAAATGTTGGACTGCCAACACATGGCTCACATTTTTGGTTTTGGGTGGCAAACAGCGCATCTGTGTTTGGTTGTCGTACAGAACTCTGTCTTTTGTAGCTGACCTGTATTTCGTGATTATACCATACATAAAGAAAAACAACACCCAAGCAGTTCGGTCTCTTACTCCTTCCCCTTCCCCCCCCCCGGCTGTATTATTTGGAAAAATGCCGCTACAGGAGTAGCAGTAACTACTTCAGACAGTATAAGGGCAGTCTTAACAAATCTTGAATCAGCCAGGGCTCCTACTAGAGACAGGGCTTATCACAGCAGATGCAGTTTGGATTGCTACCTCTGGGGTTCTGGTTTGGCTCTATCTGTGCCCCTGAAAGTGCAGTGGAAATTATTAGTTATGTATCTTTAGTCGTTTTTTTTTAAAAACCAGGAGAAATAAAATAAGAGGTCATGTGAACAAGAAAACCAAGCAGGCATACTGACTAAGCTCAAGCCTAGCTGGTGTTTTGATCACAATATATTTAGTTTTTAATTACATTAATAGGTGTGTCTTTTTTTTTTTTTTTTTTTTTTTTTTAAAAAAGTCTTACTTATCATAGAGGGACATTTTTTTGGTAGGTCAAATGTCTAAAAGCCTGACTTCTGAATCAGGATCTCATTGTGCTAGATACTATATAATAGAGAATAAAAAAGTCACCTTTGCTTCAGTTTATCCAGGCTGTACCTGAATAGATGCTTGTGTACATCGGGCGTAATAACTGAGGAACACTATAGCCTGGACGAGCTCAAGTTTAGCACAGAAAATGCTATATGAAGAGTAGGAAATGGCTGTATAATTTTGTGGGCTGAAAACCACAGCTTGGATATCTGTCTGCTGTGTTGCTTTGCTGGCAGTCCTAGGAATCCAGGGGCAGACATCTGAGCAGTTCATGAAGCCCGTTGGTGGGTATGCCTGGTCCCTTACTGCTGCTTACCCTTGGCCTTTGCAGATAAGGTCTGGCTCTTCTAGACGCGTTTGTGCACCTGCGCTGCCCTCCGTGGCCTCTGGGTCTGGGAGGGATCATCGTTAGCTCAAACTTGGTTTCTAAAAGCAAAAAAGTCGTGAAGGAGCTGGATCGTTGCAGCTGTTCAGATTACAGCGCAGCCTCAAAAATGTTGGGTTTTGTTTTTGTTGTTGTTTTTTTTGTCAGATCTGAAGGTGTGATAAACCACAGTGTTTATCAGCAAGGGGGCCTTGCAGGAGTGTGGGGCTGGGGAAGAACAGTGTTCAAGCTGGCTTTGCTGCTGGAGGCAGAATGTGGTGGCTTTTAATCCTGTACCTGGGCAACTATCAGGAATAAAATGCTGGCTCCCTCTCGCTGAGGGGCTTTGTGAGCCAGCTCCGAGCTATGTTCAGCACACAGTGATGATACTAGTGCCGTTTTTTTACGTTATCCTTCAAATGTAAGGACACTTCATTCATCTGTGTATTGACTGCAGCCCGTTTTTATTCAGTCACAATTTTGTTGTGTTCAGATTTTTACATCTGATGCCTCTGAAGACTCCCTCTGTTTTTTTCCTTCTTTCCTGACTCCCACATTTCCCTTTCGTTCTTATGTGCTTATTGCATGAAGTAGAGGAGAGCAGACAACTGTGTTCCCTCCGTTAATTTCGAGATACTTTTAGTGCTGTTTTGTAAATGGAGCTGCCCCCACCTTACTTTCGTTGTCATTACTCAGCTTTTTGCTGTGTGTGCAGATGGGACATCCTTCTACCCCCCGCCTTCCCCAAGCTGGGAACCTGGGCAGAGTCCCTGGTGCTTGTTCTTTCTCAAAGGTGCTTTTGCTTGTGACCTATTTTTGCTGAATACAACCTGTAATTGTATATTCATGTGAAATTCCACCATGCCATTACAGGCTTCCTGCGTGGGAGTGTATGCAAATGACAGGACAAGAAATGAGCCACTTGTAGGGTTGGGGTTTTTTTGGAGTTTTTTTTTCTTTCACGTTTTTGTATTCATCTGTTCTCACTGATTGAATTTCAGTGAGTTGGAAGTAAACATTCTCGATAATGAAGGTTTCTGATTCACTGAAGGACCTGGTACTTCATAGGCAGCTGAGAATGAGAAGTAGCATGAAGGCTGGGAACCGGAGAAATGTATTAAGTGATCTCTTCTTCTCATTTGCCATTTTGCATTACTCTTGACAATACATCTATTAGTAATCCTACATAAATGGCAGATTCCAATCCAGACTTGACCTGGACCAAATTACGCCTGACTTTCCCTTTTATCTGCCACCGATAAGATACGTGGTATTTCCCTCACATTCACAAATTTCTTACTATTTTGGGGCATCTGCACAGCCCTGCAGAAATTTCTAACAATAAGGGCAACACATAGAGTCAGAGCAGCCGTGCTCCTGCCTGCTTGATGGATGCTGGTAACGCTGCCCCGTGGACTCCAGTAAAAACTAGTGGACAGTAGTATATTTCTCTGGCAAACAGAAGTAAAGCTTGAATATCTGTACACTAAATCACTTTCAATCCTGCTTTCTTCTGGCTAATTTCAAGAACAGGGGTCATCCTACTCTCAGGAAATTAGTCCTAGTTTTTAGGACTCATTTTGTAGGACTTCAAGTTTATGCTAAATTTTCCAAAGCAAATAATTCTGTCCTGTCAACCTGTTATACTTTCTGGCCCCAGTATGAACAGCTTAATTCTTCTGCGTGCCTCCTTTTTAAATACTTGGTATGGCAGTATCTTCTATGTAGTTTCTTAGTTCCACATCAAGGCTTATAAGATAGATCGAGTGGGGTTTTTTTGTTGTTGTTGTGTTTTTGTTTTTTTTTTTTTTTTAAAAGCTGTATAGGTATTAATTTTCTTGAATTTAGTTTGTAATTTTGCCTCGCAAGTAATCGCTAGAGAGGAAAGGCTCTGAAAAGGTTTGTCTTTCTGTTACAGCACTTGAAGATAGGTACGGTGTACAACCGGCACAGTGCAACTGTTTGGGTTCAGGTGATAGCAAACAGTTCTGCATAAGATCTGGCTGACAGAAAAATGCGCTTTAAATCATCTCCGTACTTAAAGAACAACCTGTTTAGATGGGTAGTTCTACAAGGTGCAGTGAACAGACATCACAGCTCACTGCTGAAAGGGGACGGTTCTGATTTCTTCTCCCCTTCCGCAAGAGATCCTGCCACTTCATGTCTGCTGGCTACAGTGGGTTTTTTTGACAATTTTTGGAGGTGGTGGCAAGGGGAGATCACTTTGTGCCATTTTAATTCATTAAATTTGCTTAATAAGAAATCTGCCCGATCTGATGTCAGGGTGAGGCAGGACCCCTGAATCATGTCAAGGAATGGGCTGCAGAGAAGGAAGAAGTTAAAGGAAGGGTAGGAAGAGGAATGAAACTTTGCTGCTCTTAACAGCTGTGAGCTTTTGTGTCCTTCAGTTGCTTGTGGATCTGGCTTAGGCTGATGTGGAGTGAACTTGTTAGCAAATTCTGACTGTAGTCAGAAATGGAGAAGGGATGTTTTACCTACAGTCCCTCTGTGTCTGAGAGGAAGGGTGCAGGCAAGGCAGTAGGAGTAGGATGTACATGTTAGAGAAGCACAAGCACCTGCCGCCTTCCCCCTAAACAAGTCTCTGCATGGTCCCAAATGTGGTGCTTGCAAAAGGAGTTGGCTTGCTTTCCTGCTTATACTATAGTGCTTATTCCTGTCTCTTACCTTACAAACTGGGCAAACCCCAAAATGATAAAATGTTCAGCTGCTTTAGTTCCCTTGTTGACTCATCAACTAGTTATACAACTCTCTATGCAACATAAAAAACAGTAGTAGGAATAAGCAAGAGGCTGAATTTATGGTAGCAAGTTGTGTTTTAATTTGGCAGAAGTGACTGTGAACCAGTCTCGGCTCTTGGGTCTTCAGCTATTTCTCTCAGTAGCAGCATCTGCTTAAGGAGCTACTGCTCCTGCACTGACCTCTCAGTGGAGCTGCGGGTGAGTGTGTTGGGTAAACTGCATCGAAGAACTGACTTCAATTTGATAATCCTTATTTGGATTTTTTTTTTTTTTTTTTTTTTGGTGTGTGTGTGTGTCCATACCAGTTCTCTGTTCTGATTTCGCCACATGGTCTCACCAACAACAGTATGAGCCCAGCTAAGTCTGTCACTTCCTGGTATTTATTTTGCGGGGTGCAGCTCCTATGTTCCAACTTACCAGAGGACGATGGGGCTGCTTGTTATCTGTCCACCCCTTCCGTGTTACTGGTACAACTGTCTGTGTGGTTGCTTGAATTGGGGAACTGATCTAGGTTAAAAATAACTTGTGTGTAACTTCTTTTAATGTGTCAGAAGGATGTCTGCCCACAGTGTAATACCACTGCTGCTCTGAAGAGCAACTGATACCTGATAACGTTGTCCGTGTAGATCACTCCACCTGAAGATGAGTAAATCATGCAAAGTATGGACTTTTCCTTAGGATGTGGTTTAAATGGCATTCAAGTTGGTATTACTGTGGGTTGCCAGAGAAAAAGGTAGCCGAGCTTTCTTTTTCCCCCCTCTGTTGCTTCATGCCCTTTGCTTCACTAGCATCCTGGTGACTACCACTGGAAGTTGGGGTGGTTCAAATCATGGATCTGACAAAAGAAAACTCTGGAATTTTCTTTTTCCTCCTTTTTGTGAACGAAGGGGAGAGGAAGAGGTAGCTTTTTTTAAGGGTATGTGGTTGAGTGTGCTGCTGCATGTTGGTAGATCTGATGTAAGGAAGGTGTTGGAGGCCCATATGCTAGAAGGATACGTGCAGAATTGTGCCTCTTGTGGGCTGTAGAGTTGCACTGGATTAGGTATACCCTGAAACTGCACCACTGGTGTAACTTGGTTTATTTACTAGCTTCTGTAATCCTTGAATAGGGGTAGATGAACAGCATGGAGAAAACTTCCTTTTCTTAGAAACTTCAGCCAAACTACCAACACTTAATTTTTTAAGGAAAATGCTGTCATCAAATTCTAACGTGAAAAAGTAGAAGACATTCTCCTTGTTTCCAGCAGCTTTCCAGGGGAAAGGAATTTTGTCATAAGATTAATTGCCTCAGTATTTCTGCTAAACCGTTCAATCATGTCATGCCAAATAGTACAGTGTTGATGATTACCTGTATCTCTTGGCTCTCATCTTATTAAAGTTCTTGGTGACTGAAAATGAACTTAAGATATTTCCTACCAGGTCAGCCAAATGTTATATCTAACCTCGTAGTGCATCTCCAGCTGTAACAGTAGCAAATGTCATTCGGGGTTGTGATCTGATGATGGCTTTCACTCACTTCATGCTTCCTCAGCATTCACGTTTGTTGTACTACAGGTGCTGGAGGTTCCATCTACACTTAGTCCATTTAATATCGCATATAAAGGCCTTTGTGCCTCCAGACTGAGGAGACCTTGCCTTGTGAGGCAGCTGCTCGATCCCACTGAGCATTTCACCTGCCTTTCCCTGCATTTCCTCTGACACCACTTAAGATGTGAAGGTCAGAACTGCACACGGGGCCCTGCGTATGGGTGCGTGAAGTTCTTGTGTCGTGGCAAAACGATGCCCTCTGTGTAGTTCTCAGTACCGCTTCTGATGGCGCCCAGTGTTTACTGGTTGCTGTTGCACGTTGAATCGGTGCTTTAAGGGAGATCTGCCAACAAGACCTTTGCTTCTCTTTCCCGAGATGTTGACTTAAAAAAGAACTCCATTATGTATCATTTTGTCCTTATTTACTACTTGCCCACACTCATCCTTGTGAAAATGTTATGGAGTCGCTAACTTAAAGTGTTTTTCATAGCTCTTATTTTTTGTTGTTGTGTCAATTTGGAGGAAGGTGTAATAAAATGATAGTAGTATGGAAAGAGGGAAGAATCTATTACTTAGCGATATAAACAGGTGAAGAATTTTAGATTTCTTGGCTGTTATTCTTTAGCCCAGTTAGAGAAGTCTGAAGGAAGCTGTTTGGTCAAGGTTATAGAATAGTGCTGAGCAAGCTATAACCATGGGAACCGATGCTTCTAGGTCTTCCTCAAATATGTTAAGAAAACATTCCATTCCAACCAGTTGCAGTGAGCTGAATCTTGAGGGCATTTTGCTGGGTATAACAGATTATTAAAATGATAAGACAAATGCATGGCAAAATAAACTTTAATTTTACTTGATAAGTTTTCTGAAGTGTCTCTCCAGCAAAGCTCTGAATAAACAGCTTGACTGTTTTGATAAGATTTTTTGAAAGCTAATTCACATACCCTCATCCCTCTAGTTTGGTGGACTCTGTTAATGCTCGAGGCCTGCTTTTTAGATGCAAGTCTGTGCAAGTCTCCTGCTTGTGTTTTGGGTGAAGTAGCCTACGGCACAGTAAAGAGCGTTGAGAAGGAACAGAATCTGGCAGCAGATGATGTAGGTTTGTGTTGCTACAGCTGGTGGAGTTGGAAGTTCAGAGGGCCCTGGGAAGTGAATGCAAGGTGAAGGTATCCTCTACTTTCTGCCGTGTTTTGTTGTTTGTGTGTTTTCATAATAATACTTGTCTGTCTGATGGAAAACTCAGCTTGGAAAGTGTCATGCAGCAGTATGACGGTTGGATGAGTTCTATGATTCTATGAAATACTACATACTCAATTAGAATGAAATCATCTTGTGAGTATAGACTCTTGCTAGGTATAATATTGCAAATGGGGCTTATTTGTACCCATAATATAAGTGCTGTCTGAGTCCTAGGTAACATTTGTAACATACCTATTTTCTTGTTACGGAGTTTTTTTAGGGGCACTTTGGATAGTACTGTTTCACTAGTTCTCTCACTGCCCAGGAACAAGCTTTCCTAATACAGATCAACAGCATGAACAACGTCTACAAACCTGATGTACGCTTGAGAAACAGATCAGAAACGTCTTGGAAAGGGTTTTGTTTGGTTGGGTTTTTTTGGTCTTTTTCTTGTGTTCCCCCCGACAGGTGGTGGTGAGCCCTGTCCTGAATAGCAGTGGTGCTTACGAGTATCATTACGAAAGCCAGGCTGCTGTAATGATGTTCTGTTATACTGGAAAAGAAATCCACAGGACGCTGTCCCTAATACTGAGCAGATTAACTGCGTGAATGTCGTAATTAAAATTAACTGGCATGCCGACCACTGCATCACACAGTTAATGCAGGAAATCCTCTTGGCTTAATTGTATGCTTACAGGCTGTTTCTTGGTAGGTGCTTAAGTCATTATTTAGAATGGATGAACAAAATTGGATTTTTTTTTTTATTGGGGAACAGCTAACCCTTTTCAAATTTTGGCTAGTCTGCTGTTTTAGAGACTTGATGCTTTGAAAACTTTCAGAGAGAAGGCATGGGCAGTTTTCCTTAAGCCTTTGTCTAAATTGGGAGTTGAAGATGAGCTCTCTTTCTCTCTCTCTTGTGATAGCAGTGGTTGAATTTACAGTATAGGGCAGACTTACGGACTTTGCTCTGAGCCAGGCGTGATGAAAGATCCTTCGGCTTTGTGTGCTGTGGGCTCTGACGAGCGTTGCAACTGAGTCAGAGAGCTTTGGTGTTTCAGACTTGGCTTGATGAATAAACAGACCTTGAAGAAAACTTATAGTGATGCTTTTTTGTACTCCGTGTGTTCTTTTTCCTCTGCTATTTTATATATAACCTGCTGACATATGGTCACCCTGGAGAATAGTACTTCTCTTGTTTATCCATATGTGGTATCTGAACTTCAACCAGGTTATCGGCTTCCTTTTTTCCGCTTGTTTTTAAATTCCTGACTGTAGAGAAATAGTGTATTTTTAACAAGATATTTTTCACTTGCTAAACTGGTTGTAGATTCAGTCTGTGCAATCTGTAAGTGTCCTTATTTGATTAGAGGTTTATTTTTTAACCTGCATACATGATACTGTAGACAGTATATCAGGATAAGCCCAACTTTTTATGTGTCAGGGTTTCAGCTTGTGACAAAACTACTGTAATTGAACAAACTGTGGAGCATGGTTTCAGCCTGAAGCAACTGTGAAATAGTGTAATTTGGGCTGTGGTTGACAGCTTGCTGGTCCCAAAAAGGAAAGGTGTAATTCCTCCTCATGCTTCCCCCTCTTTCCCTGCACTGCTTCCCTGCTCCCAAAGCTGTGCTTCCACCATCTTTCTTGGGTTTGCACTAAGAGTGTTTGCAGAGATGCTTATTGTGGTCCAGATGAAGTGACTTAACATGTTTAAACCACAAACTTGTTTGTACCTCTCATTTGGCAGTTCATGTTAATTAGGGCAGGAAACATGAGAAACTTTAAGCTTAAAGTTATGCTGCTTAAAAAATAAGCCTCTGTGTGTTTTCTTATTTATGTTTAAGAACAGTATTTACTTAACTGCAATATTTTCATAAGGATATCAGTGAACTTTCACTTCTGAATGTGATTGGTACAGTTTAAGTTGTTTAAGTGCTGTCTGATTTCCTAACTGGCTTTAATATTGTTGCATGCTGTGATTTGCTGCCTTCCAAGTAAAGCTGATGGAACCCCGTGTGCATGGGTGCACACACATACTCTGGCCTAATGCAGCTGAGGTCCAGTGGCTTAGTCTAAGCTGTTGATGGAGGTAGATTTAGCCTATGCTGACTGTCTGTCCTAAACCAGTTACTTTTAATCAGTTCCACAAATCCACGAGGTGGTAACAGTTTAAGCCTCCGCAACTGTTTGCAAAGTGAGTTTGTTTCAATGCCGATTTAGATTAAACCACACAAATGTACTATTGCCACTTCATACACATTCCTTAGACGTGATGAAATGTAGCTGGGTCTGGTGCTGTTCTACTACAAGAGGAGAAAAGAAAATCTGGCACTTTGTTAGTGCTGTGGGAAGTCACCCTGTGTTTAGCTGCTCACCCTTTTTTGCCCCCTCTTGAGTAGAGCCTGGCTGGCCTCCCTGGGGCTGTTCTGGCAGGAGGAGACTGCTGCGGGCTGAGATGACTGTCCTGGTTTTGGCTGCATATGTAAGCAAAGACGCCGTAAAAAAGCTTCTCCCTTGTACCCCCTGTGTTGTCTGGCACTTCAGTTCTTTCAGTTAGAGTGAAGAAGTCTCTGTGGGTGGAGAGTGATCTTGTAGGTAGCTAGAACCAATCCCACAGACGACTTGGATACCAAGAAAGAGGCAATGTACTGGAGTTTTATTTTGGGACTACTTGACCTGGTTTCAGGCAAGATTTATCCTGTTTTTAGGATCTTGGATTTGAGATGTATGAGAATGGGAGCAAGAAGGATGAAATGAATCTGGGAAAAATTGCCTGAGAAGACATACACCTCCGGTTTTTTTTGGCTAAAAACCAGTCTGCAGAAAGACTGCAATGTGGTCTTCAGAAAAAAATTAGCTCTTTGCTCTCAAACTGTTAGGGATTCCTCCAGTTCCTATGACAAATTAGGGTATTGGCCCATGAACAAGCTGTTGAACCGTGAGCAAAGTTGTGACTGTGCAGCGCGCTGCGCAAAGTCAGTACCTGTGAACAGGAGGTAGCTTGTTGAAAGATGGGCAAGCTCCCCTATGCTTACTACAGGGCAAGACTGTGCACATGGGCACTGACCACAAAGTTGTGAGGATACTGTAAGCGTACATCATAGCTCACGCCACGGCAGCTTTTTCATCTACCCATAGCTTTAGTTTAATTGAACACATTATGTGAGCTTAACCAAAAGAAAATGTTTAATGCCGCCTCTTTCTGCCAGCCGGGTAAGGAGAATGACTTAAGGCATGTTTGAACTTCTCTTACCGCTAACAGCGTTGCTTTTTTCTACTTTGAGGGAGAATGCAAAGTCGTGGTGGCAGAGCTCAGCGGGTTGGTTCCAGTGGTTTAAGTCAGCATGTTCTTGTTACAGAAAATGGAGAGCCAGTGGGATAAATTTTAAATCCTGCAGATGTTTAATGACAGGTTTCAGCAAACTTACGAACTCCTCAGCTATGTAGCACAATACCAGAGCCAGACACCATGGATAGTGTATTTCACAGAAGTATTTAGAAGTTGCCAGTGGAAGCTAAACTTTGAAAAACGTGAAGTCATTCTTGAAAGGGTTCAGATTTGTTAAATATGTGAACAGCCACCTATTTCTTGAAGCTAATGTTAGTATGCCTCGGCAGGGAAAATACTGTATAGATGTTAGCTCACATATGAAAGAGGGAAGCTTTTGCATGCAGACGGGGGAAAGTACTGTTGCTGGTTTAGTGTGGGATTCTGCTCAATGCATGTTTCATCTTTTTATGTGAGTCTTAAAACCTTTCGGATTTTTCTCTTTCAGAATCGTAATGAAATAAAAAATGGAGCGATCCTTCGATTAACAACATCTCCAGTGAGTTACTGTTCTGTTCTTCTCTTCCCTTGAAAGTGAAGATTTGATGAGTAAATCATTGCGAACTGATGCATGTATTTTTAAGCTTTAGCCACACTGTTTCCCACAATCCTCCTGTAAAAGCAGGATGATGATGTGCTCACAAGATGATTGCGTTGTTCTCTTTTTTTTGAGTTATGGGGGCAGGGATGGTATCTTTGAGTGACATTTGGTGGTAGGGTTGGCACAACTGGGTGTTTTTGTCTCTCACTTCTCTCCCGCTGGGAACAGCTTTCATGTCCAAGATAATCTCTGCTTCCCTGCTGGCGTTGCAGCATCACTCAAGTTGCTCCTTTTCTGCCCAAGAGAAAGGGCTGGGAGTTGAATCACAGAGAGCTCTGCTGGGCAGCCCAGGTTAGAGCTTTTCTGCTCTCTGGGTTTCTGTGGAGTGAGCAGCAACTGTAATGTTGAGATTTTACTGTTTTCGTTTTATTTTTTTTCCAACACCACTTCCTTGCCAGCTCCTCAAAAAGCACGGCAGAGTTGCTGGTTGCCTTCTTAATGGCCTGTTTTCCTGCTGAGTGGAGCAGTACTGTTGCCGCATGCTGAAAGCCACTATTAGTCCCAGAAGATGTATGTCTAAGGCAGCAGCAATCCCATTTCCTTGCTGACAAATGTAGTGTGCCATTAAAAAGGTTTACCTCTTCGTGGTGGTGTTCTAGCTTCTGCAGATTCAAAGCGTTCTTATGGCTAAACTCTGCCACCCTGTACCGCAGCTCATTTGAACGGGTGAGATAGAGCTGTGGTGGTTTTAACTTTTGGCTTCTGTTGAACCTGTTAAGAGTAGGGTCAGTTACTGCCATAAAATGTGAAAACTTCTATCTAGAAGCCACGCGGGGATTATAGATGTGTTTTTGGATGGATCACTTTTCAGCTGGTAGGGCCTAGGCTCATAGTAAAGAAACGGAGAACTAACTTCCCGGGTTCTCCAGGCACCATGTGCGTTTCCACTCCTCCCCAGCCTGCTTAACCTGATGATGGCTTATATTGGACTTACGAGGTAACTGAGTTTGTACGCAGGTTTGTGTATGAGTGGAAATTGAAGAAGCCAATATGGAAACATATATGTGCCTCAGGTTTTTAAATAAGAGACTGTGATGTTAATCTACAGGAGTGTAGCTTCTGAACAGAAAGCACTTCTAAGCAGCAGCGAGCTGGGTAAAGAGAAGAGATTTCCGTTACCCTTCATCATCTTTTTCAGTGGCCGTTATGTAGAGAGCTTTAGAGTCATAAGAATAAACAGTAGTTTAAGACCATGGCTCTGTCAGTGTCTATTTGGCTCCAGAATCTCTTGCCATGTGTCACCAGAACAGCCTTGTACAAGGGGAAACCACTTGCTGGTGGAGTAAACACCGTTTGGTGGAACTTCCTCAGAAACAGACAGCTCCAGCACCAGCTCCTCCTAACCTTTGGGACTTCTTAAGAACACATAGCCCTTTTTCAGTGGAGTGGGTATCTACTGCCCAGACTTGGGATCTCATGAAATCAAAACATCTGTGGTTCATCAAGAACCAGCGTGGTTCAAACGCACTGCATCATTCTTTTGTGTAACCACAGCACGCAGTGACAGCATGAGATGATTCATGGAGTCCTTCCCTGTCTCAAAATCCACACCAGTTGCACCACGCAAAACTGAAGAGAGGCTGTGCTGCGACCGATCTGTGGAGATGGTTGGCTGGCTGTCTTCATGATCACTTGTGCAGTTGGAAACGTGACCTACAAACCCAAAAGACAAATTTTGGGTTTAATACACTTTCTGCTAATACCTATGGGCAGGAAGGTGGGGCTTTGCATGAGACTCTCTGCTGCTTGTCCTGTTTCTTTGGCGATTTGCCTTAGGGTCAGTCAACCAAGACAGGGGTCCTTAGGATACTGAGGTATTTATTACCTGTTACCTACCAAGTTGTGGACCACTCTGGCACTGGCCTGCAGTTACGAGTGACTCAGCCATCCCGTTATAAAATAGAAGGCCAGTCTGCTTTCTGGTCTTCAGTATTGATATTTATCCCTGAACCAGTGCTTATTTTCAAATTTCTGATGTTTCTAAAAAGTTTTTTTGTTAACTTTTTCCCAGAATCAGCGAGGTAGCTTGGAAGGAGGTTTAGAAGGACCGAATTGGTTTTTGTCAGATTAGAGAGTATTTGTATTCTTTAAATAGAAATAAAATGAAGTTCTGCATGTTCCCACCCTACAATAGTATCTCCGCTTTTAAGGTACTCTCGAAGTGGTCATCATGGAGGTACCTAAAATAGATAGATTAAAGACTTCCAAGCTGTGGTTTTTAGACTGGTGACCCACACAATGCTTGTCATTTACCCTGAAAAACTAACAGGCCATCTGTTTCCATTTTTCCTCTGAAATTCTGTACGAGAGCAACAGTAGTTGGAGGAGATAATGTGGAGAACAGGCTGCATGATGTACTCCTGCAAAATGGGAAAGATGCTTTCCTAGCTGCTAGAGCTGGGTGGGAAACCTTTTTCTCATCCTGTGAAAATACGAAGATTCTGAAATGTTTTTCCCCCTTTTTTCTCTATCCTGCATCAGTATAAAGCTGAAACTGTCTCCCCTTTCCCCCAGAAAGAGAAAATCATACCAAAAATGCTTTTTGAAGAGGGCAGAAATTAGAAAAGGAGGAGAGGAAGACTGAGGGACATTAAGAGGAGCCACGTAGAGATTACGCAGTGTCTGGGATATGTCCCATGTAGTTCCACAGAGGCCTGAGCTGCCTACTTTCTGGCTGTTGTGAGGGGGGGAAAAAAAACCTGTCCTGAAACTTCACGAGCCTTTTGAGGAAAGTTTTTTTTTTTTTTCCTTGAAGAGTTGAGAGGAATTGTTTTGACCAGTTCAGAAGGCTGCACGGACTTAGAATGCTTTTCTACTCCTAAATTTTCGTGCAGCTTTTTACCATGGCAGCCAGTAGCCTGGCTATTCCCGTGCACAGTTGCATGCCATGAGTCACTGAAAACCAGGTGAGAAGGGTGAGATGCAATCTTTGAGTTCTGTTGTCATTAGCCTCAAATTGTGTATTGCTCAGGTACCCACAGCTGGTACTATTAAAGATTAAAAGGAGGGAGGGGGAAAAAAAGTAGTTTTATCTAGAAGTAGTAAACGAGCATTTTTGGGTTGGCTTTTTTAAAACTAGGATTTGAAATCTAATTCCCCAGTCTAAATGTTAAATACTTTCTCTTTTTTAATCTCAAATTTAGATTTTTGTGTGCGTATATAGGGACCTTTTCTGGAAATCGTTGTTAATATTGCAAGGGCAAAACTGCAGTTATGCTGTGCTGCTAAATCCATTATAAATGCTTGCCTTCAGAGATTTACAATGTGTCTATTTTAAACTTCTTTGAGTTAAAACTTTGCAAACGCCAGTCCTTAGGCCTGGTGGGAATTTGAACTGCCTCTTTGTATCCGTAGCTTTGTTTGCTAAGTTTGTGTGATTCTCTGAAAGGCTGTTTTTTCTAAACAATGCTATTTTTTTCCCCTCTATAAACCACTCACCACACAGACACTCTGTTTCCTAGGTAACTTGAGTACAGATTGAATTTCTCTCATATTATCTTTGTTCCTATATCATCTTTCTTATTTATTTTTAACCTCTCCTGTCATCTTTCTTAACAATTCTTTGTGCTATTGAGTGTGTGTGCAGTTTTCTGTGACCTGTTTTCCCCCTTTATCCATTTGCATTTCTGAAGGGACTCATCAAAACTTTCATATGCAACATTTCCTTTGTATTTCAACATATCTAACAGTTGAAAAGCCAGATTGCTATTGTCTGTTTTATGATACCCATATTCCAGTGGATGGTGGGTAGGTGTATGAATAAACGAGCTGTAATTGTTCCCGAGTGTGAGACTGTTCCGAAAGGACAGTTGTGTCCTACAATGCAGCAAGCAGAGTCCGACCTTTTAGCGTGTGCAGCTGTAGGATTCCTTCAATCAGATCCTGCAAATCCTCGTTCAAATGACTAATCATTTTGAAAGGATGCTAAAATACTGGGAGAGTTAAACCGAAGGAACTGGCCTCTTTTTTTTAATTTAATGGTTTTCAAACAGAACTGATTATTTGAGCACTCGCTGTTTATTTGAAAGTAGCTTCTTGCACGCATAAAAACCATGCCTTGCTCATGAACTATATACCTTAAACGCTGAGTCAATGGGTAACCTTTTCTAATGTGGTATTTATGGTGCCCGATCATTTGCTTTTATTGCGTGTTTTTCTTTGATCCCCTGGCTGGAGACTGGTTGAGTTCTCAAACCTGTAAGTTGTTTGTAGGCAGCTGTATTAGCATTTCTAGCATGAGCAATCATGTAAATAGAGGTGTTCATTAATTGTCATCATAGTGTTTTCCCTGAATGCTGTTACGGATGAGAGCAAAGTGGTTTTTTTTGTTCATATGTCATCTACACAGGCAAGGAGGTATAGAGAGTTTTTTAAACCTATTTCTACTTACACATCTGAATCCTCGATCTTTGAGTAAAAGTTTGGGGACACGGTCTATAGGTTTTGATCTACAATTGCTTTAATATGTGCTCAACTGTCTTAATGTTCTTGGAGTTCAGTAAATGCATAAATATTTGCAGATCTAGCCTATGATCGTGATCATGTTTATCATGTAATGGTGAATTAGTTGTTATTGAACATTATACCAGGAGCACTGACCATGGAAGTCAGTGAGCCACTTCTGTATTTGTCTGCACATAGTGCAAGAGAAAGATTTGTGAAGTGGAGTTGGGTTTTGTCTTTTTATAGATAAAGGTTTAGTCTCATGTTTTTAGGTTTCCAAAGGCATATTTTAAACAGTAAGCAAAAAGCATTGTTTCAAATGCAGCATGAGGAAAAATTGCTTCTCAAACATTCACAAGTGGCTATTGATTGCATAAACTTATTTTAGGCATATTTACATAATACATATGGCTATACATCTGTAATGCTTTTATCGTTGATTTAGTACACAACTCTAGATGTGACCATTTCCCTGTTTCTCTGTTTCTGCCTCCTTAATGGCGTGTAGCGATTGCGTAGGACTGCTCTGTGTATTATGTTTGTACAGGGCTTTAGATGTAGAAATTGTGCTTGAGCATTATTGTAAAAATGTTAACGATTAATGTCTTGACTGATTAAAATGGAATCTCATTGCTTACCTGGCATCAGACTCTAGTCATCCTTGCTGGGTCTGTTGAATCTCGTTTGCATATAATGATGATTATGTAACATATCCACTCCTCCATTGCTTTCTGATGTATATGCAGTTGTAGGTGAGGTGGCAGTAACAAGCCAGGAAAAGTCAGCAGTTTAAACCACCACGGTGTTAAAGTAAACCACAGAAATGCACCTATTTGGTTAGTACAAAACTGTATCTGGTAGTTACTGATGATCTGTATGCCCTTTTTCTAGCAGAACGTTGAATAACGTGACTAACTTACAGGGAAGATCAAAATACTCGTATCTTATTTTATTTGCTCTTTGTAAAGGATGAAGAAGAAAACTGATTACCTAATGGCAAAACAGCAATTTAAATCAATGGTCCAAATTTCTTCCATAGCACATCAGTGTTTTGTGGTGGTTGCATTTGGAATCTGTGTCCTCCCTCCTGTCCTTGCTCGCTGCATTTTGTATTCTGTGCAGAAACCCTGCGTACGTCTGGGTTATCACTTGCTTTCAAAGTTTGCACAAAGTATTTGGTGGCAAAGAAATGATAATTTGATCAGTAGAATCCCTTGTTAGGATGATCTTGGGATTCCTAACCTCCAAATGGCTATTTGAGTCTCTAAGCAAGTCAAATCTTGGATTTAGGTCATTAGTTTTCTTTTTAAGCTGACAGTCTCATCAAGCTGCTCCTTTTAAGCACTGCTACTCCCTAAGGGCAACCTTTCTGGCTGTCCTTGGAGCAAATCATGTAAGACTAGACATGCCGCTTACGCCTCTTGACAGCCTTTTGAAATGCTGGGGCTTCAACAGCATGAGTTTTACAAGCTTCCTGTCTTCCCTCCTTTCCAAACAGGAGAGCAGTTAATGCTGTCTTTCATTTGCTTGAACAGCCGTGTTTCTGTTAATCCCTTTATAACGGTTCTCAGTTGGGCAGGTTTTATATATTTATTTATTCTTACCTGAATGATAATCTCAGTAAGAGCAGAGACATGGCAGCTAGCTCTGCTGTTGCGTTAATGAGCTGTGCCCTCTGTCCATCCAGTGATGGATTGTAAATCATTAAAATAGCTCCCTGGTAAGCACTCGGAGCATATTTCAGCTGGGTTTCATTTTTTAATGCAGTCATAAGTGAGCTGTACATTCCATAAGCACGTATGAGTGCTATGGCAACAAGAACTGGGAGGCTTGTGAGAACTGCATGGTATTCACTGAAGCAATGTTTTCACCCATCAGGCACTTGTGATGACAACAGCCAACATTACTTTTGATCATGTTTCCAGTGAGATGCATACCAGCACTCTTGCTGAGACAAATACTTGTTTACCCCTTTAATCAAAATCTACTCTGCCATTCTCAGTTCTTTTCTCTTCCGATAGCAGAAGGAGCAAGGTTTATTGGATGCAGTGGCTGGCAAAACTTGTTTAATAAAAGTGCAGCTGTGGATGGGACATTAGCATTGGCATAGTCTGATAAGGCCTATGATGTTAGTAAGCTCTCTTTTATGTGCTTAAAACAGGGCTGAACCACTTTTGTATCAGAGACATTGCTTTATAGATTTTTTTTTTTTTTTTTTTTCCCTCTGTAGAGGTGACCAAGCTGCCTCTGATCTATGATTATGTTTTGGTTTTAGTGAGGTGAATTTCAGAACTCTCACTGACTTCAGAGGAAAGAGGATTAACGTGTCTTTGTCGCTAGGTTGGTCCCGCTCATGCTGCTGTTCTGCAGTGTAGGTGAGCTGTTAATGCACGTCCCTGTACTGGTGTTCTCAGTGTTCGTGAGAGGTAGGGTTAGCTCTTCCCATGCTTGGTATTGATTCATGTGTAATGGAAGTCTTAACTGGGATGGCAGCAGCAGTTCATCAGCCCCAGGTTGTTTATGCTGGGGGCAGGAATCTCTCCTCAAGAGGAAGGGTGAACTTGGCCATTAATAATCTGTTGTTAGTGTGTAAAAAGATGAGGCGTTGTTTACACAGCAGTTATGATGTGAAGGGGCTTGGAGGAGGATGTTCTCCTGGCTCTACTTACATGTTCTTGCTTGCTTGCTGCTGTGCTACACAGGCAGTTACAGTCCCCATCTGTTTGGCCACAGCTCTCCTGCCCAGGTTCTGCCCACTCAGACTTGCTGGTTGAGCAGCTCTCCCGAGCTGCTCGGTCACACTGAACCAGGTGTTTTGTTCATCTTTCCTATTTGTTTTATTTTCACTGAGGCCAGGAGCTTTCAGAGGACTCATTTCCCATGGAAAGCTGGAAGAACTGTATCCTTCAGTAGGCAGATAGTGGGGCTGGTAACTTCCCAGAACCACAGCAGGTGGAAGAAGGCATGTGCACAGATCTTAATGAGCTTAAGGTTAAATTTGGGCAACCATTTCCAGAGTCGGGGGAATGCAGCTGCCATGGTGGTACTTAAGATTTTCCGAAGTGTTTCTTTTCTGAGGTGGGCAGGAAATCAGACGTTGAATGTATTCCGAGATATTCTGAGAAAGAGTAATGTTTTGAGGATGCTTTGCATCTCTGAGTCTTCCCGAGTTGTTATAGTGGAGAGTCAGGAGTAGAAACAGCTCGATGAAGTAGGTCGTTTGGTGAGGTAGGAGTTGGCTGTTGAACTGCTGGTCCAGGTAATAATACTGGTTGCTCTGAATTTTTGTAGCTGATTATACAAAAGTACTTTAGCAAAACTTCCTTCACCCTCTTTGATGAAGGAAAAGGGTTGGAGGAAGTATTCTGTGGTTATCCTGGAAGCTAGTGGGATCTTATTTTTATTTCTTCCATAGGCTTTGGCAAATGCTTTAGCCTGCCAGCTGCTGAAGTTTGAGAGAATATTCTTTTAGTACCATTTGGACAGCCACTGCCATTACAGAGAGAGTGTATAAGCTGTTGTTTCCCCGTGACACCCCAAGCCTATTGATAAGAGTAGGTAACTTAGGGTGGCAGAAGGACCTTTTGGATGGCAGAAGGACCTTTTGGATGGCAGGATTCTGCCTTCTTATACGTAATGTAACTGCTATGGCTGCACCACCCAATACTTAAGGCATAGAAAAGCTCAGGACTAAAGATACTCTGTTTCTTCTGAATGGGTCTTAACTGAAGATGTTAACCACAGTCATACTAACTAGAAGATACTTCCTCCCTGTACACGCTCCTCACCACATAGGTTCTGGCCAAAAGCCGACTGGAGACCATGCATTAATTTTTCTTTTTAAAAATGGAAAGTAACAAATCTTACTGATCTTGGAGGATATTGGGGCATTTAATTTATTAATGTTTGTGAAGCGATCAAAATTATGTAGATAGGAAGCTGTATCTGTAACAACACGGTGGTGGTTTTTCCTGTGTTCCCTGTTTAAATGTTCACTTGCACTAAGAATGTCTACTGCTTCAGAATCTTGATCTGCAGAGATGACCATCTCTGTGAAAATTATATTCATGACTTGAGCAGAAAAGGAATTGTTGGTCAGCACAGCCTTTTCTTCTATTTTTCTTCTCCAGCTGAGAAACAATAAGCATAATCTCAGTGAAAATAACTCTCAGCAGAATTTACCAGTAATTTGGTTTCCTAATGACACGTAGCTTCTCATTCACCTTTCATTTGGTGCAGGTGTCGTGGTTTAACCCCAGCCAGCAACAACTCAGCACCACACAGCTCAGCTCACTCTGCCCCCCGCCCCGCCGCCCCCAGGGGCGTGGGGGAGGGAATCAGGGAAAAAAGTAAAACTCATGGGCTGAGATAAAGACAGTTTAATAGGACAGAAAGGAAGAAAATTAGTAATGATAATGATAATAAAATGACAATAATAATAATAATAAAAAAAGATTGGAATATACAAAACAAGTGATGCACAATGCAGTTGCTCAGCACTTGCCGACTGATGCCCAGTTACTCCCCAAGCAGCGCTGCTCTGTCCCAGGCCAGCTCCCCCCAGTTTATAGACTGGGCAAGATGTCCCATGGTATGGAATACCCCTTCGGCCAGTTTGGGTCAGCTGTTCCGGCTGTGTCCCCTCACAACTTTCCGGCACCCCTCCAGCCTTCTTGCTGGCTGGGCAGGAGAAGCTGCAAAGTCCTTGACTGAGTCTAAACAGGATTGAGCAATAGCCGAAAACATCAGGGTGTTATCAACATTCTTCTCATACTGAACTGAAAACACAGCGCTGTACCAGCTACTGGGAAGACAATTAACTCTATCCCAGCCAAAACCAGGACAGCAGGTAAGAAGTGAATTTTAGAAAAGTGAATTTTGCAAGTATAGTGAGGAGGATTATTTTTGCAAGAGAAGTACTGGCTAGCTAGCTATTAACTGAAGCTTTTGGGTATTCTGTTCAGGTAAGTGAAAGCATCACACTGAAAATGAGGTGTATTTTAAAGTATTTGTATGGCTAAAGAGAGAGACAGTTTAATATGCATTATTTAAATATCCCTCTAGCTTTTTATCAGCAGTATTCATTTTGGATTTCACTGTCTCAGCCAGTATTTGAAGCATTAATGGGCAGATAGCCTAATATATGTGGATATTGAACTTGCATAAAGATGTACGAGTAATAATATCGTAGTATCATGTGGGAAGTAATTATTCTTATGCTCCTTGTAAGAGAGTATGTGAGTTTTTGAATTGATTGTGAGCAAAAGGAAGAGGGGGAGGAAGGAGCAAGAAGGCCTGAAGTTGGTCTCTACTGATGCAACCTGATTAGGACAGTATATGGACTTCATTGTTAAAGGTCATGAGAAGCGCGTAAACCGAGTAAGCATTGACAGGAAAAAAGTGCTGCCATTAGTATGCTGAGATTGTCTGATGTAATTTATTTTATTTTCATTTCTGCTTTTATTGATGTGACACATAAGCTCTTCAAGCCAAAGGCTGTCTTTTGTAAGGCTTACATTTTGCCTGAGACAATGGGATATCTGTCCATTTCTCAGCTAATGATTCTGCGACAATCCAAATAATTATAGGTAATAATGGAATAATACCCAAGTAATATACTCTTATAAAAAGTCATTTGTATGTGAGCTACTTACACATTTCAGTGCGTGCAAGTGTTAAGTATCATTAATATTAAACATGGACATTGTTCTTGCTTGCGCTAACGTTTTATTCATTATTGGCATTGTAATGAAAGCTTTTTCGTTGTTTTTGTTTTGTATGTTTTGTTTCTCTCTTAGACTCAAAATGCACAGCAGCTCCATGAGAGGATCCAATCTTCTAGTATGGATGCGAAGTTAGAAGCACTGAAAGACTTAGCCAACTACTCACGGGATGTTACGTTTGCCCAAGAATTTATAAACCTAGATGGCATTTCCCTGCTAACGCAAATGGTTGAAAGCGGCACAGAGTAAGTATCCTGCTTAAACTCTGAAGTTCCTCCCGTATGGGGTACTTCCGTGTGCATTCTCTGAGTGTGTGAAGTATTTCCATATACAGCTTACAGGATTATAAAAAATCAAACGTCTCAAGAGTTCTGGGCTGCTAGGATAGTATATCCATTATCAGTGAGAATAATGTTTTAATTTCCCCTAACAATGGGCTGATGGGGATTGGGGGTAAGCAAATTCGGAAGTCACAGGTACCTTCTGTGTCATAAAGTTTTGGGAGGCTGTGGTCCTGGTTTCTTCTTTACTCGTTGGAATTTAGATAAATCATCGGTAGTATATTTAAAGGCTGATATTTAAGTGATGTCATCTGAAACCTGTGTTGTGAATTCCATGTTACTGAGAACATGTGGAGCAAAACCCAGTGCTTAGTTTATTTCCATTTTTATTGTTTTAATTCTGGCTGAGGTTTTTCAAATGACAATGGCTTTTTGACGTGAAACTGAAAGCTGACCTCTGAAAATACATTTATTCATTACCAGAACATCTTACCAGTTTTCACCATTGGTGAAATTCAGGACCATAATCTTGAGTAAGTGTCTATTGGCTTAATGTGGAGGGTACTACAGAAAAGTATCAACGGGATTGTTGCACTATTAAGTTGTGTTCTAACAGTTACTATTTCAAGTAGGCTTTTGCTTTCAAGTGAGAGTTTTAGTGCTTTGCAGTCAGTGTCAAGCTGTACTACACGTGAAGAAATCAACAATACCCACACCCTTTCCCTAGAGAAGGAAAAGGCTCTGAAAGTAGCTTTCTTGTTCATTGGCGGTGGTCGGTCTTGTAGACTGGACTTCGGAAGTCAATCGGTGAAATCAGCCCAAATCTCCTCACAAATGAGCTTGTGTTCCCTTGGATTCAAGAAAGTAAATAGTGTTAGGGGCTAAAGCAAAAGTAGCAAGTAGGCTTTGAAATGGAACACAAATTGTCTCTGGTCCCACACAAGATGTGCTGGGGATTTTCCACAGAAAAATTAAGTGCTTTTTAGAATCCAGTAGTCCTTAGACTGGGAAATGTAAAAGCATGCTGTCACTGATCCCTGCCTGTTACTGTGGTCATCCTGTGGTCAATAGTTTATTGGACTTCGAATCCCTGTTGCTTAACTCCAGCTACATACTGGATTTCCAATAGCTCATGGATTCGTCTTCAGTGTTTTGGGGTTAAGGTCTTTATTTTTTGCAGTGATGTGGTCTCTGGCACATATTATACCACTTCAAAAAAAAAAAAATGCTTCTGGTTATCAAATTTGTCAACTTGTCTTATATTCATATAATATTTGTTGTTTACGGACTGAACTACATTTAAAACCAAAACCAGCTTTAAGTTGGTGTAAACATATGCACACAGTTACTGGACTGGTTAAAAAAATATGCTGAATGGGCAGGCTCACATGTGCCTATGAAAATCAGAAACATAAGAAAATTACAAGTCACTGCCTCTGTAGTTTATTTTGTCATGGATATATTTTAAGTGTTTAATTTATTCCGCTGCAGAACGTATTTAAATTAAAGCACTTTATTTTCTATTGAAACTGACAGGGAACATTCCCATTTTTTTTTACAAGCATTTCTTTTAGCTGCATCGAGGCTAAAGCAAGTGCCCTCCTCACCCTTCAGATGCATTTGTACTACTGTTTTGCAGCTGCGGGATGGGCCAAGCTGTGGCAGACTGGTCTGGATTAAAAATAACTACTCGGGAGGGAAACTACTTAAGCTAGCACCACTGTTGAAAGAATTGCTCAGCAAATTACACCCTAGTAGTAATTCCTGGCTGAGGGTGTAAGTTTTCAAGCCACACAGTGGGCTTGTAGACTGGACATATGAGCAGAGTCTATTACTTTTCTTTTTTTTAACGGCTTGCATTTGGAGGGATTTCAGATTTTTCTTTTTAGCTGGTGTAATGTATCACCAAAGATGCATTGACCAATCTATCTGCCTAATCCATTTATCAGTGTTTCTGCCTGTGGGGAGAAATGCTGTCTAGTTTGGGCATCAAACAAAGACTCGGACTGCAAGAGTTTCCAGCAGCTCTTCACGTGTTGACGAACTCTCAGTAGCCACTACAGTCTTTTTCGTGCTCAGCAGCCTGGATGTTCTGCAGCTTCTGAGGGGGGTTTGCAGGTCGGGTTTTTCCAAGTCTGGTTTTGTGAAGGGAGTTGTAAAGCAAGGACATCTGCACTACGCTGTACATTCCCTTCAGCTTTTGTACTGTGCATCACTGGCTGGTAAGTGCATATTTAACAGAACTTGAGATTTAATGAAAGGAGCAGACCCTAATATACACAGACTCAGCAGCCTAAGCCTGCCGTGGTGCTGCTGCTTTCCTTTCTTGTCTGACTTCAAGCTGTTGATCCTGTCGTCTCACTTCAGGGTCTGCACCTCTTTGCTATTTCAGCACACTAAGCCAACAGACAAACTACTTCCTCAGAAGAAGCATTTTTTTTTGTTTGGTTTGGTTTTTGACTTTATTATTATGACAAAACAGCTTTCTGAAATGGCCTGTGAGTGAACAAGGTGTGTGTGGGAGGCGAAGAAGGGTAATAGGTGGAGGAGAGAGTGGGACAAGGACAGCTAGCCCTTTGAGTGCCCTAGGCTGTCAAGGAAAAACAACTGGAGTCAGTCAATTGTCCTCTTATGTTCTCTATTCCTGTTTTTGCTTGGACCCTCTGCAATACCATTAATAAGAGGTCTCGCAAGATGCTCGCTGAACAGGCAAAGCAAGCTGAAGGCCTCCTTGCCATTAGCTCCCACCCTGGGCTGTGCACCCTCAGCAGTGTGGCCTTGTGGGCTGTGCTGCTGACAGGTCACCAAAATGCTTCAAACTAAAAAGCTCTCTTCCCTCCTTTTCCCTGCCCCAGTACCTGCCACTTTCTTTTCCCCAATGGTATTTTTAACTCTCATCATTTTGGTGTCCATAGGTAGACCTGCCCAGACAATTATATGAGAGTCGCAAAGTTGGGCAGGGGAGGGCAGTATTAGAGGAGGAATGAGCAGTCGGAAATTTCAGGGAAGGACAGAAACTTCTTTGATGGCCCAGTTTTAGAACACAAAACATTTTCAAAAGAGACCTTTAAGGTGTATCTTCGCTGTGGAGTTATTTTACCCACCTTTGAGTTACTGTTGTTGAGCCAGCCTTGCTTGAATGAGGCTATGACTCGACCGTACAGCTGAGAGAACCCTAATGGCCTGGTGCTGCCAAGAGAAGGTCCAGCTCCCACCCTCTTCTCCCATTCCTTGTGTGTTAATCCCTGCTCTCCAGCCCAGTCCTGCTTCCTTCCTGGACCTGGTTCTGGTGTCTGGATGCTTCACAAAGCCAATCCAGCTTGTCAGCTTGGTTGCAAAGTACCCACTTCTGTTTTGCAGTTGGTTTTCTGCTTGGTTTGGGACTTGAGGAAGCAAGAGAGGAAGTGGGCATGAGATGCAGAAAAGCCCACCCCCCCC
>JAVKLA010000010.1:13105164-13125851 GCA_034782735.1 Sagittarius serpentarius
ATAAAACCCCCCCCCCCCCCTTTTTTTTTTTTTTTTTTTTTTTTTTTTTTTTTTGTGGCAGCAAACCATTACATTGGCCTAGGTGCGTCACTGAGCCACAACCTGAGAGCAGTCACGTTGTGAAATAGCGTGAGAGTGCCTGTCTCTGCTCTGGAATCGCAACCCGGCGAGTGGCACTAAGGCTCTGAGGGGGTCAGAGGGGATGGGACGTACCCCACGGGGGAGCTGCCGCTGCTGCTCTGCAAGGAGCCCCTCTGTGTGCTTTGCCAGCTGCCCGTGGGTTAATGCAGCTGAGGACAGCCCTGCATCAGTAAGCCCAGGCTGAGTGGTGCCTCTGTTCACGGTGTGGTGCAGCTGTGCTAGAAATCAATGAATTTTGTTAATTCAAGCTTTATTCTCTATTTTTCCCCAAAGGGGCAGACGGTGCTCATTAAAAGTACCGTCGTGCTCAGTGTAAGGTTGCTCTGACGTTTTCTTTGCACGTGGGACTCGCGTTAGGGGCAGCTCTTAAGTTATAATTTGAGTGTGTAATTAAGTTTTAGTGGGCAGCCTCTGGAAAGCAAGACTCCAGCTTTTTATGCAACTTTCACCGAGGAAGAGGCCTATGCTTTATTTATAGTTGGCTTTATTTATTGTTCTACTTACTCATTATTTCAGTGAAGCTGATGACTATAAAAGTACAGTGACCAGAGTAAAAGAATCTGAATCCCTGGGTTTCTAGTTACCTCTGCTTCATTTTGCTGATGACAAAAAGAAGTAGTAATATAAAAAGTTGACAAGAACTAACAGTGTTTCCTAGTTAATTATCTGTATGTTATATTCCTGAATATTGAAGAAAATTAGAATGCATTAGAGAATAGCCTTACCAGTTTCTTGCTGTTAATATAGCTTCAAAAATAACAAATTAAGAGAAGGGTTTTTTTTTATTATTTTGCATATGTTTTCAAAAGTGGTTTTAATACTATATGTAGTTACCATAATTTGGGCCAGGTCTCCTTGAGTGCCTGCTGCTTAGAGCAAAGGAACCATGTAGACATGGTGTGTGCTGGGACAAAGCCACAGGGGTTGGTGGTAGGCAGATTGTAGGGTGCATGGGGCCCAAGTGAAGCCGAGAGTGCATCTTGTCAATATGAATGTATTTGTATCAGCAGAGATGCAACATGTCTTAGAAACTGTCCACATGTATCTCAGTCCTGTTGATTGAGATGGCTCATCTTTGTTTTTCCTTCAGGCTCATTCTTGATTCCAGAGCATGCTATGAATCTCTTATTAACTGAAGAGAAAAAAAGAAAAAATACCCAACCCTGTTTTTATGTTTAATTTTAAGGTCTGGGTGACCTGTAAATTATAACAGAGACTGCAGGACGAGTTAAGTCATGAAGAACAAGTGAATGCTTATTCCATTTTATAATTATCCATGATGTCCAATCATTTCTCAGGCTCTGCATCTGTATCACCAAAGAGGGGTGTGGGTGTGCACACACAGTTATTTTCCTTTTCAGAAAGCAATTTCCACAGCACTTCTAACGCTAATCTTTTGTCTGAAGCCCAGTTCGTGCCTAGTTAAGGGGAGCTGAATATGCAGTCCACCTGGTTGGATGTACAGACAATGTAAAAGGGAAGTCTAAGGGTGTGCTGCTTCTGCTCCCCGCCCAGAGTGCAATGCCTAAAAATGAGGCAGGAGAGCAGTGCTAGAAGGTCCTAGGTACCATAATGAAGGAAGCAAAACGTGTTCGGGAACCAAACTGGAAGAAAGGATCATGTCTCCTTGCTACCCCATCTGAGATAATGTAGTTTGCTCATTCAGAGCTGTATTCCATAGTCTAGCCCAGAATTAATATTTCAGAAAATCACGGCTGTATAGATAACCTTTCTGATGAAGCAGAAGACTGGTAAAGGTATGGTGGGGTATTTTCTTGATGTATCAGAAGAGTCGTGTGACTGGGACAGACTTTCAGCCTTCCTTAAAAGGAAAAAACCCACCTCATAGTCCCTTATAAAGTAAGAAAAGGAAAATGTAAGTCACAAGCCATAAATACTGAAAGACCAAAGAGTTAATAAAAGGAATCTAAATTTATTTTTGTCATTACCAGTAATAATAATAATCTCATGACTGGGAGGAAAAGGCCTATGCGGAATTTTCATGGTGTTTTTTTTATTGGCATTATCACAGTCTCTGTCACTTGTCATTTGGCTGAAATAACACGCGGTTTTTGCCAAAAAACTGAGACTGTGCTAATCCTAGCTGTCTTGACAGTAACCAGAATTGTTTCTGCTGCTGTTGAGAAGGTTGTTCTTCAGAGGTCTGCTTCATCGATGTGGCTGTGCTGAGCCTCTTTATTGTAGTACAGCCATGGCACAGGAGCATGCTAGCCGATGCTGCTCGGACACGGTTACAGATAGCCTGGTTTTAATTTTACGGGAGTTGCAATTGCTTAGTGTACAGACCGGAGAGAAAAACTTGCTTTAAATCGGGATGGTTGTTAAATTTTGTCATCTTTGTACTGGAAATAAATGCAGCTAGACCAGGTTCATAGAAGCTTCTAAATAAATGTGTATTTGTATGTTTTCTGACTCTAGATTAAGAGGAGTCTTCTACTGAACACGTGCAGTTGCAGAGTTGGCTGCTGTACAGCTGGAAGTGTCTGAGACGGCAATTGTGCATGCTTTAAGGAGAAATTGTATTGTTCAGTGAAATTCTAGCTCTTGGCTTGTCTGACAGAGATAATACTGTATACCAGCCCAGTGGAAAATGAAGACAGATTGGTGTGGAGTTATTCCGACTTTAACACACTTTTTGGGACAGTGGCTCACTTACCTGCTAATGGTTTTTTCCATCCCAGTCTGATGAGTATTTCAGTAGTGCTGTCAAAACACTTAAGCAGCCCTTGCTCGCAGCCACTTGTTCCTGTCCTGCTTCATCTGAAGAGTTATGCCAGTACTGTTTGTAGCAAGCTGGACTGGAAAACTGGTGTAGATTATTAAAGGCGACAGTAAAGGCCACTTCTAATACAATGTTCCTCAACCCACTTCAGTTCCCTGATTGAGCCCGCAGGGTTGCCCCAGAAAACAGCTGTGCAAGCACAACACACTGGGTAAATAGAAAATGAATTTTCAGAAGATATGAACAATGCTAAGCTAGTAGGTCTTCGCCACTAAGTAAAGAAGTCCTTTTCCACCCTTCCCGGCTACTGGCTGTGTAGTACCTGCTCCCTGTCTTGGTCAGCTTCAGCACTCATCTCACTCCTCAGTGCTCCAATTCAGTTTGCTAATCTGTCAGAAAATAAGCCAGTTGATGGAGGGAGGAAAATAATTTGCATTTTTGACAGCGCTGGGCTGTTAAGACAGGCTCAGCCATTCCTGTGAAACTTCACCTGGAAGCATAGATTACTTAATCTGACATTGCTGCCAAAATCAGTTCTTGTCCAATGGGGGTTTTACGCAGTCTTCATTTCTTAGTGCTTCTGTAATGTCGGGAGAGGGTGACTTGTCTATGAGGCAAAAATCCAAAAGAGTATATAAAATCGAGTAATCCTGTTATACCACTGTGGAGATGGTAATGACAGGAGAATGAGAAAGGGCTGCAGCCCCATCTTTCAGTGCAGTGCCCATAAAGGAAGAAAGTGGAGTGGGTTTTCTTTGTGGGGTGGCTTTTTTTGTTGGTTTATTTTTCTCCTGCTTGCTCTGTTTTGGGTTTGTTTCCGCATCAGTCTTCACGCTTGGATTCCACCCTCCCGCTCAGCACACACAAGTACAGTTTCTTGTGTATCCTTTGCGTATGCATAGCACACACTGTATGTTTTAGATAAAAGCCTCATCTGAAGATGGAACCATCAAAGATCACATCTTTGGAGTCAAGAGAGGGAGAATTGCTGCTCCTTGCACTCCCCCCCCCCCCCATCCTAAATGCTTTTTCTCCAGGGTTGTTTTTCTTACTTTGCCTGTGCTTAAGAATATTAGCATTTAAATGACCCCTGCTAAGTGGTGATATCAACACCTTGTTGACAGGAACAGGGAAGAGGAGAGGAGACAGTATTACTGGGTTTTGTTTGGCAACCGCTTTTGTAAAATGTGATAAAAAGAGTAATTCCAGCAGTGGATGTTTATTTCCAAACATTCTTCAGCGTACCAAGCTGGACAAAACTAATTTATGATTCTTTTTTTTTTCCACTCCAGAAAAAAGTGTAGTATTTGAGGAACCAGCAGAACATAAGGAGGAGAACTTAAAATCTCCACTTTAGCAACTTTCCAGGATGTTTTCGTCTCTTGGGCTGCGGTGGCTGTGGGATGGTGTAGTGGCTGTGAGGAGTAGGAGCACTGCTGTATAACTTAATAGTCATTTTGCAGATTTCATCCAAAAAATTTATTTCAACCTCCTGGCCAGAGTGTTTCCCAGACTTCATTTATATGTGACAGCCACACCTGATACAGACAGAAGTCAGAAATATGTACTCCTGTGTATTTGTCCTGTCATATTTCTCAACACTGCCTGTTAATCCAGAATGTGGGCTATCCTTGTGTTTGCCTGAAAAGCAGTAGCCAAATACTGATTTAATGTGGTTAGCGAGTCCTTCGTCCATCACCCCATCCGTTTTTCTGTAGAGGAGGAAGTTCCTGTGAACACCTTCCACCTTTGTAATAATGGCCCTCTCTGGGCCCGTAGTGCATGAAAAGCTTCTGTCCCCAGCGGTATTTTTATCCTACCCTGCCTGTGTTTAAACAGTGCAGGCTTGGAAACGTTGTTCGCTGTGAAGCAGTGTGACTGTTTTAGCTCTTGGCATCGTTAACTGTGGTGGGTCCGCACTGGGACGACATTTTCGGTGTTCTCCTCGGTGCAGACAAGCCCTTACTGTGCACTCTCTGTTACCCCAGCTGGGGTTTAGATTTGGGGTATCTTTGGTCCTCGTACAGCAGTTTTTGCACATGAACAGATAGGAGTTGATCCAGACGGGTCCTTGCTAAGCTGGTCTCCGCTGGAAGCTGCTCATGGCCTAACCTGCAGTATTTGAGCAAGTATTAAGTCTGTATGGCTTGGCTAAGTCCAAAGGGAACTGCTGCTCCTTGGGATTCAGCTGGAAATGTATCACAAAGTTCCTTTGAGGCCAAACAGGGAACATATTATGGTAACGAAGTGTCTAAACGGGTAACTTGTCGTTGCTGTTTATTTTGCATTGTGTTGGCATTTGTTTTGAGATTTCTCCCCGTATAAAAATTGCTGTCTGCTTTTGTCTTTCACCACTATAGTATCTGAAGCTTTCACAAACGCTGTTTAATTTACCCTCATAACGTTTGTGTTTTGGACGTGATTTTGTTCCCATCTGTGCAAGTGCAATTGAGGGATGGTTTTAAAAAAAAAAAAAAAAAAAAAAAGAAAAAAAGAAAAAGAAAAGAAGATAAATATAAGTATTGAGCTAATTACAGTGTCTAGATCAGTAAGGCTTTCAGTATTTTTGGCCATACCTGTGGTAAGTCATCCAGGAAGCATTTTACAGAACTGTCTGGTTGCTACCACAGAGTTGGTGCTCTAGCAGAAACAACAGTGATGTATATATAGAAAGAGGAAAGCTGATGAAGGTGGCAGACTGTGTTTGTTCCTTTCCAGGCTGACTTGCTGGAAGGGTTAGCTTGGCTACTCCTTCAGTGGTAACGTTAGCACGGTCTGTGGGTGAATACGAGAGGAAATCTTGCTCATGCCAGGTCCTTCTGTATTAGGTTTTTGGTTTGATGATGGGATGAAAATAGCATACACCCCTTTAGGTAACAGCCTTCACCTGTTCAGTAGTAAAAGTCTATCTATAATCATCGTGTACTATGTTGCTGCAACATTTCATGTCCTAGACTGATTGCTGCTCTTATCACACTTTCCAAAGCAACAGAGATTAGTAGAAGTTTAGTCTAATATGATGGCTGTCTTTCTTCTCAAAGTCAAAATTTGTGTTGTTTCACCAGAAAAGTCCTGTATGATTCAGTTATTTCTCCATATTGTTCTAAGTTTATATTTTCTTCTACGTTGCACATCTTCTGACCTCAAGTTAACTGATTGCCAGTTAAGATGGATAAGAGTTCTGTAAGTGTGAAGACACTTGCTGTCTAAGTGTTTTGTTCTAGGACTCAGATGTTTGTTCTTTAATCCCTGGGCTCAGTCATGGAGAAAATGCACCTGATTATAGCCTGTTGTGAAAAATCTCTGGCAAAACTGAGTCTGCCCTTTGAAGTGCTACCAGTTTGCAAACACCACATTTGTTTGCCTTTGATGTCAGACAGACACAGCACCAATTTCAAATTTACTTGCTGCTTAGCCAAAGCCAGCATCTGGATGAAGAGCAGCTGTTTTTAAAAACTGGGCTCAGAAGGATGCTCTGAAGTTTTGCTGGCACGCGCTGCATAAGTTTGCTTGGATCCATGCACATTTGGGAGATGACAAAACCCGTTTGTGGTGGTAGTTGTTCTTATTAGGGTTTAGCAGAGTCTGCTGCAGCAAGGAAGCGCTCTGTTTGCAGAAGCACAGGAAGGACATTCTGCTGAAATTGGGATCTCCTACTGTGGGAAATGCTTTGAACTTTTCTGGCCCTACAAGCATGTTGAGGGTAATTCTCTCGCCTTTTCAAGGCTGTCTGATCATCAGGATGCTTTTTGTTTGCTCATTCCTATTGGCTACACAGATAGCTGTTGTCGAAGCCATGAAATCCAAGAACAAGATCTTGTCACTTTTCTAATTTGAGCTAGGCTGTAGCCCAATCTGTGCTTGGATACATGGTAAACTCTGTCATCATTATCTTCAGGCACGGCTAGCAATGAAGGATTTCAAACCACTGTTCTGTGATGTACTCCCTGTGTTTTCTCCCCTGATGGTTACACAAGCCAGCCCAAAAGCTGCCCTCCCTGAGACTGGTCCTTCTTGCAAAGATTCTGTGCATAGACTCATGTGGTCTCTGTAGAAAGCACAACATTACTTATGCATAAACAGACTGGAAAATGCAAGGTGAGAGGAGTTACTGCTGTACCAAAAGGAAAAAAAAATTAAAATCTAGCCAAGTTCTGGGAAAGAGTTGAATCAGTGGTTGGAGAGCTTGGGCTGAACAGCACGGCAGCAAGTGCAAAGGGGAAGACCTGGGGAGAAGGGGACAGGGAGGAAGGAGGGACCTCTTTGCTCTCCTTTTGAACAGTAGTCTGCCCAGTGTGGGGCTGCAGCCAACCCTCCGAAATAAAACTGTGAAATAGATTAAGGAGACACAAGAAGGAGTTAAGTAGGAGATGGATTTTTTTTTTTTTGTTTAAGTGGTGTTTCAAAAAGAAATTATTTATCTTGGATGCCATTTTTACTATTGATAGTCTCTTTCTTCAGCTTGCTTAGTAGCATAATCAGCAGTTCTGAAGCCAGTTATTAGCAGGAGGATGACTTGCAAATTGTGATTAGTGGGCTACAGCTTTCAAATGCACTTATTATTTGTCCCTCCTCCTCCCCCCTCCTCTTACTATTTGGCTTCCAATTTCCTGAAGATAGTAATATGATGCCATAGCTTCTAGTTTACCGAAGAGACACGACAGTGTATATCTTGGGGGAAAAATAGGAAATGCCTAGATAAAAAAAACCTCATGGGGTATGTCTGCAACTAGGAACCAAGTATTTTGAAAGCTACTAGGAAAGCAAGAGCATCACACTGAAGGCTGGGTGTGTAGCTTGGCCACTTAGAATCTGACTCAGTAAGTGACATTCTTGAGCAGGTCCTTGTCTTTCTCAAGTGGGTTGATTCAGCACCTTGTTTCTAGGCACATCCATCGATATGTGAATTTTAAGAGCACAAGAGCTACCGGTGAGCCTGCACATTCTGTTGGAATAAGACTGCTGTGCTGTATTTATGTGTCATGGACCTGGTGCAAGATAGTTTTGAGTTGTTGAGTAAATGCAACTCCGTTTTTAAAAACACAGGGTAAATTCTTTGCCTCCCTTTGAAGTCAACAGAAAACTTGTTCCTGACTTCAGAAGGTCGGGATTTTGGGCTGCGTTGGTCCTAGCTACACAACAACTTTTAACCATGCTGACAACTCTGACATCAGTATTAGTGAGGGATACTGGAAGTAAATAAAAGAGTGTTTCAGGCAATGGGCTACACGTCATAGCAACGAGACAGAAGATGCTTAATGTGTCAACCTTTATTGTTTTGTACCAAAGACGACTTCTACACAAATGCTTAACTAACGTAGGATGCCTAGACATGCTTTAATCACATGTCAAGAGGAACAGGTTTTAGAGAGGTGTGATATATTTCCCCTATCAATTGTCTTTTCTCTTCTGCTTTTTTCCTAACAGAAGTTAACACAAGTATTCTGAACAAATACTTAAAATTAATTTTGAATGTTCCTTTACCGGGTACTGAACTGTTTCTGTTCAGAGCATATTGTTAGTAATTTACTGCCTCTTACTGTGTATCTGTCTTAAAATTTTATGAATCAAGCATGTTGGGGGGGGTGTGTGTCTGTGTGTGTGAGGGTGGGATGTATGCATAGGTAAATAGAGTACAGATGTTTTAAAATGTGTCTCCTCACGTGCAAGTTTTAATTTTGCAGACGATATCAGAAATTGCAGAAGATAATGAAGCCCTGGTAAGAACCTGATTAGATCACCTTGCACACTACCTCTTCCTTTGCATGACTGAGTTCAGGTCTTTGCGCTAATCTTGATACGTACATACAACTGTGCATATTCACTCAGCAAGTCTTCAGCCCTCTCTTGTTTTCTGCTCTTTGATGCCTGTTAAAATTTTCTGATGAAGCCTTTTTTGCTTTGTTTGTGGAATGAGTGCTTCATTTCTGTAACTTCTGCAGGGGCTTCTACTATTTCTGAAGTAAGGCTTTTGTTTTGTTTTCTTTTTTAATTTGAGCAAACAAATAATCTCCCCGCCTTCCCCAATTGCCCTCTTAAATTTGTCCAGCTTACATGGTTGATAGCAGGCAACTTTAACTGTTGATGTTAGTGAGATGAAAGTAAGAGTCATTGTGCCTGTTTGAATTCCTGTTATTTGCTGGTCCCAGGTAATGCTAATTGTTGCAGTTAAGTGCATAAAGGAAAACTGCAATATAGTAAAGGGCCTCGTATCAGAAAGTTCAGAAGCACGCTTATTTCCCTCGTGATGCTGAATGGAACTCTTCTTTGTGCTTCAAGTTAAGCACAGGCTTCATGGACTTTGATAAATTGGGACCCCAAGAGATACTCTAATATCTTGATTGGCTTGCAAATTTGACATCTCAAGTATAGCTAAAACCCAAGGAAGGAAAAGAATAATTAATCATTCAACTGTACGCCTGTTACTCTGAGAGCTTGATATGGTTTATCACGCAGGAAATGCAGCTCCCCATCTGAATCTATGCTAAATCATACTTTCACAAATCTGGGGTAAACCAAGTTCTAAAACATTTATTTTTAAGTCATTGCCTAATAAATAGATTAGACAGTAAGAATAAACTTGGCAGAAAACTTATATCCTTCCTGTACATTCACTTTCTCAACCTAATACCAAGTAACTCGTTTCATAATAGAAAAGTTTAGATTCTGAGGAAAACGATTAAAATGGCATGAGGCTCTCGGAATTCTTGGCAGCATCACCCCTGCCGAGACAAGGTACCGCCTGTGCATTTAGATAGTGGGTTTTTCCTCACTGCTGTGAAAATAGTTCTTTGTGGAAAAATAGTTACACTCCTTCAGCATCTCTCAGCTTCCAAATTCTGTTACCCTGTAGGCTTCTCTACATTAAATTATGTGATTGTCCTCAGGACAGTACTAAAATACTGACTTACAGTTGTGTTACACCCTGGTTTTAGGACCTGATCATACTGATGATCTGAATTAATTTTTTTTTTTTTTACACACTTTAGTTTTGTTTACTCATAGGAACAAGGCATTACCCACTTTAAGAGTATTCTTACTGATCAGTGTGGAAATAGTCATCAGTGGATACAGTAGTAAAGACAGTGTATGTGACTAAAGTTTATTCCAACTTTGGAAGTTAAATCCTGCCAGTAGAAGCTTCAGTTTACATCAGGGCACACAGTTTAATATTTTGATTTCCAGTAGTACATGAAACGATACAATTAACACAAATTCCTGAGTTTGGGACTCAAGATACCAGAGCCATTGGTCAGGACGTGAAACCAGTAGTTCTGGAAGTTGGCCTGTTCGTACATTTTGAAGGTGAGGTGTATACACTAGTGCTCTATAAGAGCAGTTGTTGAATGTCCTGACTATTTTTCACCCATGTATTAATGGGAAAAGGTCCAAGGAAACAAGAACTATTAAAAAAAAAAACCAACCCTCAGAGCTTGATATAATGAACTAAACTTTAAAACTTTGCAGCCTCCACCTGCTGTCTTCTTGACTAAAGAAACTTAAATGCTAATTAAAAAAAAAAAGTGACTTTTGACTTACGTATTTCATAAAGTGCCAGTATTTCATTTTATCTCTGGTAGCTTGCACATGCTAGCCTGACTTAATTAAGCCTAGGTTTTCACAGAGGCCTTGCTTAATAGCTTTCTCCACTGAAGGAAGTTCTTCCAAAATGTGAGTTTCTTTTTCTCTTATTTTTTTCAGTTTTAGGGGTTCCCATTTTGTTTGGGGATTATATTTATCCCATGTTGGCTAATACTTGGATTTAAAAAAAAAAAATAAAATTTCCACGAAACAGCTCTATTAATTGACCTTTGCATTGCAGTACTGAATTGCAGTCAAACTACTCTGATTAGAGTGTGATGTTTTTCCTGTGTAGTTAGTTATTCCTGGTCTTTTAAGAAAAGCTGGTCCATTTAAGGAAATTACCGTGAAATGAGCAAAACCAGGAATTTAAAAGATGGGCAATAAGAGAAAAGGTAATTCTAATCACATCTTTGTGAAGAACCAGTGTGTAATAGTTCCTCTGGGCTAGTTTCCCATGCAGACAAATGCTTAATGTACCTCAAAGTGGATTTAGTCATACACCATAATAGGATTATCTACACCTGGATTTATTCAAGAATAGTTACAGTTCTCTTTAAAATTCGCAGCTTGTTTTCTTTAATCAGAGTTTATTTTCAAGCTTAGAGAAGCCCTGATACCAGGGTTACAAAGCTATTTCAGATTTTTGGAATGCAAGCGGTTTAAAATCCCTTGTAATGAAGGTAGTGAAACTGTACGGCAAATAAATATTTCCATGGTGCTTGGCACGATGCAAAAAAAAAAATAAAATCTGTCAATTGCAGTGTAGCAATAAAGTGAGTTTTCTGTAATCATCTAGAAAAATAGGGGCAGCTACCCGGCAGATTGTTCAGTCATTTTCAGCTGTACTGAGTAAGTACCAAGGAGGTGTGAATTGCTCTTAGTTTGATTTGATGGTGGCCTAGCTTCACCCTTGGAAAGGTTACTTGAAGAAACAAGGCAGTGTAGAAGCAAAGGAGAGGAGCCATAGCAATAAAAAAAGGTACTTGTTCACACTGTGCTTGCAAAGCATCGTGCTGCATCATCAGTCTTCACCTTAGGTTCTTGCCCCCATGGCTTTTCCAGAGCTCTTCTCCTCTGATGATTAGATATATTCTGCTCCCCTCTTTAAATTTATTCATGGCCATTTATGCTTGACAACTCTAACTTAAAAAGCTATTCTTACGCTTGGATGTTGACCTCGGTGATGGCAGGCCTTTCAGCTGCCCAGTATTAGGCTGTGAGCACAGGTGCTGAACGAGAAGGGACTTAAAAGTTAACCGCGTCCTCAACTCCTGCATTTGGTAGTAGGCTGCCACGCTCTTCTTGCCTCCTGCCCGCTGAAAGTTGTTTCTTTTTTCTGCCTTCCCTCTGCACAATTAGAGATCAGCTTTGGTTCTGTTTTGCCCTTGATAAATGGTTTGTGTAAAGATGTACTGTCTTTGGCTTCTAGTCCTAATGGGCTGGTGGCTGTATTCTGGTTGTGACAGACAAGCAACAGGTAATTTCCAAGTTCTCCTGTGCTACTGCAGATATAAAACATGAGACAGTCCACCTAGCTTTAGAAGAGCTTATATTGGTTTTTTTTTTTGGTTACCTGACGGCAGCTGAGCCTGACTAATTATGTCAATTTAAAGAATCATTTGAACAGCTGAATATTTTTCTCTCTTCAATAACAATAAAATGTTCATTTTGGTATGTGTGTTAAACATGGATTGAGATCCCCCCCCATCCCCCAAAAAAGAAAAAAAAACCAACAAAAACCAAACACCAAACAACCATCTAGGGGATTTGGATGCTCAAGTCCCATTAATTTATTTTGATAAGAAATGCAAATTGCTTTAGGCAAAATATCAGACATAGTTCTATATGTACATCTGAGGATTACTTGACACACATGATGAAAAGATGGTTTAGCATGTAGAAATGATACTAGGAAGGCAGGTGAGAGGTGTGGTGGTCAGGGTCACGTGCACATTCCTGTCATTTTTATTTTTAGGAAAGAAAAGCTAATATCAAAATGTGTGGAGGTTTTTTTTTTTTTCTTCACAGTTTCTTAAGGTAAGAATGCAAAAAATTCTTAGGAATGTAAATTAACAGGCTTTGACCTGATATTTCTCTAAAACCTAGAGATGTGAAATGCAACTGTTGACTTACTCTTCAGTCAGGTGTGTCGGAGGGGTTGAGGTACCCAGGCTGTGGATCAGAGCATGGCCGGCCACCCACGCTGGGACCGGCTCGATGGCTTTGCAGACCACAGCTTTCCGCTGCTTAAGAGGCTTTTGCTGAGAGCTGCTGTGGCTAAGGAAGTGCTTCATGACCAGCTTGCCCATCCTCACCGCGGAGGTTAGAAGAGGAGAGTCAGAAGGCAGAGAATGGGGAAACTTCACCAGCTGTCCCAGTGTGAGGTGTCCCCACCTAAGAGCCAGAGCCCTGAACAGCATCCAGGAGGGACTGTACAAGTAGCTTGCTTGCCTGAAAGCATAGATCATTAAAATGTCAGTGTTAGGGAGAGATGAAATTGCAATTACACAGTGCATCTTCCTGGTCGTTTTTCCCCTCTTGCTGCGATGACACGCATTAAAAAGCACCTTCATCAGGAATTACCTTCGAACTATGAAGTCATTTTGCCAGAGCAGCAAGGGCTTGATATTTACAGAACTGGCGTGCCTTGTGCTGTGGATTAGTCTAAAAAGATTTTATGAAGAAAGAGGCCCCGTTATTTTTCAGACTTTTTATATGACTAAAACAGTTACTGAGATTTTGAATTAAACAGCTCCTACCACCTATTTTCTAAGATTACTGCTTTTATGAACAAGCTTTGATTCCCTTGACATTTCTAGCATTTCTGTCTGCCGCTCTTAATAGTATGAGTGCGTCTGTGCATGTGTGTCTTGAAACGTATTTCTTGGAAGTCTATTTCTACCTATCTGCTTGTGTTTAAACACATAACAATGAATCGACGCCACTCCCTTCCCCCTCCAGATACTTTAATCCTTATCTTGCTCTAGTTACCCTGGAGATTGCTTTCATCTTTAGCTGTGCTGTCCTAATGCTTATCCTTTAAGCCTGGCTTTTGACTTTTGCAATGTGTGCAAGTGTGTGCCGGTGCATATGTATAGCTACATATTTAAAAAAATACATCGTATGGATGTGTGATGCTGCATAATACAGAGAGTTGGAGTATTTCTTGCTGCTTGATTAGTCCCAGTGTTGCACCTCTTCACTCTCCTTAATTATTTGAAGCAGTGTCACTGGAGTGACACCTGCTGCAGTGCCTGATCATTTTAAGTTGAAAAGTACTTTCACCTTCTGAATCCCTAATAGTTGTATCATTGTCACATCTGCTAAAACCAGGTTTATACATTAATACCAGTATTTTCAGCTCCATTAACCCAGGTTCCCCTCCAAAGCTGTGGAGGAGGGTGGATTAATTCGCAGGATTAATTAGTAGTTTTGGTGAGAAAAATAAATGAGACTGTTGAATTCAGGTTAGTTTAAGTTCTTTACATTCCAGCCACGGCTGTTCTGAAGGTGAATGTCCATATGCAGGTTTGTTACAGTTTAAGTGATCCCTATAAACTCTACCCATTGTTAATGGGGATTAGCTTTCTTGTACAACTAGTTTATAGGAGAGTATTTATGTACTAAGTACAGGTTAATTGACTCAATTTTTAAACAATATATGAGAAAATCTAGGGGAGATAAAATCATCTCTCCCAGCATTAAACTAAGCAGATAATTTATCTACTCTTCCACCTATATGGCCTATCTTTTTGTAATTTTTTTCTGTCTTTTTATTTGGATCTACTTTAGTCTAGCTTCTTAAAATACCAGAATTCCATATATTTGTGGAAGTATTCTGTCATGAAGATGCATGAGAATTTGGTACAAGTTTTTAGAAGGAAGCCTTTCCTAGAGATTCTGTGTTTTATTTGTGGGTTTATAAAAAAAAAACCAAACCCAAAACATATTATGCAAAAGGAATGGATTGGGGAAGATGACAGGACCGGAGCTGATTAGATTTCCTGCAGAGTCTTACTCTCATCTTTTATGAAATCCTTGGTTATTTGGAATGCTAATGATGACATTTTAAATCTAATTTAATTCTTAAAAGATTTGCAGTATTAAAAAACAAGCAAACAAAACCAACCCCCTACCCTGCAAAACAAAACCAAAAACTTCCAGATCATGTATTTGCTGAACAAAATATTCCTTGCAGAATTACAGTGGATTTTTTTAAAGACACTGTATTTTTCTTGTTTGCTCTTTGGTGTAGTTTTTCCCTTTTGTCATAAATAATCAAAGCCACAGTGGATACCTTTACTTACTGTGGAAGAAAAAGGTGTGGTGTTTTTTGTTGTGGTTTTTTTTTTTTTTCTTTCTTTCCTCACAAAGTGTCAAGAATGGCAAATTTATTTTTGGTGGAGGGCATCTGTGGAGTTTTGATGAACAAGAGCTCCTTTCTTAAATGAAGGGGCGGCTAAAGGATGCATCTCACCATCAGAAACCCCTTAATGGCAGATGATATCAAATCCAGTAAACTGGCTATTGGAGTTGCTACACTGAAACTGATTTTCTGCCTCATTCCCCTGTACTGCTGTAAATGTCTTCCATCTGAGTGGATGTTCACTTATTTCTGTTGGATTGGTACAGGGCGGTAGGAGAGCAAATCACAGAATAAGGATTCCCAATCCCATTGCTTAACTGTGGCTATCGTATTAGACTCAGGTTTTCAACGTACTGAGCGTTACGGTTCCAATCTGACAGTGTTTTCATTTTATCTTTTTATTAGGTAAGCTGTTGCATTAAAATCACTGGGACTATTCATGCTGTTTAGATTGATTGTGTGCTTATGCTTGTTAATGGCTTAGTGGCAGAGCACCTTGCAGGCGGTTTGGCATGCCCTTAAAGGTAATACGCTGCTTCATTTTGGGCTCTCTGCACTGCTGCTTGTATTCAGTAGATACCTCATTGAATGGCTTTGTTAGAATCATGGTGGTTCTGACTGTTCGGTGCCCTGGCTATATATGGAAATGAAGCTAATCTTTAAAAGCTGGTTTTTAACATGGAAAGTTCCTGTGCAGCTAGTCGGGTTAGAGCGTGTATTGTTTTTGTTGAGTTTAAACCCGTTTTGAATTTAGCTGAGGTCATACAACGACGCACTGAATCTCAAATGTACAGGTGTAAAATGCAGTGTCGTGGCCTGCAAAGCCTAAACAATTTCAGCTGCCTGCTTGGGTAAACTACGGGGACTTTGCAATTCGCTTGACAGGGTTGCCCATAGATAAGCAAAAGGAGATGCATCTTCAGGTTCGAAGAAAGAAATTGAGGCATTAACTCTTGGAAAATTGCTGCTCAATAGAAAATCTCTTCTGGTACATTTTTAAAATATATTTGCTTCCTTGTAAGAGAAGGAACAAACAGTCCACTAACTTTCTGCCAATCTGCTTGGTACAGAGCTACCAAAACGTGGCACTTCTGTATGACAATCAATTAGGAGCGTTTCCATAAGTTGCTAAGAAAAAGCTCACTTCTTTTCTTCTCTTAGATCTGAAAGTCTGAATTTATAAGAGAAGTTTAATTTGGCCTATCTGATTTCCTTGAGCATTGCATGCAGTGTTCTCCTGGGGATTAGCTCTTCTCTTACAAAATTGCTTTCTTCCAGGTGACTGTTCTTGTTGTCCATGCTAAATTGTTTTGGAGACTGTCTGTTGCACGGCCTCTCTTGCTCTTCTGCTACCTCTTAGTCCATAATTGGCTTCATTTTCCTGCCCTTCTGAAAGCTTCCTGCTGCTTTATTCCCTCGGTCATTGCCCTGCTGCATTACTGGTAAATGTTGTCATGACTCCTGTCTCTTGCAGCTTTGGAGATATGTTGTCCTTTACACTGACTGCATTTGTTGAGCTGATGGATCATGGGATTGTATCGTGGGATACATTCTCTGTGGCATTCATTAAAAAGGTAAATTTGTAATCAATGCTATCTGTTCTGTATCAGTTTAAATTTTTTAGGTGAGTTGTGGTGTGTTCTTCCCCCCCCCCAGGTACAGTATTTAGGCCATTGGTCAACAGGTACATGAAAATGGGATTAAAGTGCTATTTCAAACTATAAATGTTCATAGTTGCAGGATCTGGCCCAACTTCTGTGGAAATCAACGGGAGTGAAATTGGGAACAACACTGTGTTAGGCCTATTACAGAAGAAATTGCTTGCTCAATTGTAGTGTGACCTCCCTGTGCAGATACTGTGCAGTTAAAGCGAAAATCAGTATTTTGATTTATTGTAAATTAAAATGAGTAATACTCTGTTTCTTGAAACAAAACCAGCTCTGAAATCTTTCCTCTGGGGGTATGGGAGGGAAAGAAATGAATTAGTTTGTTTACAAATTGAAATTAAGCTGATATCTACTGTGTTTATCAAGTTGAATTCTGGCCCCCCCCCAATCTTGCAGCTGAGGTCTGTGGTTTTGAAACACATCTTTCCATGATTTGCAATGTTTTTTTTTTCTTTTCTAACGTGTAGGAGATGCACAAAAGCAGCAGAAACATGGGAGTACTCTTTAAGTACAGAGATTTAACAGACTTCAGAAAAAGGTTGTTGTTACCGATTTAACCCTTCTCATTTACTGTGGGGAAAAAACCCACAACCTACACTTCTTTGCAGTTTTCAAAGCAGATTGAACTCAGAACTTAAGTTAAAGTGCTTTTGTACAGGTTCAAAAGGTATCGGTTACTTCACTAAAATGGTGTGAGAAGCAGTAACAGAATGAATATAACCTGTGGCAAATATATGTTCATTTTAACAGAGTGCATCAGAGCAAAGACTTTTAAATTTGCTTAGAAAATCGCTACCACCAAAGGAAAGTACAAATTTACTTTTGTTGCCAAAAGAGAAAGAAGAATCAATTATGAAAAGAGCATTAGATATTAAAGCTCAGGTTTGGTCATTAAAAATGATGGATGCTATTTGTAAGAAAAAATTAGTATAATTGATCTGGGTTTTGGATTCTTTTTTTTTTTTTTTTTTTGGTCAATCTTGCAGTCTAGATAGATGATGATGATGATGATTGTTATCTTTTCGTGGCAAAGAACATAGTACAACTGGTTTTTAACTGACTTCATGAGATACAAGGTCAAGCCCAGAACACCTTATTTGCTAGGGGAGCCTACTAAGAAGTGTATGAAGAAACTTGCTAAAATGAGTTTAAATCAATCTACTTTGTTAGTGACTCAAAGTGGTTGTCTTTGTCTAACCGTACCAAAATCTTTTGCCCTGTGGGTGGTGTAGGAACTGCAGAAGAAAGTAGTGTGTGCACCCCTGTTAATGGCTCACCTCTTCCGTCTGGCACTTCCATAGGTTTCTCTAGACAGTGACCCAATTTAAAACACAGAGCAAAAGACACCAACAAAAGCATTCTCACGAGGTACCTATGAAAACCAAAACTGAAAAATAAAAACCAAAAGTCAAACTGGTGGACAAGAAAGGGACCAAGGAGAAGAACAGGACAGTTAGAAGAGAAACAGGAGGACAAAGAACGACAGAAGTAGAGAAAGAGGCACAGATGTGTCCTGCCCTGCCACGCAGCTGGGAGTCACAACAGCAGAGCCCTCAGTGGGGCTCTGTGGGCAAGGGCCAAACCTAAAGGAGAACCTTTGGACCATGTCTCTCTGGTGGCAATCTACAGCTTTATTCTCACTTGCTTCTCTGACCTTGGCTTTTGACAGGCCACTTGAGCTTGCTGATGGGCTTGCTCAAGTGGCTGACAGGATGGATAAGGGAGCTGATAACTTTCTGCTAGCTGAGGGGGAACTTTGCAATCAAGTGCTGCCTTTTGAAGCTGTCTTTCATGTTAAATGGAAGCCAAACTGGAAGGGGGAGGAATTAATCTGCACTTTTTTCCTGAATAGTGTTCTAACTTAAAATGTAGAAGCGGGAGTAGACCTCAAGGGGAACCTCTAACTGCTTCTGACTGCTTGGTGTTGGATGCAGTCTCCCTCCCATCCTTTGGGTACATAAAGACTGCTATTCCAACTGTTGCAAATAAGAAATGACACTTTCAAGGAGAGCTTTGTTCCTTATCTTAAGGGAAGATAGCGTCTTTGAAAAAGCTTCCTTATGATACGCAAGACTCTCTCAAGACCTTTTCCTTGCTTATGACAATGAAGTTTATTTCCAGCTTCCGTAGTTGCCTAAAGGATTTGGATGCCCAGTTCTTAGAAAACGTCAGGGTAATTGGATATGAAAATACACTATACTAATTTGGTACTCCCATCTTTAGTTCCTACAAGAGGAGAAATAAAGTTTGTAGTATTGGTTGAGATAGCTAAAAATATCTCTTAGAATTATTTATATAACTGCTGTTTCATAACTGTGTGATGCAGAGTCTTAACCGTGATGAATTGTTTAGTCTGCCTTCTAAAGTGTACTGTGCAGGAAAAGGAGGTGGCAGCAGGGAAAGTATCTCTGCGTCTCACAATTGTCAGTTGTTTTTTACGTAGTCAAGTGCAACTCTAGTTCCTTACTTGCAGATGAGATGCACGCTTTAAAATTTTACTATGCATTAGGGCTCAACAGAGAACAAAAGTCTGTCAGATTTTTCTGTGCATTTCTGCCATCAAAACGGTCCAGGCAAATAACTAACGAACGTAACACAGCTCCGAAAATCGCGTATGTTTCCGTCACTGTTCTTTCCCTGTGTGGTTTCTGTTGGTGGCACGGTTTGTTTGTTTAATTTTTGGTTTTTAACTTTAGAATTCTCTCCTGTGCTTTAAGTGATGCTGAAGCAGGAAGAGAACTCGGATGATGTTGTTTAGTTTGCTATAGGTTCCTTATGTACCCTCACTTTACATGTTTGGCTCCTGTTTCAGCAGAGCACTGAGGCTGAACTTGTAAAAGCATTCTGATTCCTAATTTCCCTTGAAATCGACTGGAAGTTAAGCACCCAGACACTTGTTTTGTGTGTGGCTATATATGTCCTGATAGGACTATGCAGATATTAAGGTTGCAGGTATTTTGCTGAACAAATAGTTTTATCCTTAATGAGGCACACCCATGTGACAGGTTGCAATGCATTGAAAGTGCAATGCAATGAAGTTGCTTATTTCTGGAGGAGAGGTTGTATTATTTGAGCTTGTGTTATTTTTATCATAAGAATTTTTGATAAATGAGTGTAGGATTATTTTTGGGTGTTGAGAGCCCTCCCTGCGCGTGGTGCTCAATAAGCAGAGAACAGCAGATAACACAGATTTGAACTCATATTGATTCTTGCCTCTTCAAGAAGGGTCATCTTTTTTTACATCCAGAACTTGAAGTATGGTAATGGAATTTCTTTTTAATCTAATTTTGCTCCCTCTGGAACTGGCATGCCTTATTTATCAGGGTAGACAAGCCTATTATTTCTGGCCAGACTTCATGCTTAAGCAAGGCGGTTAGGAATATACATAGCTTGACGTGCAAGTTACCTAGCAGATGTTTTGCACGTATGTTCAGTGTGGCATGTTGTAGCTTTTTAATCACAAACACCCAAGCCAGCTTCATACCTTGGGTTTATGTTTATGATTAAAACACATTATGGTCCAGGATCAGAAGAATAAATATGTCTAAGGCAGCCTGTCCTAGACTGAGGTTTCAAGTTATCTCTACTGTTAGATTTCTGCAGGCCCCTGGTAGGAATGTCCCAGTGAAGCATTTACGCTGCCACTTGAAATATCGTGGGAAGGAGCTGCTACACCAAGAATAATTCATGCATATCGGGGCTTCTAAAGAGGATGGTGACAGTAGTCTGACGAGTTGGGACACAATCTGGACATACTGTATTCCTGCTGCACAATTGATTCGTGGATGCCCGATGACTGCGAGGCATCCAGAGCGCATTGGGCTGGTTGTGTGAGCAGTGCAGAGTTGCTCTGTGCGTACACTGTCCGTGTTGTGGGCCTGCTGGACATCTGGCAGCTCTGGCTGCAGTACATCAGAGATCAGCTGGATTACCATTAAGAGAGGTAGGGTAGTACAGTGCTTCGGAGATAGAGCTCAATGTGCATCATATACTGATGTAAATATTACTTGGGCTCAAGACTTGCAGGCAGCAGATATTGAAAGCCCAGAGTAGAAAAAGGCTAAATGAGTTGCTTCTCTCCTCCTGTTCTCTATGCATGCATGGGTTGGTTCTCTGGGGGGGGGGGGGGGGGGGGGGGGGGGGGGGGGGGGGGGGGGGGGGGGGGGGGGGGGGGGGGGGGGGGGGG
>JAVKLA010000010.1:13125951-13136292 GCA_034782735.1 Sagittarius serpentarius
TGGGTTGGTTGTTTCCCCCCCCCCCCCCCCCCCCCTCCCCGAGTAAAGTCAATGTGCATTTCCTGAATTGAGCTATATTCAGGATAGCGTGTTCCTATTGTGGTAATGCAGGCCACGTAGCAGAGCAAACAGCAGTGCTGCAGTAGATTAGAAGAAGAAAAATCTGTCCCCCTTTCCTTGTTGTCTCCAACCAAAGCTGCAGAAAGGGTGTTTTGCTCCTTCAGTACTACTCGGGATGTCACAACCCCCAAACAATGTTGTTGTCCACATGTCAATATTTAACTGAATTTTACAGGCAGCTAGGCAGCTTTTCCAAGCATAGGCCATGCCTTTCTTCCTCCAAAAGCAAAATGATGCGAAGGTCTAAGCAAGCGTCGAGAATTAGGAACAGTATAATCGCATTAGTGGCTTGTAGCATGAGTCCTGAAGAAGCACGTGGACTTGAAGTTTTCTGGAAGGAACACATCAGACTTGAGACGGGGCCACTGTAGTCTGTTCCTTGGCTGTAAAGAGCAAATAACTGTGGTCACACGACGTTTCTTCTGTCTGTTTGTGCTTCCTTGGGTACCTTTCAGCTTGACTCTGCTGATATCGATGCATTCAAGGAAAACCCAGGCAGGTCTCGCTTCCTGCGTCAGCAGAAGGCAAGCTTCTCCCCGGGAAGCCGGGTCCGTGGATTGGGCAGCGTGCGGAAGAACGCACATTGCCACATCTTACTGCACAGCTGTGTTGGCTCTGCAGATGTGAGCGTGCAGCATGTCATTGCCACACCGCAAAAAAGCAGAGGTCAGACCTGGTTTTAATTAATGTGCCATTTGTCTCTGGCAGCTTGCAGTAAAAGTGAAGGTTATTAATGAATGAACGCTTAGGAAGACTGGACTCTAGACAGGGTTATGGAAACAGCTGTGCTGATAAATGATCATCAACAGAGGTTTAATTTGTAACCTGGAGAGAGCTTTCACTGTTGTTGGTAACAGCAAAGGGGGAAAAAAAAAACAACCACCAAACATATTTTGCTAGAGTGTGTTTTGCCAGAGAGCTAGATGTAAATTTCTCTTCTGAAACATTTGTCTTGAGCCTAGATACTTGTTTGGAGAAAGTAATCTGTTTGCACAGATTTCTGCTGGAGAGAATGAGAAGTATTCTCCTTGTCCGTTCCAAAGTTTTCCTCACAAAAAAATGTAACCGTTCTAGTTCTTTAATGTTGATTTATCACATTCATAATGCAGTGTTGAAACATATGGTTTGGTGGTATGAATATTGACATAAATTTATGGTGACTTGTGCCAGCTGAAGAATCTGTGCCAATGTGTCCTTTGAAGGTATCTGTAGTGCCCGGTTGATTGCTTTCAGGTATTCACCGATAGCTGGTATGTGGACAAGACTATTTGTATTCTAATGCCTTTCTGAGCCACATCCACAGTTTTCTTTCTTCTCTTTCCCTGTTTTCACGACAAGATGTAAATTCTATGAATGTTTGAATTTGTAGATAGCAAGCTATGTGAACAAATTCGCCTCGGACATCTCTATCTTGCAACGGTCGCTAGCAATCCTGGAATCGATGGTGCTCAACAGCCACGACCTGTACCAAAAGGTGGCACAGGAGATCACAATTGGGCAGCTAATCCCACATCTGCAGGGGTGAGTGTCTTCAACAGCCATCTGATATGGTGGATTCCACCCCCCCCCACCCCCCCCCACCCCAGATAAGCACAGCATTTGGAATAAACGGATATAAAGACTGGCAACCTCCTGTATGACTCCTACATCCCCTATAAGTGGCTGGATGATTGGTAACTAGCTTTCTGGAGTTGCTTGATCGTTGATTTTAATTTTTTTTTTTTTTTTTCTTTTTACTAAGCTGCCTGTGTAGTTGGAAGTAGGAATGAAGAGAAGAGCGCCCCGTATTAATAAAAAGCTTAATGCCGTTAACGCACAGATGGGGTTGTTTTGCCAGGCTCTGGGAAGTGTGTAAGACAAAAATTGGTCAACTTGTGCTGAAGGTGCATTTGAAAAGGGAGAGGCTTTTTCTTAAACAGTAATGTGTGGTGGTTAAATGGATGGAAACTGCCTCTCATAGCATAGGGTAATATATTGTTTATAGTGTGTAGTTATGCTTGCCTTCTGGCTGGGACATTTTCCACTCACCTGAAAGGCTTTTGATACCAACGGGTTCTTCTCCGGAACCCTCTAGGGAATATTCCTCTTCCTACCTCTAGCTGTTGGGCATCTGGCAGAAGCTGATTGTCTGGGCTCCTGCTATGATCAGTGGAGGGTCAAGGGCACTTCAAGGGTGTGATTAATTCCACCTTTCTTGAATGCTGAGTCTCCCTCTGCAACATCTTGTCTCTCTTAATAACAGAGACAACCTGGTTATGACCAGCTCTGCCTGATTACCTAATTTTTACATGTTTAACATTAAGAATTCCGCTTCTGCTTGCAGTAAGGCAACTGGAAGATCAGTTTCTACAGCTTGTGTGTATTCATGTTCTTCTCTCTTGTTTATAATTTTGTTCCAAACAGGACAGACCAAGAAATCCAGACATATACTATTGCGGTAATAAATGCACTTTTCCTTAAAGCCCCAGATGACAAGAGGCAGGTAAGTTGTTGGGTGTTGTATATCTACACATCTGTAGAAAAATTGCGTTGTATTCATACCTGCAGTTGTCCCAGTCACACTTTCCCTGCAGTTAATTCAAACTGAAACTTGTTCTATTGTTTCATGCTGGTATATCATTCATTTTAATGGAGCTACCTCCATCTTGCACCAATATTGGTAGGGATTAAGCATTCTCCTGTGCTTTTGTAGTTCCCTGTAACCTCACATGAACCGTATTGACTGTGGCTGGCTGTAGTATTTATTGTACTGAACTCTTTGCCAGCACAGCTTGTAAAACCAGGCTATTTTTTGGTAAACTCTTCCCCCCGCAGATTTTTGTATTAAAAAATGCATTCCTTTTGAAAATGGAAATATCTTGCCATGTAAGCATTTCATGACTTTTACAGTGTACTATTTTAAGTTAACTTTAGTGCCAGGGATCAGAAGTCTCAAAAGAAAATATTCCAAGATTGCTAGTTGCTGTTAAATGAGGATGGAATGTGATGTGTTATGAAATAGAGAAGTTTTGTCCATGTTTATGAAGTCATTAGCCTGTGTCAAAACAGATTTAGTCATTTATTTATTTAACATTTCTGTCACCAGGAACAGTGATGATAATTCTTGTGACATACTGCTAGTGTCCAAAACAAGTTCATTGAAAACTGCTGATCAGTTCTGACAAGGAATTCCTTAGGTTTATTTACATTTTTAAATGCCGAAGATTGTTTAAACAAACATCAAGACCCTAATGGGTAACTTTTCTTTTTTGCTTCAAAAATACTTTTGAAAATGCAGACAGGGGAAAGTAAAACCATGGGTTAAGGAAAAAAAAAAACCCAAACCTTTTTTCCCCATTCCTTTTTTCCTTCTTCCTCCAATACAGTCTTCAGTTATTAAGGGAAGAAGGTGCCTAATGAACAAAAATTGGAATAAAAGCTTTATTTCACTTTTGGCATAAGTCTATGATAGGTCCTTGTAAGAAAACAAAAGATTTTGGTTTTTACATTTATAAAGAGTAGCTACTGCTTATGTTTCTGTGAAAAGTATGCTTTGGTTGTATTTGAAGTTGAGAGACAATATCAGCTGGAGATAAGACTTTAATAGTAATCAGTGGGCACGTGTTCTTGAAGGTTGACAGTACCACAGGATGTTCCCAGAAAGTAAAGCTATATTTCACCAACAGCGTAACCGTCTAGTGAGGCTGGCAGTAAACCATGCATGCTTCACTTCACCTGCAGTACCTGCTGCTGTGACACAAAATTGTTATTCACGGAGTTTGTGATCATCAGAATATAAGGATCTGATTTGGCTTGAAGGCTAATAGCTCTGACACTTGCAGAAAAATTTCCTTCAGCCTTTAATAACCTAGAATAAGTAGTCAGAATCTGTTAGGTTTCTCTTTATAGCTATTTTGTCACTAATTACTAAACCATACGTTGAAGAAGGTGGGTGTCCATTAGCTTCAAGATAGGGATAACTGGTACGGTTTACTGAATTCTGTCTTTCTGAGACAACGAACTGAGGTGATGCAGTCTCGTGTGATTTTTCTGACGGTGAGTAGTCAAAAGTTAAGGTTCAGCACGTGCCTCTAATACGGTTAGGAGTGAGAAAGTGCACCAAACCCCCTATGACTCTGGCACCCTCTCTGCTGCTGTCTTACGGGGACCGGCATGACGTGGATGACTGCCCTGCAATTAAGGAAAGGATTTAAATTGGGGCTGGTATCTGAATTCCTTCCCCTCTGTGTGTGCGGTTTGTTGGTTTTTTTTTTTTGTGTTTGGTTTTTTTTTTAATTATTATTTCATTACTTCTGTAATGCAAAAAGCCTACTAAGAGGTTCAGGGTTTTTCTTTTTTAATGAGGACTCTCTGGTTGCTTTGCTTCCTCTGCCACTGTCAAGGACCAAATCATCTAGAGAAACCTAGGTTACTTTAAAAAAAAAGTCTTTATCAGAAAAGACCTGAGAGTTTGGGCATTGAAATGATACTGTGAATGACTGAAACACTTTTTTTTGGCAATTTTCTGCATTTTTGCAGAGATGTGTTGCTATGGAAAATGAAATGGCAAATTTTGTCAAATTTTTGTTCTCATCTGTTACTACAATACTTATTTTAGAAGAGGCAGCTCATCAGCTGCTAATAGCCATATAGCCTTCTTGGAGACAAAGTTGATTTTGATGCAGTAACTGGTTTTGTGAATGCTTGTTGCTCCTATCAGTTTTTGATGCAGTGACAAAAAGCAATATCCAAAAAATGGATTTTTAAATTACGGGTATAAGAAGGAAGTGACAATTTGATCATCCTCTCCAAAAAGTAAAATAAAAGAATACCCTTTTTTTTTTTTGCCTTGAATGCAGAAAAGACTACCTTATATTCTTTCCCTGTCCATCTTTTGGCAGTGGATATACTGTGACAAAACCAGCCAGTCTGTTCCCGGTAACGTGAAGTGTATCGTGTGCCTGGCGCTCCCCCTGCAGCTCAGTTGTGCATTTCCAAAAGAGATGGAAGCATTTTATCATTTATTCCTTTCCTGTTATGTGCAGTTGAAACCTGCTCAGCCAGAAAAGGCTTAAAAACTAAAGCTGAGTTTCCCTTGCCTTTGGTCCCTTCTTCCTTCCTTGTTGTTCCCACGTTCTGTTGCAGCACCTTTTGTCTCGTATAAAGAAAATGGGTCAACATCCATGACTGCCTCTTGTCTCGCAATTAGAATTATTTTCTTTTTGTGAGCAAGTTCTCTCCCTAATGCTCTATTTACGTTGTTTCTGCAGCCATGTTTCAGCAATCCAGTTTTTCGTATGTTTTATGTGATAGTCAGTTTTCCTGTTTTCCAGTTTCTTGTTCGTTATATAAAAGTAACTAGTATGTACTTTATATTACTCTTCAAGTCTCACAAAGATCAGCAGGAATTTTAAAAAATTTATTTCTTCTGAATGTGAACAGTATTTTTGACGTGGTGCCAACGGCACAGAATCACAGCGCATCCTAAGAATGTCATTAAGCGTGTCTCAGCGTTGATGTGATTTGTTGTGCTGTATTATGTAAGGCTGTGATACATGAGCTCTATTTCCAATCAATGATCTACTAATTCCAAACATTTCCCCTTCGTGTACATATAAACAGTGTCTAAATAGCAGTGTGCAATATGTTATCCAAATCCTTAAATATAGTACATTTTGAAAACAAGAATTTAAAAATAATTACATGATGATAATTGCTATGAATTGTATGCATTGCATATGCTAGCACATGTCCACATAAAAATGGGGTATGCACTTGTAGGTGTGGTTAAAGATTAGACTCTCATGCTTGATAAGTATACACTATTTCCTCCTATGCATTGTGGGACAGTTTGCAGCATGGACAGCTGGGATCAGCTGTTTAAGAATGACAGTAAAAGCATATTCTCCTTGATAGTGACTTCAGACAGGTCTAGGAAGAGAAGTTAATTTAAGACAAAAGAGTGGACCAATGTCAATGTTGCGACCAAAATACAGGGGAGAAGTATTACATGCTATGATGAAACAGTACCCAGTTGTAGGCTGATTTATTGAGTGAAAGTTAGAGCACTTAACGTTAAAACAGCCAAAATATTGATGTAAATAAGCACGCTGTTTGACGTCTTGTTTTAATGTCCTGGCTGGCTTCCATTCCACGCTTCCTTCTGTGTTGTGTGTGGCGGGGGGAAGGTTGTGCTTGAGCAAGTGTGTGTAAATACTCGTGTTTAAACCACGGAGGTTTTTCATTGCTGGTTTTGGATCACCAAAGTCCTCAGCTTGTGATGTACTTTTCGCTTTCTTTGTCCCTTTTCTCATAGTAAAGTAATCTGACTTTGTGACCCCCAAAATAATGCATACAGTTGTACAGCTGCTATGCTGTTTCATTTCATTTATAAGTAACACCGCAGAAACTTAAGGCGAAAACCTTTTAAGTCAGTGTTCTTCTAGGTGTGGCACTAAAATACCTGCTTCTGTCTAATATTTTTTTTTTGTTTGTTTTTAAACTACATCAGGAAATGGCAAACATCTTGGCACAAAAGCAGCTTCGCTCCATCATCTTAACTGTAAGTATATAATTTTTAAAGTTATTTTTCACTAGCAGAGAGAAAAGGTGGCTCCAGTTTTGGTGTTCATAGGTTTTTATCCCAATATATTTTATTTGCACTTGTATTTTGATATGTCTTGAAGCCTGTAATATATAAGATAAAGGTTTGGTTGTTGAATGGATTCCAAACTGATTATCAGAAAGGGTATTTTCCCAGTCAAATAAATTGTGGTTTCTTCATGGAAAATATAATACTGAATAAAAGAATAATACCTCAAGCATTTTCTTCCCATGGAGAATGTGAACTTTATTGTGCAGTTGAGGGGTTGTCTGAGGAATTTATAGCAAGTCCTCTGTGTTAAGGTTTGCAGTTGATGACAGCTGAGCAAGCCGCCCAGAGCTTTCCATCTTGCAAAACGAACGTCTGTGTTTTTCAGTTCTACAGAATATTCTGTCTTGTTATAAAGGTGCACGCAGTTTGTTACGACTTGCACAAAAGAAGCATGAAATATAGCTCGCAGTGAAGTTAATGAGTGTAATATTAAAGACTTGCATCTGCTATCATGGAAAATCAGAGGGATTTTGCCTTTGACCTTAGAGTAGGTTACATCTTCAAGGGAATAAGGGCAAGTGCTCTTTCCCTGTTACGAGACACTAGGCAGTGTAAACCAAACCAAACAACAACCAAACACTCCCTTGCTTTTTCTCATTCGTTATCATAATTTCAGTGATGCAAACAAAAAAACCAGAATTTGTTTCAGAAGGCATATTTTTACACTGCTTGTGTTCATAAGAAATTTGGTGTAAGCATATGGATAATATTCTTAGGTGTTCATTTACTATCATAAAACACTCCAGTGCCTTTTGGCAGACAGATTCTTTTATTCTCTGGAACTGTACAACACCCGTTACTGTGTCCATTTCCTACTTGATGACTCCTTCCTCACGTATGCTGTGCTGTGTTTAGTGACCTGGGTCTGTTTCCCGTGTAGAACTGCTTGGTTGGTTTTGGCACACCAAGGATTTTTAAATTGTCCATCAGTTTGGTATCTGTTTTCTGAATGGGATAGTTCTGCACCTATGGGGCACTGTATGCTTATGTGTTTCTAAGCAGTCTTCCTCATACAGAACGGAGTTGTCTGGTAGAGGTAGGATTGTGGCGTGATGTTGACTGCTGCAGCAGTAGCCCTGTTATATCACTATATTCGCTGGTTGTGTTTGCAGCCTGAATACTTTTCTGCTCAGGCAGCTACTCTCTTGAATATTTTCTTAATATACTCTTTTTTATTTATTTATTTATTTTAAAATACAGAGCTCTAATGCTCTTGGTAAAGAGTTAATTTTTCTTTCAAGTGACTTCTCAGTACTGGGTTGGTTTGTGTTGGGTTTTTTGTTGGGTTTTTTTGTTGTTTGTGCCACTTCTCAACATATGCACAGGCTCTGTCTAGTGGCTAGAGGGAGAAAGCTTCAGCGCATTGTTATTGTAAAGTCCTGTCCCTTAAAGTTACTTACATAGTACCTAAATCAGTAGCATTAGTCCTGGTTTGATTTTCTTTTTTTCTGGAGTATACATACACTATTGCATAGCAAACACATACAGAAATGGAAACACCTGAGTGCACCTAATGAAATTTTCTGATAAGATGGCATTCACCAGAGTCTCTCTTTGCAGCACGTTATTAGGGCACAGAGGGCCATCAATAATGAAATGGCACACCAGCTTTATGTTCTGCAAGTACTTACTTTTAACCTTCTGGAAGACAGAATGATGACAAAAATGGATCCACAGGATCAGGTAAGCACCTGGCATGATCTGGGCAGGGCAGGAAGAGGACAACTGCTCATGGCTGTGCCTAAAGCTCTTTATGGAGGAAAAGACACTGCTAGGAACGCTTACACCATTCATTCATTCATTCATTCATTCATTCATTCATTCATTCATTCATTCATTCATTCTCTCTCTCTCTCTGTGAAGTTGGGTTATGTCTTCTGGTCGTTAGAAGATGTGCTAGTTATTGCATTCCTTGTGCATAAGTACAACAAAATGGCCTGGCCTTTCTCCTTAGCATGTATTTCCATGAATTGAATTTGGTGTCATCCTGAGCTAAAACCCCGAGCAGCAGTCCAGCATTTGTTTCCTTTGAGTACTTCTCAGAAGCGAGAGAGATGTATGGTCCTTCCTGAAAGTACTTCTGCAGAGCTGAAAATGAATGTTTCCATGAAAACTATCTGGCATGCTAGAGTTGAGGTTAATTCATGTTACAATAAAACCCATTTTTGTTACTGGGAACCTATATAGTAGTTGTTCATTTGTTTATTTCTCGCTGTGTCCAAACATCAGCGTTAATGTTGTTCATTGTGCAAAAAGAGACACTTACTCCCCGTAGAGATTCAAGTTTAAATATAGAGTCAATGAGCCACAGAGAAGATGTGTTTTGTTTCTTTTACTTTTTCTGGCCTTCTTTTAGGCCCTGGACAAGGAGGAACCTGATTTCATTTTTAAGAAGGAGTTGTGTTAAGACTTGCTGATAATTTGGAGAAGAGGAGGTTGGGGAGCAAGATGGTTGTAAACATAAGTAACATCATGCTGTAGGGTTTTTACCCTTCCTGTTTCTTAAGTTTGAGGCAGGAAGGTTTAACTCTCAGGAACGTACGTGCAGTTAACTAGTGCATATCTCCGTAGAGAGTGACTGACATAATGTTGTTAGTATTGATGATAGGGTGGTTATCCCTGTCTGAGACATTTCTAGGGATGTGTAACTGCAGTAATTCCTCTCGTGCCCATTCCTGTGCTAGCAAAAATGGATGGTTACCAAAAGGAATGCAGAGTGCTGAGCCATTTTGATTTCAGCCAGCAAAGTGCTTAAGTATCAGCTTAATTTGAAATGTGTGTGATCTTTTGGCTTCTGTGGTTTCATGCCTGTGATTAAAATTGAGTGTGTAGTTAGTGGCCTTGCTAACATGGGTCCAGCTTCTGGAAGTCAACACTTAAACATCTGCATGTGAACCCCAGAAATGTGAGGACTTTGGAAAATGGGAACCACAAAGTCATTCTTGCTGACTGTCTCTCTGAGTATGAAGTAAGGAATTTAGACAACGAAAGGATGGGCAGTAGAGGGAATGCAGTGTTTTGAAACAGCCTTTATGGTATTGGTTATTAAAGTGAGAGGTAAGTTATTTTAACCAATTTTTTTAACCTTGTTTTTACATAGGCTCAACGGGATATCATATTTGAACTCCGAAGAATTGCATTTGATGCAGAATCTGAACCTAACAACAGTAGTGGCAGTATTGAGAAACGCAAATCTATGTATACTCGAGACTATAAAAAGCTTGGATTTATTGTGAGTATCTTTGGTGGTACAGTGAAAGTGGGTGAGCGCATCTGTTCTAGTACATCTTATAATTGGTCACTTCTCTTACTTGGTCTTCTGTTTATTTCCTACAAGGGAATAGGGTTTTTTTGATTTTTTTTTTTTGGGGGGGGGGGGGTGTGTGTCTGTGTGTGTGTGTTTGGGTTTAACCCCAGCCAGCAACTAAGCACCACGCAGCCACTCACTCACTTCCTCCTGACACCCAGTGGGATGGGGGAGGGAACTGGGAAAAAAGTAAAACTTTTGGATTGAGGTAAGAACAGTTTAATAGAACAGAAAGGAAGAAACTAGCAATGACACTAATAACAACAAGAAAGTGACAATA
>JAVKLA010000010.1:13136392-13150000 GCA_034782735.1 Sagittarius serpentarius
CATGACATCCCATGGTATGGAATACCCCTTTGGCCAGTTTGGGTCAGCTGTCCCAGCTGTGTCCCCTCCCAACTTTCTGGTGCCCCTCCAGCCTCCTTGCTGGCTGGGCAGGAGAAGCTGAAAAGTCCTTGACTTGGTCTCAACACAACTGAGCAACAACTGAAACCGTCAGGGTGTTATCGACATTCTTCTCTTACTAAACCCAAAATGCAGCGCTGTACCAGCTACTAGGAAGACAATTAACTCAGTCCCAGCCAAAACCAGCAGAAGTTTGGGTTAATTGGAAAAAAGTAACTACCTGAGCTTGAAGCACATAATTTTGCATTAAATGCCATAATTAAAATCCAACTTTGAATGATATCTTGGATGAACAGGCATTGTCTAATGCATCTGTGGCAGACCTGTAAAGTCATTGTACTCTGTTAGTAACAACGTGGACTGATGAGCACAATAAATCCCAGGTAGGACTCTAATATTTACTTGTAGGGCCTTGTGTTTTGGTTGCTTGAAGTCCTTTCATTTCTGAGTAGGGGATGCAGAATCTCTTACCCTGGCTTAATCAGACCAATTGGAGTTCTGGTTTTGCCTGAAACTGTGTTGGGGAACAGAGCATGATCTGGCTAAACTGTTGCATACATTCATATTAATGATTAATGTATATTTTTCCCCCCCCTGGAAAGAGAGCATGCACACATGTGCTGCAATCAGTATATTGATTTATTGTTTACTCTAGGTTAGTATGCAGTTTTCTTTCTCCTTTGGTAAAATTGTATGCTCCATAGCTGACGTGATTCATTACTTTGCTGTTGGCCTGGCAGATATACACTGAAGATAGTACAGTAGCCACAGTTATAGACAAGGTGGTTTTAAACACCGTTGGTGCAAGCTGAAGCTCGCTGTGCTGTTCGAGCGCTCTGCTCAGCCCTGTGGCGTAGGACACAGCATCACCCAGTTCCCTTGTGGTTTTGGGAGGAGGCTCTCTGGGTTCTGATGGTTGTTTTCATTACTGATGAGTGAGGAAAGATTACTGCTGTCTCAGTGCTGTTGTATTTGTAAGGAGTTGTAAGTAAATAGATGGGAAGGGAAGAACTTGGCATTTGGGGATTGTAAGCTTGATAGTTAAACTAGTGCTTTGAAGAAGCTTTTGAAGCTCAATGTGTGTTTTTGTTGTCTGTGAATCTGTTCTCAGTTCCTGTGCGATAGGAGACCATTGCTATACCAGCTTCTGAGACTGGTAACTCCTATGGCGAGATGAGCAGAGGACTTTGTGCCCTCAAGGCCAAAACTAAAGGAAAATGCAGGCCCTGGCTTAGAAACAAATGGGCTGGATATAAAGCCTCCAGCTTGTGGTGAATGAGAACAGAGATGCCATCAGTGTCATAGGAGGAGAAAAAGTAACCGGTGGCAAAGAAAGAAATGGTGACAAACACAGAGGGAACGATAGGGTATGCTGAAGTCATGGTGGGGCTTGTATGTGCAGAGATTGTGGCATACGGAGGAATCAAGGAGACCAAACTTAAAACAGTTGTTCTCTAATTCAGGCTGATCACTTTTGGTTATCTGCGGCTCACTCTAGTTTTATGGGATGTTGAAAACGCTCGGCTCCCACAGCCATCACTGGCATCTAAGTATCTAGCACCTCTGAAAAAGCTGATCTTGCTTTCTTAAAGCTGGAGCTGGAAAACTCTGAACATGTAATGGAGCATCTGACAGAAGCTGATCTGGGACAAGCACACAGATTTGAATTCCAGTCCTATTTTTCTGAGGCTTAACAAGGACTAAAGATCACTAGTTGTGCAGGCTGGCACCAGTTCTTCCAGTGCTTTTGTTTGTCCCACAGGATATATTTTGATTCTGCAGAGCTGAAATTATTAACAGCAGTATGTTTTAGCTGATAGGGTTGTGAGGAAAACACTCAGTGTGAATCAAAATGTGTTACTGCCTTGTCTGAGTTTGCAGGAGCTTTCTTGCTGTGCCTGTGCAGCAGGGACTTGCCCATTATCTTCATGGTTCTCATTTGGGCTGTTTATTGGGAAGCCTACTGAAAATACTACAATGTGAAGGATAGCCTTCCACAAGGGAATGGGGAGCAAACAGTTTAGGAGGGAATGGGAACTGGGATCAAAGCAATGAAGAAAATGTGGGGATGGCATGATGGGAGATAAGAAGAAATACGGGAAAGTCAGCTGTGGAAGGAGCACCACAGGGAGACTCCCAGTGGGAGGCAGGTTATCCTGCTATAACGGGATGATGAGGCAGTGTACAAATAATAAAAATGTCAATAATGAACTGTGAGGAGAGTTATTCTACTCTTGTACGGAAGTTTGACTTTGAGCTAAGAGCACAGGTGACACTGCGCATACAACTTCTCTCACAGCCGAAAAGGAATTTGACCTTCCTCACAGAGCTGGGGAAGGAAGCAGGACCCGTTGTGAAATCTGACCGGTGATCTCCAGCCCTCGCACATGGGCCGTGCTCTGACTGGACTCCAGTTAGCCTGGCTGCCTTCGCCCCATCTGCTTCTTTTCACTCCATAATTAAAGCATTTTCAGTGCTTTCATAAACTGCAGGTAGAGGGACGCATTAGCAAAAACTGATCTATGCTCTGAATAATGGGAGGTTTCTTTTCCCCCTGTTTTGGCTGTGTGGCACAAGAAGAAACCCAGCCAAATAGGAGGCTGCCTTCGAATGCAGTCTTCATTCCACTGGTGTTGGTGGTCAGGATGCTAATTTCTTAAACGGATTAAACATTCTTTCCAGGGGGGAGAGTAAAACCATGTCTAGCCATCAAGTCGTTCCTGGACTGCTTGTTCTCTTTCTGTATGTGAAATGCAAGAATCCAGTTCATTTTTCACAGCCACATCAAAAAGCTTTGCCCCACTACAAATGTAACGTCAACAAGAGACAAAGTCCAGACATGGTTTCAGAAGTTTACAATATCATTTGTCAAACTACGTAGTTGGAAACCTACATCCAGTTAAAGAAACCACAAGACCTCTCCAGATGTTTGTGATGACCTTTGTGAAGTTTATTATGGGCAAAGAGATTTATTAAAATGCTGATGAATACAACAAAAGATGACCCAGTTAGGAGATCTAAGATACGCTCCACCCTATTGAATTCTTTTCTGAGTCAATTGCAAATTAAATAGCCTGAATTCCCCTTTTAAAATCTCTTTTGGCAGGGAAATGCCAACCAATGCTTTTCCCTGTCAATTCTTGTAGTAGAAGTCAAGTTTTGTAATCTTTCAAATAGTAATGTAGTTCAGGGTTAGAGATATTAAAAAGAAAAGACAGAGCCACGTATATTGGTAATGATAAACTCAGTCCTTAAATCGCTGATCTGTTCAAATAGTTCAGTTTTGTAAAGCTCACTGTATGTGAAGCTTCTAAAGTTTTTTCTTGCATTTGAGTAAACTTAATTCCCATAACTGAGGCAGGCAGTAGATACAACTCGAAGAAACTAATATCCTGTATATTTTCATCACAATTCTTTAAACGTCACTAACTATCATTGAGAAGTTGTAGTGGATGTGTTTGTTTAGAGACAGATCTGACCAAATTCGAAGAAACTTAAGTAGGTTAAAAGCTGGAAAAACAAACAAAAAAAGTCTCATCCTAGAACAGTTTAAGAAAAACTTGCAGCGTGTAGAGCTTCTGGGTTTTTTTGTTTGACTTTTCTTCAATAAAATATAAATGGTTTGTATGAGTGCAAAAAGTCAACATGGAAAGTGATTCGTAATTCTGTCATGCCACACTGGAATTTATTAGTGTAGCAAAATAAAATGTGGGTTAGTACAGGAGATATGAAGTCAGTAAGGAACTGTCTGATAAAAGGTGACAATTACAAGGAAAATTGAGAATGGTGGGATGTTCTTCAAAAGGCAGGCGTGGACTTGACTTTCAAAATATTAGTGGTGGTGACATAAAAGAGTGAACATACGCTGATGAAATCTTCTGGTGAAACAAATTCAGGAGCATCAGTGAAAGAATCACTATCTCATTCACAAATTGGATGACCCTTTGGATTAGAGAAATAGAAATGTAATTTTATTCAGCGATACAAAGTCCAGCGCTATTCATTTAGGACCACTGGCAAGAATATCTTCTGTAGGCAAATACCTAATCTATGGGAAAGGATAAGGGAGATTGTGCAATGTAGACACAAAAAAAGCCAAATGGTAAGGTAGGCTATATCTGGAAGGATATTTTCAGAGCAGCTAAACCATTTTCTGCATTTCTGAGACATCATCTAGAACACTGTATAATTTTAGTTACCTATGCAGTGACTTGAGGACCGACTGAACGCAGGATGAGTGCAGAGGGTGAGTCTTGTGCAGCGACGAGGGAGACGTCTTACAAGAGTTGACTTAAAAAGATTGGCTTGTTTAGCCGAGCAGGCTGAAGACTGTGGAAATATCAAGTGTACAAATGGTGAGAGGGAGAAGCCATATGTAAGCTAAAAAGCAGTGATGGCAATCAATTTATGGAAAAAATTTTCAGTTGGAACGATGGGGACAAAATTCATTACTAGTTTAAAGATGGAGACTGATCCTTTATGAAGAGGTTTATGTACTATGTTTGGCAGTGGTGGATCCAGAAAGCAAAGCACATGAGGACTATATGGAGGAAAAAAAACCCAAACCAAGGTTGCTTAGAGAAGTGTGAAGGGAGACATGAATAATTAGATGGGTAGTGACTTAAATGGCAGCATAGCTGACTTGTTAGACATTGCAAAAACTTTCTAGTATGAGGAGAACCAGCACCAGAATAGATAGTTTGGAGGATGTGTCTTGTAGAGATCTCTGGAAAGAAACTTCAAAAGTAGTTGAGAGTAACTAAAGCATGCCTTAGGCAGGATGTAGACTTGAGGAGCTTCTGAGATTTCTTCCAGGCTTTTTTTTTTTTTCTTTTTTTGCTTCCTCATGTCCCAGATGAGCAGCTATTTTGTTTTATCTTTTGATCTTACTCTTCAAAAATCCCTTCGTTCTAAAGATAAAACCTGTTCAGTTTTCTCATGGGTGGTTCTGTGGTGCTTCTCATTGTCTCTTTGAAGAGTTCGTTAGCTGAAGCCTAGGGATAGTGCTGCCCATCTAGAGATGAAGGGAAGGTTTTTCCCCTTGAATTTTCTGGCTAAAGAAAGATGCTCAGAACTTTATTTTTCAGAATACTTTCTGCTTTCCTCAGTGCATGGCTTCTGTTAAACCTGTGCGACTGTTACTGTCTGCAGAGCTGAGCGTATCAAATCAGACATTTGGAGAATGAAGAACATACGGTTAGTTAACTGTCTTGTACCTTACCTGTTTTGAGGTCTTTCTTAAAGTGTCCTTGTCTCTAGACATGGCTTTCTTGCCAGGCCAAATCTGTGGCTGACTTAACTGAGAGGTGTGGCCTGAAGTTTGTTATCTCTGTTCCACTAGCAAATGGGAAGTACTTGTTGAGGACATTACCTTTGCAAGCACGAGCCATCTATGTGTCAGAGTGACTGTAGTGAGTGAGGGTTTTTTTCCTCGGAGCAGGTGAAACTTAGTCATTCACTGTATGGAATGGAGAGTCCTTAGGTTGCCGTGGCCAAGAATACCTTAAGACGAAGTCAGCAGCTGCCTGGATGACTACCCAGCATGATTTATTCCCCTTGGATCCATTTTGCTTCTTTCTGTATGTTTATTCCTGCAGCTGTCTCGAGTAGAAACCCTTCTCAGGCTATCTTCTGTATGACTTTCATCTCCTTCGACAAATTAGAACGATTCTGCACAGTAACCTCCTTCATGTCATGATATATTCCCCAGAGGAAGTACCTTCTCTGCACTGAAAGGGGGAGGTTATCAAGGAAATAATTTGTAATCGTGTCATTAATATTTTGTAATGATTACCTGCAAGAGGGGCAAACTCAGATGACAGTAGCAAGTGCTGACATACTCCAAGCTTTAATTGCTGTCCTCTTCAACCTGTCTAGTAGAACTTTGGTGTGTATAATTTCTTCCTGCTCGCTTGGAAGCTGCTTGTCCCCCCACCTCGTTTTCATGTTGTGCCCCATCTGTGTCCCCACTCCTGCCTCAGGATCTGGGAATGAAGGATTAAAGTTAAGCTTTGGAAAAGGGTGGGGGGAAGGTGTTGTTTTCATGTTTGTTTTTCACTACCCAACTCTTATTTTAATTGACAATGAATTAAATTGACTTTCCCCGAGTCAGGTCTGTTTTGCCCATGATGGCAACTAGTAACAGTCTCCTTGTCCTTATCTCGACCCACGAGGTTTTTCATCCTTTTCCTCCCCTTGCTCTGTTGAGGAGGGGAGTGGGTGAGCAGCTGGGTGGGTGTGTGGCTGCTGGCCAGGGTTAACACACACCACACCTTCCTTCTGTGTTTTGCTGACTCTATCTTTAGGCTGCTTCTGGGCTCACTCCCTGAGCCATGGGTAGCTCAGAGGCTCCCTCTTTTCTGTATTCTATTGCAGTCTCCTTGCCATGCTATCTCACTTTCCTTCTTGACTCCTTATCTCCTCTGGCCTTTCTCTCTCCATTTCTTTCCCTAGTCTTTGGTTTTGATTTCCCACTCCCCTTGGGCTCTTTGTTCCATTTTGATCTCAGGTTGGATCTGTCTCCTTCCAGCATGTCTGATCGCTGATCCCCATTACCTCATTCATTCAATCTCCCTGAATTTCCTCTTTTTCCCACCCCCCCTCCCTCCTCGTGATGTAATTCTGCTTTGGGTTTTCCCTTGCCTCCCTCTTTCCACCACCTCCTCCCACCCTGCTTGTTCCTCCATCAGTATAAAGGCTGCTCAGTCAGCTGGCTCTCATTTCCAGCCTTTGCACTGAAAGTTGTCAGGGCTTTCTAAAGACAGACCCATATTGCATTTTTCCTGTGTTTTATTTTCAGAAATGGATGGACTTGGGTTTAGCTGCATGTTCCAAAGTTTAATATTTGCCTCAGCATGGAAAATCTTGGTTGCTGTGATAAGTGCTGTCCAAGCTATTAACAACTGAGAACAGGATCTAGTAATGGGAAGTGTTGGGCAACTGTAATTGTAGCTCTATGAGCCCCACCTCTAACTGACCTGTAGACAAAATGCTTTCCTTTTTATTTGGTTTTTTTTTTTTTTTTTTAAACATAAAGTGGGGGGTTCTGACTTGAATAGCTCAACCATAGCTAGACTAAATTTTGTTTCTAAAGATATGGTGTTACTTTTGGCTTATTATTTTGGGCTGTGAAGTAGTTACATCCTAGTTTTGAAGAACTGAGCTGTTGATTTATTGTAAGCTAATATTAACGATAAATTATATGACCGCAGATTTGAGGCATGGGTTTAGTGGGAATGGTGTGTGTGTGTGTGCGTGTATTAAAAGAAAGTTCAGATTTCTATTGGTAGAAAGGCAGTAGATAAATACTTAGATTGCTGTGTGATAATCATTCATCCTTTACTACTGACTCTGATAGATAGAAGTAAAGAGTCAGAGTGGAATCACGCAGTGAAAAGGCAGTGTACAAATCTGGGTAATTTGCATGGTGTCCGTTAGTGGTAGTCAATTAAGCAGTCGATTGAGATGGGCTCTAAAAAGGTAAAACTGAGCAAGACTGGGGTGGGGTTGGGATGCCGTGCCCTGCAGAAATATTAATAGTCCTTAAATTCTCTGGATTTACTAATGTCGGCTAGATCTCCCTTCTGGTCATCTGGATTAATGGTAGCAGTCTGCCTGGCTAGGGAGGATAAAACCTTCTGAGGAGAGAAGGTGAGAGGGAGATGGACAGAAACAGACCCCCTGTGAGGCATTTACTTAGCTATTCTTGTTGAAGACCTTAGGGTGGTCATCCTTTTTCTTCCTAAAAAAAGGAAAGCCTGGGCATTTGAAGTCTTAAAGCCTTACGAGTTGTAGGACTGGGAAAGCCCTGAACAGGAAGCTGAAGTTTTGTGATTTTGGGGACTAAAATCTGGAAGTGGTGTAAAATGCTGAAAAACTCATCAAAAAGGTCTCGAATGGTCATTTTCAGGTATTTTGTTCACAGCTCCCTGATGCTTCCTTCTGTTGGTGGTACTCTGCAGTGATGGGAGGTGTTGCATGGTTTATCATTTGGCAAAGCTTTTCAACTATAGTAGAAGTAATGCTTTCTTACATTCAGATTCTCTTGTTGGCTTTGGCAGTGGCAGAGGAACGTTTTTAGAATAATACTGTATGTGTGCCGGTCTAGATCTGATCCTTTTTTAAATTTTAAATTGATAAGATTTAATTGTTGGCTTAATGATAGAACAGCAGAGATGACAGATTGCCCGTGCTGCTGAACACGATCTGTAGTTTTCCATCCTCCTCCACCCTCTCTTACTCCCACAGCCCTCTCTTTCACTATCTACTGTTTCAAAACTTGTGAAATCACTTGTTGGTGAAAAAAACCCAAAACCAAACCCCAACAGTCTGAGAAGATCTCCTTTTGCTGAGCTATTCAAATAAGCAGTGGGTGAGGCTGCTTTGCCTCCAGACGGCCGTGCCCAATGCTCAGTTTAGTTGCCCTATTTCTACATGTAACAATGGCCCACTCTAAAGTAAAATCCTTTGTCATTAATTAATGATAGCTAATAATTAAGCATCGTGCAGCAGAGCAGAAACCATGTCTAATAGCACTTCACCAGAAAAGAGATTCTTCTTCTCACCTTTCATTGTAGTACATGGCTCATAGATTTGAGTGTCCTTTTATTTAACAGAATTAAATTCACAGAAGGTATCACCAGAAAAAAAAATACAGAGTCTGCCCTTTGCCACTGAAATTCCCTTAGTACTGAACCAGTGGGGTAAGACAGGAATGCAGATAGCACTTATTCTCTCATTTTAACCCTTACGACCACCGGAGGTTGCTTTTCTCCTTTGTTTGCAAGCTTCGCTCCCCATTCTGTCATTCGGTTTTGAAGCTGAAATTTTTCCGCAGGTGTTTTAGATATAAGCCGTTACTGATTTATTCCTCAGGGTAAGTTTTGGAAGATGAAGGCTAATCTTACGTATTTATTTCTAGGTGTTATGAGAGAGTGTAGTTGTACAGTGACTGTTGTTTTCAGTGTTTCATCCCCTTTTAAGTAGAGAGACAGTTGGAGATTCATAAGACTGTATTTGCTTTTGTAAACACTTATTTGGAAGTACTTGAGACAGAACAGAACTTGAGGACCAGTTCTGTCATTCCCATTTTCAGAGAGTAGCGTTTATCTGTATAATCCTATTGCTGTGTATAGGAATCTCACAAAGAACAAGATCTAGTCACTGAGAATAACAGCCCAGGACCTGAAGTAATCTTGATCTTAAACCGAGGAAAACGTCTAAACTGATGTAAATGTTTGAAATGCTTGTGTATTTTATTAAACTGTGTGCACCAGAAGTGCAGCACCACCTTGTACTAGAAGAAAAGCAAAGTTGAATGTTTTTAGGAAAAGGCAGAAATAAGATCGTCATTAAAGCCTTAATTCATTCCCTTCCCTCTTTGTCACATTTAATTACGTACATGTATAGTATTTCTTCTCTCTGCTTCTGCTTTTCTCCTCCTTTACACTTTGCTCTGCATTTCTGTCATGATCTTTCTCTCTTGTTCAGCCTTAGGCTGGTAATTATAGTCCTCCTTCCCATCTGTCTTGGTTTCTACCCTACCACTCTTGCCCTTCTTCTTCCTCTGCACCTTCCTGCTCCCAAATACCTGACTTTGACCCTTTCCTCTCACTATTGCTGTGTGCCCTTCTACTTAGCTTCTCTTTCCACTCTGCTCCTGGTTTGCTTTTTCTCGAAGCCTCGAAGACGGGGCCAGGGAATGCTCAGGACAGGCAGCATCCTCAGAAAAAACTCTGCGCTCCAGAGAGACTTGTTAAATTCGGTTCATCCTGGGTTTTTATAGTGTGGCCAAATGTAGCCTATGTTCCAGAGGAATTTCAAGACTGACACAAGAACAAGTCCTTTACTAACCTAGACTTTTTTCTTGCATAGCATGAGTGGGCTGGAGTTTCTTGACAAAAAAATAGTGTAAAAATTGATTTAATAAGAGCAATACAGTGCTTAATAAAACATTCCTAAAAATGATCAAATAATTTGCTAAAACTTGCTAAGGCATTTGAACCTGAAGAAGACACTAGGTACTCTGTCCTGACGCTTAAAATAGTTGTAAAGTATCAGAAAAAGAGAGTCTAAAAACTGAAAGTATCAGGCAGCCTGAACTGCAGGTGGCACAACCAGTTTGACTTTGTAATTTAAACACCTTTCTCAAGTTTCCATTTGTTTTTGACATCTTGCTTCCTTAACGTTTCTGTCAACGTTGCTGCTTGATAGATTTCTGGCAGAGCAACGACAAATAGAGGTACTGAAACCTGTACTAGAAAGGTGAACAAAATATGTGAAGTACAAGAAAAGACAAACAGAATGGAAGAGGAAGGAAATATAAATGAACTGATGATGACACTAAAGATGTAACTAAGGGTTTTACTAGTCTGTGCTGGCATTTGGAGGAGCAGCAAGTGGTAAGCCCAGTTGTTAATTTTACAGTTAAATTTCCTGAATCTGTAAGGGAGGTAATTCAGTCTGAAAAGGGATTTTTTTGTTTTATTATCTATTTAAAAAAAAAAAGTCTTCATTTCACTTATTGAAAAACAAAGGAATGTTTTAATATTGTTAGCTTAATATTGTAGATTATTTTACAGTATGCAGCTCCACATAGCCGTCTCACAGAATGTTTTCTGAGTGAATACTTAGATCTTCTCTTTATGGTAATACTGAATGTCTGTGAGGATTATTTTTCTTTAATATTCACCTGAAGATAGAAATCCTTGATTTACTGTATTTATATGGCTTGATGATATTTGGAGTACAGCTGAACCTCGTTTTAAAAGCAAGCTGCTAACTAATTTGTAATATTGCACAGCAGAGGGCACTAGCATCATACCAGGTGTTGGTTGTTCACTCAAAGTTGTTCAGCAGCTCACTTGCATGAGTGCAGAATCATTTCAGCCTTAGAAAGAGCAAAAATAACTTGTTCTGGGCTGTAAATTCCCATTTCTTAGTTGAACGCCAGCAGATGTTTGATGTTTAAGCTAAATGATGCCTCTGGGGCAATAAAAAGTTACTTAATTTGGCTTGCGTGTTACTGTTTGTTACACAATACACTGCAAGCAGAGTTTCTTTTCTGTCTGGCACTTGCTGGTGAGATGTGTTTTCCCCTCTGAAATAACAGTTTGTTCCTGTGTCTGAGAGTTTTTCAGCCTTGTGTAGGCTCTGTGACAGGGGCGCTTTCTTGCAATCTGGATTTTTTTAGTTTGTGTTGTGGGTTTGTTTTTTTTTTTTCCCCCCCAACAGCCTCTGCAAATCTGTAAAAGATGAGATTTTGTAAATGTAGTTAAAGATCTAATCAGAAAAACTTTACATTTGATTGCCGACTCAGGCCGCTTTCTGCAAATGTGAGCAGTAGCAGAAAAGTATCAATCTCTTTCCAAACCTGAGAGGCAGAAATACAGAAATCGTTGAGGTGCCACGCCAGCTTACTCTCGTAGCCATCCCGTGCGCGGTGCTGTTAGGAGCCCACAGGTGTGTGACCTACTGTGTTCTTTCCCGTAAGCATAGTTTCATAGTTTTAAGTTACTATTTGCCATAAAGGAAGCATTCCACGGTTTCATGCCGTGCTAAGTATTCAGCGCTAGGTTGTGGAAACGGGGAGCTGTGTTGGAAATAGGCTTGTTGCACACAGAACGAAGTGCTGCACGCTGAGGTTGGCAACGTAGCAGAATTCATGCTGAAGCTCCGCTCTCCGCCATGACGATCTAGATTTGCTGAGATGTTCAAGGCAATGTGTGGCAGATACCTCCTCTGGTATAACTTAGAGGAGGGTAGCCCCCAGGGTTAGCATTTGATCCACAAATTTCTTCCGCTGAGCCCCGGAACTGCTTTGAGCCGTGCAGGGAAGCATGGGTAGATGCCTGCTGAGCCCAAGCAGGGGAACGGCTTGGTTGCCCTTCGTGTGAGTGGGACAGAGTTGGGGACAGATGCTGTCAGGCGACTCCCTAGTTTCTCAGCCAAGTGTGATTGCAGTGTGGAATAAATACTGAAGAATGACAAAAAATGAGATGGGTGATGAAAACCGTGAATTGATCAGTAAATCCAAACAAAGATAATGCTTTTTTTTTTTTTTTTTTTTTTGTCATCATCAGACTGTTGTCTGCTGATCTTGAGTGCTAACAGAGGGGTGCAAGAGAAATACTGCTCTTTGGACGCATGAGGTTTTAAATGGCTGAGAGAGAACCTGAGCAACTTTATTTTACTAACAAAAATGGATCAGTTGTAACCAGGAAAGCCTGACCTTACGACATGCCCAATGGATGATATCTGTGTATTAGAGGAGCTACTAAGTTTATAGAAACTTGGTACTGTCAATCTGAGCCAGTAATTGTGCAGGAGGAGGCACCTGGGTCAGAGGCATCATTACAGTGGCCAACAATTGGGGCCAGCAAATCCATATGTTAAAGCTGCTGTTCTTGTTTACCATGCAGCTGCATGTGATTTACCAGGGTTGTTTGTCAGGAGCTATGGGCATCTAACAATTTGCACATTGTTAAAATGAATAAACTAGCCTTTTACTGTATACTGCTGAATTGCTCTTAGCTTTAGTCCTTCCAGAGGAGAACAGATTTAAATGAAAGAAAGAAAGAAAAAAAATAATCCCCTTTTGATGGGCTACCAACCTTCTTTGACCTTTCAGTATCACTTTAAGAATGAAGTTAAAGTTAAGCAGAATGAAGTACCTGTGGTTGTGTGTCTGTGGGAATGAACTGACTGTATGATCTCAATCCTTTGGTGTTCTGATTTTTTTAATACTTTATTTGACCATTTTTTGCTTATTATAAGTGTTAGTTGGAGGAATCATCCTTTAAATCAATTTCTTAATGACAGGATAAATTCTTTTATTTTGTGGAGGAAGGATGAAAGGTTTTTTTATATTTTTATACCTTTCCAATATTTTTAATTGTGAAAATGCAAAATAAAAATCTTAAACTCCTTGTAATTTGAAAAAGTATGCCTCTTTTGAAGAAAATCCACTAACAAATGTGCTAATTTAAAATTAGAGGCAAGGGAACACTGCATTTCTGGCATATGTTTTTTATATACTACGTATGATTCCACTGTATTGTTTTTTTGTTTGCTGCTCATTTACTATGAGCATCCCAGTTATAAACTCGTGGGGGCAGGCAAGCTCCGTGGATTGGAATGGAGTAGGGCTGAGTAGTTTGTTTCAAGTGTATCGTAACAGAAGAGTTCTTTTACTGCTAATTGTTTTCTGACCTCTCCTCTTAGAGATGGATCTTGGACGTCTTTCTCTGAATATTATATGCTGCACATGCCTCAGAATTTGCGTACAAAAAAATAAGATGAAGAAACAGGTTGCCCAAAACTGGTCAGACGTAATGGCATGTCTTTTCTTTTGTAGTGTGGGCTTTATCTGTTTCACAAGGCTTGACTTGGATAGCTGATTCCATGCAAACCCTTGCTTGATATTAAAGTAGCAGTAGTTTTGTGAAACAGGATAAATTCAATGTAGTGTTAATTACTGCAAATAGCTTTTTTTTTTTATTTTTTATTTATTCTGGATTCCCATATTCATTC
>JAVKLA010000010.1:13158745-13214039 GCA_034782735.1 Sagittarius serpentarius
GTTAGGCGTGACGGAGCCCGGCTGTCCTGGGGGTGGCTGAACACCCGCCTGCCCATGGGAAGTGGTGAATGAATTCCCTGGTTTGCTTCGCTTGCGTGCTTGGCTTTTGCTTTACCTCTTAAACTGTCATTATCTCAACCCACGAGTTTTCTCATTTTTACTCTTCCAGTTCTCTCCCCCATCCCGCTGTGGGGGAGTGAGTGAGCGGCTGCGTGGGGCTGAGCTGCCGGCTGGGGTTAAACCATGACAGTATCGTACATCTAAAGGTCAGACGGGCAAGAGTGTGGAATCCCACACTTCTACAGCTTTATGGCCTGTGAGACTCAACAGGATGAGAAGTAGTAAAACCCATGCTTTTGTCAGTGAGGTGGGTGGATCAGACCCGGAGCACACAGCAGAAACAGACTGATGGAAGAAGAAACCTGTGCTGATCTCTGCCAGTCAATTTTCTGCTAGTAAATACACTTTTAAAGTCTCTGTCAGCTGGGTCTTGCAGAATAGATATGCCATCGCAGGGCGACTAGGGAAATCTTTGTGTCGGAATGATCAGTGGAGCTGGAGACATTGCAAAGGTGATGCATATAAAAGAGTACAGCAGAAGCTTGGCATTTTTTGATGGAGACATACTCTCAGGTCTTTGTTTTTCTGAGCAGCTTTTCTGGTGTTTTCGAGCCTGTCTGTAGCCAGGCGAATGTTCATATCTAAAGCTTGAACTCATGAAACTTATTCAAATGTACATTTAATTCCACCCAGTCAAAAGATGGACTGGGCTAATGAATATTTTGAGGAATTTTTTGAGTTTTTCATGTAGTGTGTGAAACCGAACATTTGAAATTTGTAGGTGCGTGTGGAAGCTAACAAGTTCTGGTTATATTTGGTGTGTTCATTCATTAATCCCATACTTGAAATTCATAGATTCAGAACAGAACAAAAAATTTATCTGAATTCCACAAGGGTGAGTCTGTTTAATTTCATACACTTTTGTCTGAGGCCCTTTGTGTTCAGGAGTCCACAAGATCCACCAGACTTAATATAGCTTTTGAATCTAGTAGTTGTCTCTTTTTTGTGGTTTATTTGAAATTGTTCCATAGCAGTTGTATGAATAGGTGTTTTGGTGGCTGTTTGCTTATATATCTGCATTTTCTTGTAAATAGTTCTTTTAGTCTGTAGTAACACCGAGGAGTCTATCTGCCATGAAAGACTTGGAGATTTGTGCTTCTAAAGCAGTCAGTCTTTGGAAAACTCCATTCCGTAGCTACAGAAGTGAATGACTGACGTGCCAGCCTCATCGTGTTTGCTTTTGGCTTTAAAGTTCTTTGAGGCATGGACCATTTCCTTGTGAAGAGTTTTCTGCTCAGGAAAAAGAGCTCTGTTGCTGGACTTTTTGGCACAGCATGCACATCACTGGGGAGCTGAGAGCTTTTGTAAAGGTGCTAACTGAGTGATCTTGTTATCTTTTTGCAGAATCATGTAAACCCAGCAATGGATTTTACGCAGACCCCTCCAGGAATGCTAGCCCTTGACAATATGCTGTACTTTGCTAAACATCACCAGGATGCTTATATACGGGTAAGGCTGCTTCTTGTCTTTGAGATCTGCGCGGTTGAAGAGGAGGTTCAGAATCCTGATATCATGAACAACAAACTCTAGGAAGGCAGACCACGTAACACTAAAACATGACATAAGTCTGTAAAAGCTTTGGGAGAAAGCTGTACAGCTGTCTAGGCTGTCATTGCTGGATCAAATACTATAGAAATTACTTTTTGCAAATACTACTTTTTGCGTAGGCCTGAAAAGAGAAGGGAGATGAGCTTGTGCCTTTTTCAGATGCATGATGGATGTCCATAAGCTCAGAAATGAGTAATTGTGCAGACTTCTCTGCCATGCTCTTAAGTCTACCAAAAACTGTCAGGGTGTGGAAAGGAGGCTTTGATGAGCAAATATCTTGATAAGTGACTGAATTGGCGGTGTCCTGAGAGTTAAGATGCTCCCGCTAAAACTCCTGCTGTAGGTGAAATAACGCTTGGAGAAAAATAGGTAAAAAGCATCATGATTCACTTGCACAACCTGTTCCTGCTCCCTGCCCACTCCACTTCCTACATTTGTTATTTCAAGGGTAGTTAAAGCAAGTTACGTGTTGCACCCTTACAAGAAGAGGCATACAGCTGAATAATACCTGCCTCTGAACAGAACAACTTTTCCTGACCTGTATTGAAATCAAATATTTGCCAAGTGGAAACCTAGTGAGTACGGATGGGAGAAGAGGATAGTCTAGAAAATCAGTGTCTTGAGGTAGTAGGGATGGTTTAACTCCGCAAGAAGCAGCACACGTGCAGACCGACTTAAAGAAGGTTGTGTATAGCAAGGAGACAATAGACACACCAATCATCTCTACTAAAAAATGAAGAGCGAACTTTTAATATGCATTATCATCTAGTTTTTGCTCGAAGCAGAATGGTGTTGAAGCACTAACAGGTTTGTAAAGGGCCTGCTGATATCCAGGCCAGGATGATCCATGAACATAATAGGAGACCACGAGATTGTAAGATCTGCTCTTTAAATATATCTTTCTCCTCAGTCTGAATCTAGTAGCAACTCTTACAAGACACTGTGGTAGCATGCAATACCGCGATATTTATAAACCACTGAAAGTAAAGGCTATTTCACATACTGGGCAATGAGTGTGTTTTCTGGATCAACTTATGCCGAATTGTGGTTTTGTTTATAAAAGAGAGAATTGGTTATTGTTTCTCATTAAAATTTGGTAAGATCTGGACCAATGCTACTTGATAGGCTGCTTTTGAAAATTCTAAGTTTAGAGAATGTACTTAGTAGGGGTAGCCAGTGCTCCCAAGTGAGATGGTCGTGTTTTAAAGAAGTTTGAAAGAATTTAAAGAGGACAGAAATTTCTGTTGAAATAGAGCTTTCATTGACATCTCTCAATTTTTTTCTTATTTTTCATTTTCATGTTGCAAATACTGTCTTAAAAATTGGGTTCAGTGTAGCATGTAATTAGATACTCTTTAGAACGGACTTTGTTGCTGGCTCAGCTTTGTTTCTATAATACAGTATTTTTGCTGCTGCATTACTGAGGATTTTTGCTATTATTTTGAGATGCCTATTTTTATTCTTGTATGATTCCTGTCAGGAGAGTGTCTGGGTGTCTCATGTATTTCCTGCCTGAGAAAGCATACGCGTACCCTAGAAATGCCATACTGAGGCACGCTCAGATGAAATTGCTTGCCCAAAGCTGCTTTGGGAACTGTTAACGCAACCTGGGAGGAGTACGTTGGCCTAGCCGTCTTTCCTGAGTAGGTCTCCTTAGTGCTTATGCTAGCGTTGCTGGCATGGTAGCTCGCTCGGGTGCGGTGGTCCACCTCCTCACGTTAACAGCATGCTGAACACCTCTGAGACGAACGGTGTTGTGCAGCTCCTCCAGCGCTGCTAGTCTTTGATCGCAAGAGACACCTACTTTCTATCTTCTCATCTCCTTGACTTACTAGCTGGTGTACAGTGGTTTCCTGTGGGCCCTGACATGCCTCTTTCCTTCTCATTTCGAGTTCCTTATTTCACATCCAATGTTACCTTTTCTTTGTGGCCTTTGGCTCCCAAAGCTCCCACACCTGTTTGCCGTACTTGTGCAGCCTGTTGACCTTGCTTATTTTTTCAGATACATTTCTACTCCTAAACCCTAACAAAAATTCTCTCGGTGGTCAAGGTTAAGTTTCCATAAGAAATTGTTAGCTATACAAATAATACTTGCGTACTGAACAACTTGGTTGACAGGAGCTGTTGGTTTGTTGGTTTTTTTTTTTTTTGTCATTGTTGATACTAGGAAATATTTTGGTTCCTAGAAGGAGAGTTTATTTTCAACTTGTCCCTTTGCAATACAGTTTATTGCTGTACCGTGGGTTAATTCCCAAGCCCCAAAATGAGATAATATCTGTGCTGTGCAGTAATTAAAAATCGAGACTGGAAACCAGAGTTGGTTTGAAACAAACTTGGAAAATAAGAAGCTTCTCCTGAGAGAATGTGATGTATTAAGCAAAGACACTATCAGGAAGTCATGATGGTTTCACTGAGTGTATTGGCAGTGCTGTGTTTTAACGGGCAGCACAAATCACTGCAGCCTGACTTTCTTAGGATGCCCCAGCTGCGTGGCCCTTAGTAAGGTATCTTCTTGTATTACTGAAAAAAAATGGGTAAGAAGAAGTTAGAAGACAGGCAGTAAGTGATCTCTTCCTTTTTCATTCCTTGTTCTGCCTCTCAAATGATTCTCCTTAGAAATAATTTGCATGATAAATGGCTGTGTTAGGTGGGAAGGACGTCTGAAACTGAAGTGCCCTTGGGGTTGGGGGGCAGTGGGGCTTCAAAGACCAGTAGCAAACAAAAGTACTCATAGGAAGAGTAAATACAATTGCAGTGTGTTGGAGAACATGGCTATGAAGCCAGTGGAGCAGATGGGTAACTCTGCATCTTGAAAGCAGAAGGCATTTCAGGGTGAAAACATGGGTGTCACATGGTGAAGGAGGAAACAAAAATAACCAAACTTTTTTCCCCTCTTTGATTCTTTCTTGTCTGCTTCCCCACAATCCATTTATCTCATTCACCCTTTTCCTGTTGGATGCTTATTCCTGAAATTACAGTAATAGGTTTTCTTTACTTGCTGTCTTCCTTCAGATAAACACACTGTTGTTTTTCTTTATTTAGACTTTGAGTTAATTGGTTTTGAATCCCGTTTTTTTGTTTACTGTACAATATGACTAGAGCCTCCAGAAGAAAGGGTGTTTAGCGGAGGGGAAAAAACCCCATGTTTTCTCTGCGTGTGTGGTATCCTTAGCTATGATTCGAATTTTAAAAAAAGTTTCCTATTGAATTAGTTTCCTGCTGTGAGTTACCTTTTCTTTCTTTTTTTTAATTAATTATCTGGTGCTATCGGTGACAGATATTGTACTGCATATTTTTCATGTTCCACTTAAATAATCAATCGCTATCATCAGAGGCTTTGCTTTTAAAAGGTGGTGACATAGTATATGGAATGCGTTGATGGAAGTAACGTTGAATTCCTCTGCAAGAAATTTCAAAATTTTTCACAGGAAATAATTGGCAGCTTCCCAAGCTACATAATTATAGGACAGTCAGGGTGTACAATTAAAGTTAACAGTGAAGAAAATTATTGGAATAAAGCTTTGTGACAGATGATCTTTTTTTTGTTGTTGTTCCTTTGGAGCAGGCAAGTCCCCCCTCGGTTCCAGTTTGCTCCTTTCCAAAACTACTTCAGCTTCATGTTCTACTAGTTTGAAAAATAAAATTACAACTTACCATTTAAAACAGACTTTATTCAGTGCAGACATCTTGAGATTTTTCTTACTGGTAACTTGTAGCAGTGTGCCTTTGGAACTTTCCTGAGTGCAAAAAGGCTCTGAGGAAAAACCCTTCCATGGAAATACTATTATGCCACCATTGCTATTCGTGTCTCCATCATTGGTGCTTTGTCATTGATTTGTTTGGGAATTTGTGGTGCAAAACTATTCAGATCCATTTTGTTTTCAACATACAATGAGGAAACTGAAACACTGAAATGTATGAAGTTGGAATATATGAAATATATGAAACTGAAATATTTTGTATGCATATGCGTTTGTGGGTGTGTATTCATTTGCCTGATTATGGTTTTTGTACGCATGCATTTCAGTGATTGCTAAAATTGATGTAAAATAATGATACTTTCTTAAGTTAGTGTGAAGTGCAAGCTAATAAAGGAACCAAAATGGAGCACTCCTTTTATTTGTAAACCAAAAAGAGAAATTTCATAGTAGTTGTCCTGCGTTTAAATGTGCCGTGTTTGTGCCTGGGATGCTTCTGTAGAAACACTAGCTTTGCAGTTTTGATAAGCTGACCCCTCTAGGTGCAGTCAATGTTCATTCAGGTGTTCTTGATAGCAGGCAGCAAAATCAAAGCTACTGCTCAAGTTGTGGGTGGACTGCTGTTCATCTTGGATCTTGGCTAATTTAACAGCGTTTCCAGGCAGAAAGAGCAGATCCCATTGGGTAAACTGAATTTACAGCAACTACACCTTAGCTTCTAATGCACTACCGTTGAAATATTCCCTTATTTTACATTTTCCTCACAGGCATCTATCTATAGTGATAACCTTCATCTGGGAGGGAGCGTAGGATTTTACTTAGAGGTTATTGTATTTCACGGTGAGTCAGCTGAGTCACGAAGAAGTCCTGTAAGACATTGTCTCTGATGGGGTCCACGTTTCTCATTCTAATGAATTTGCTTTTGATGACTGCGAGTTGGTGACTTGTCTAGATTTTTATTCTGCGCTTAGGACTAGCTTAGACTAGACTATTCTCCCAGGTCTCACTGCTTCTTTGGGGTGAGATTCTGCCTTGTTTTGTTTAAGCACAAGAGATTGGTGCTTCAGGCAGAACCTGCAAATAAACTTAGCAGCGCTGGGTCTGAGTGTTGGCTATCCACCTATTTGGATTCTGCCCAGCTGGCTACCCAAGTTTATGCCCGATTCTTTGCCATTTATTAGGTTAGGAGGTTCTTCATATGTGTGGGGAAAAATAAATGTTCCTTGAAGAGAGATTGTTTTACTTTAGCCTGAAATTCAAGACCCTCATCTGTAGAAGAGAAGGTTTATTCCTTTTCCCACTGATTTTATTTATTTCATACAAATATTTATTAGATACTGAATGTAAAATTTTCAGTGTAAAATATTGTCACCAGCGTGAGAAACCAGTGTTGAAATCCATGCTGAAAAATTGGGTTTATTAATCCCTTGGCGTGCTTTATAATGGTTCCATTACTACTATATTTTTGTGAATGATGTGTAAGGTATTTAGTGGTATGCTCCTAAAATTTCTATTCTTGTATTTAAAACAAGCTTTAAAAGTTACCAAAATGTTCCAAATCAAAACAACGTTTGGACTTTGGTTGTGCCAAGAGTTATTTTGATTAGCTGAACATTAAAAATTGAGCTGGTTTAGGGTCAGTAGTAGAAAAATGCCCTTTTTCCCTGCATCTGCTGAGCTGGAAAATCGGTTATTCACACAGCTGCGATGCAGAGACACTTCTTCCCCAGCACCTACGCGAGTTGCTGCTTTTGGGGAGGCTGAGGAGGGAGTTCTTTTCCTTTTGAAGCTTTCAGAAGTCACAGCGGAGGAGCAGGTGCTGTTTGCGAGTGCCGGTGATGCAGGCAGGAAGATCGCTGGCATCCTGCTGAGACCTTTCAGAACTTCAATGGGTTGAGTCACAGTCAGACTGTCTGCCGTATACTTTCTAACCCATGCAGTTGTTGTATAGGAGGCTGCCTACACATCCTTCCGCCAATTCACAAACTCTCCTCATGCCTACTCATTCTAGCCTGATCAGATACGAGTAGTCCAACATATAATTTCAGCGTTTTCTGAAAGAAAACTGAGCTTGATTTCTGCCGTGCCATTTTTTTCCCCAGAAATGATAGGAAAAGGGATGTAATTTATTTCTCTGCTGCTAAAAGTAGAGAGAAAAGTGAGCTTTGTGTACATGAGTCTTCCTGGTGTGTCTCGTGAAGGAATGCAGTTTTCCACGAGATCTAATTGCCGAAGCCCAGCGGTTCCCAGCCCGTTAATGTGTTCTTGTCTTCTCTTTTCTCTGCCAGTCTTTCCATTCTCTTGTTCTTACCTTTGGCTCGGATATCTAACTGTATTTCTGCCTGCCTTTTGTTTTTCCGACCCCCAAACATCACTCAATGTCTCTGCTTTCTGTAACACCGCTCCAGGAAGTTGTGTGGTTTTGCTCCTCACCGGTGGCAGAATTGAGGTGGGTCCTCAAGAATAAAGAGGCAAAAAGCCTGGAGTGGCTGGTTGCAGCATAAACGCGGAGTTACCTTAGTGCTGAGGGAGGAAGAGGATTGTAAGGGAGTCGTGGCACCTTCTGCACAGCCCTGTGTGGTCTGCGCTGGGGGATACATACGACAGTGTTACAGTCCTGCCTACGTTCGATCGCTTCTCACCATTCATAGCACACCTAAACGTTCCCACGTATATGGAAGCTGTTGGCTAAACGAGGTCCTGATCCAAAGGGCCCAGAGGTCGTGGCAAGGCTAGCTATTGTCTTCAGAAGGTTTTGAATCATACCATGAGTTGCAGAAAGATTTGGCTGGTTTTTGTGGAGCCATGATCCGTCCACCTGCAAAGCTGAGATGTGTATACACGGGGAGAGAAGACGACCAGCTATGGAGTCTGATAGATTTTTCCCATTTACTCTCGTGCTGGGAGCTTTTGTGATGCTGCTCTAGCTGCCAGTCTCATTGATGTGTAATAAAGGTCGATGCTTTACTAATGCATCCATATCACAATAATGCTAGGGCACTCGCAGGGCCTGCTTCATATTATGAAAGAAAAGCAAATTCCAAAACTTGCTATATTCTGCAGGTACTGCAGTTTCCTGCCCTCCACCTCTGCTACAGGTGAGCAAGGAGAGGACTGCAGGGAAAGCATTGCCTTCTTACATTTGTGTGGGGCATGGAGGGAGAAGGAATACCTGGCCGGTAGTTTCCAAACTGGACCAGGTCAACACCAAATCACTCCTGCCCTGCCTGTGCCTGTGGGAAGTGAAGGGCCTCTCATCTTCGGTCTTACCACCGTTCTTCACAGTGATTTGGTTGGTTCTGCGTGGAGTGCCAAAGAAAGGAGGAAGATCTGTAATATTTCAAGACAAACCACCATGTATTTAGCTTTTGAGGGAAAATAAAGACAATGCAATCATGCTTCGTGCTAAGGTGTTTGTGTGAGAAATAAAATTTATTGCTAGGTGAGCAACTGCAGAACCATCCAAATTTAGCTTGTGATAGTTTGGTGCTAGATTTGTTTTAAAAGGCGGGGGGGAAACCACACCATAATTTTGCAGCAGAAAACCAACTACTGGAAATTTTAAGCCATCCTTGTTACAAGTGTTTTATGGCTGCAGAGTCAAATGCGGGCTGTAATATTACCACGACAGTTTGAATTCACCCTCTTACCTATATGTTGTTATATAATGACATAATCAGATGCTTTTCTTTTCCCTCCTGCCCTGTATGACTGTGTCACTGTCACCTGGCTGCTATGCCATAGTGGGCTCCGTGCCTTCTGTTAGCAGCATTCCCCGGCAGCTGCAGGTTACACTGCACTTTTCCTCACCCGATGCGCTGGTTAGCCCGCAGGTGCTTATTCATAGTTGTGCAGACTCTTAGGGTCTGATCCTCAACGTGGTCCTGTAACTAGGTGTCCCTCAAATAAGGCACAGCTTTGCGCCTGTGTTTCTCATGTCAGTGGCTTCTTTCTTCTTCTTCTTCAGTATCTGTAGTAGGTCTCGGCTCTTCTCTCAAATCTCGGCTTAAATTGCAATTCTAACTGACATAACTGTTGCTTTGTTGTATTTTTGCCTTGAGGAATTTCTGTAATGCCTCAGGAATGCGAAGGAAGGCTGAGATAAGGGAGAGAGGAAGCGTGGGAAATTGAAACTAAAATAATGAAGATAAAAAGACAGGTTAGAGGAGACGGTGCGGAGCGAAGGATCTTGGAAGAACACTGGTATTTGAGGCAAATGACAAGCTGCCTTAGGAAGAAAGCAAAATTGGTGAAGAGGATGAGTGGAAACTGAGTCTGGCTGTGGTAGAGTCCCTTATCCCTCTCAGGAAGCATATCCTTAGGACTTGCTTCCTAGAGTTGCTTAAAGCATCTAAATGAAAAGGGAATGGTGAAGCCTACCGTATGTGATCAGGAAGCTTAGGAAAAGGAAAAGCAGTGTCAAGAAAAGGAAGAGCATCCCTGCAATTTTTGGCTATTATAATGCTGCCTGACTTTTCATTTTGGGTCTAAGGAGGTTTTTACCATCCTTACTAACTAGCTCTCCGAACCTCTTGATATTAACCTACAGCAGACTGCTAGAAAACGTGGTCTCTGTTAACGCAGGATTATTTTAGACAGCACGACAAAAAAGGTCTGGGGAAATGCTCATTTTTGTTAGTGCAGCAATGCTTGTTGAACTGTCTGCTGTGGGATTTATTTTAAGTATTGATGCAGCTATAGTGGGTCTTGCCTTTTGCTTTTGTATTTACTTCCTAATCATAATGAATCTATTCCATTGTCAAGCTCTGCGGTTGGTTCAGGAATCTGAGAATTACATCTGCAGTTGCTGTGGGCAGTATAGTTTGAGCCAGTTTCATCTTTAATGTGAGGGATTAGGGGATCGGCCAAGTGGATATTCCTTCCCAGTGAAGGAAGAATATTTCTGTCTGCTGGTTTCATCCTCCTGGATTTTTATGAGGAAGCTTTTGAATATACCTGTCTTTGAAACGTTGCCTTTTGTCAGTCATTAACTCTTAGTTGCAGGTATAAGCTTTATTATTGAACCTGAAGCAGATTTTTAAATTGTGGAAAATATTTCATTTAGTCCGCTGCCTCCCTGAGGGTCTGTTTTGTGCTCCTGAGGTAGTGACGGACTCGATGAATAATTCAGTGGAAGATCATAAAGGAACACTGCCGTAAAGTTAGAAAATATTTTGATCTTGCTTTTTTGCTACTGGAGATTTTGCATTATTCTTCTATGATCTTGGTATGACACTTGAATTTATTTTATGTTATTGTCCATGCCATTGGTAGATACCTTGTAAAGGCAGGGGAGCCTTCTTTGGGTGGTGCTGAGCCCCATCGGTTATAACACAAGGGGAAGTACAAAAGATCTTGCAGTTAAAAAACAACAAGCTAACGTGTTCTCTGAAGAGGAATAGTCTTTCTTGTATCTTTCTCAATGCTTTGTTGGACAACTGGATGTCGGAGGGCTGCCTCCCACTTCTTGAAAAGACTTTCGGCTTCAGAGGAAACAGGGTACTACTTCAGGCCATTCATATGGCTAAACCCCAGAAGAAATTCAGCTCTCACCAGCTGCTGACCAGCACTGCCTGAAGTGTCTACCTTGGGAAACATGATCAAGCCTTTATTTCTCTTTCTGGTCACTCTTTGGTTTTTTTTTTGGTAATTGGGACATGTTTCTCTTCCATTTACAGCAGGAATTTGTAAACAAGAGAGGAGAAATATGTATAGTAGGTGACTTAAAAATAGTAAAAACTGTACAGTTCTGTATTCTGCTGCAAATACTCTCAAATTCACATGCCTTATTAGGCTACAGAGTTCCGTCTGTAAAAATGTCAAGAAAATGGATAACACTGGTTTCCTAAAAATTTCACCTCCTTGCATTTTTAAAAACATTTTTAAACCTCTTCCTTTCTCCTCTTCTGCTAGTCAATTAATCTCATTCTTCTTGTGATATCATTTTGTTCTCATTCTATGCTTCTCTCACTTTTTCTTTTTTCCTCCCTTTTTCTGAGCTGCAGTTGTTTTGGTTTGTTGTTGGTTTTTGTTGGTTTTTTTAATGAACAATCTACTTTTAAAAAAAATCAACTCTCTTTCCTGTCTTGCTCATTAATGTCTTCTCATCACTCAAACTTTTCCTGGCTGCCCTCTCTTGGTAATTTTGTTTCCCTTTTGTTTTCTTTTTCTCAAGATTTTTCTCTGGATTTTTTTTGCTTTTCCCTAAAGAAAAAAAAATCTGTTGTTGAGTGTTACACATCATGGTGGTTTTCTGCTTTGCCTCATGGTAATGGGTGGTACTGGCCAAAGGAAGAGAGGATCTGCAGCATTGAGTACTCCTGCACTGTGAGCTGGTTTGGGGTTTTGTCTCTATAACATCTAGCGTCTTAGAAGCTACGTTTCCATGTTGGACCTTCCCAATTCTGTAGCTCTGCAAGAACTGAAGAAAGGAAAAACTGGCAGAAGTAGATTCCTAATATCAAAGTAAAGGGCAGCCAAGCAGACCAGAGTCGAGGTAGGACTGAAGGGAGATGGAGTATGAGCCAGCAGTGTGGCCAGGTGGCCAAGAAGGCCAATGGCATCCTGGCCTGTATCAGAACTAGTGTGGCCAGCAGGACTAGGGCAGTGATCGTCCCCCTGTACTCGGCGCTGGTGAGGCCGCACCTCGAACCCTGTGTTCGGTTTTGGGCCCCTCCCCACAAGAAGGACACGGAGGCGCGGGAGCGTGTCCAGAGACGGGCAACGAGGCTGGTGAGGGGTCTGGAGCACAAGTCTTGTGGGGGAGCGGCTGAGGGAGCTGGGGGTGTTCAGCCTGGAGAAAAGGCGGCTGAGGGGAGACCACATCGCTCTCTACAACTCCCTGAAAGGAGGCTGTAGCGAGGTGGGGGTCGGTCTCTTCTCCCAAGTAACGAGCAACAGGACAAGAGGAAACGGCCGCGAGCTGTGCCAGGGGAGGCTTAGATTGGCTATTAGAAAAAATTTCTTCACCAAAAGGGTTATCAAGCATCGGAACAGGCTGCCCAGGGAAGTGGTTGAGTGACCATCCCTGAAGATATTTAAAAGACACGCAGATGTGGTGCTTAGGGACATGGTTTAGGGGTGGACTTGATGATCTTAAGGGTCTTTTCTGACCGAAATAATTCTACAGTGCGAAGAGTTCTCCTGCAATGTCCATGGTTTCTGCCTTTAAGTATTTGTTTCCCCCAAGCAAAATTTAAGCACCGTACCTGCCAATTGTGAAATGTCTGGTGGATCTGCAACTCACTGTGGATTTGTGAGGGGGAGGAGGAGGAAGATAATAGGGTGTAGCCACTTCCTGAGTATTAATGATAGACCTCCATTTGAATGAAGGTTGTGTGGGCTTCGCAACTTTCCTTTCCTTGGGAAAATAGCTGTTGTGATAGAAACATGAATCAAGCCAGCAGTATGTTCTATAGACATACAGCAGTATTTTCAGTCTAGAGCTGTGGGTTATGTTTCTTTCCCTGCTATTGTTTTCACCAGTTTACAAAGTAAACACGTCCATTCGCTGCTTATTTCCCCCCCATAACTAGAGTGATAAAGGAAATAACATTAAAATCATGCCCTTATCAGCTGTATTTATAGCATTTTGCTTCGGAACAGGATATGAGTTGCGAAGTTGTGAAAGGAGTATTACAAATATAATAATGAATGTTGTAAATTTGTTGCCAAGACTAGGAATGTTTTCTCTTTGGGTATTTATAAGAACCTCTTTTTTTTTCTTTCCCTTTTTACCATTACTGTTTCTTACAGAAGATCCATATCTGTCACATTTGCCTACAGATATTTAGATGTAGTAAAGGGTCTTCCATCTTCCTTTCTTGCAGAAATGTAACATGTCAGCTCTGCCGTGTTTTGCACAGCAAATGCTAAAAGATGATGCTTGCAGTGACTGTGTGTGAGGATCGTTTCAAGGCTGCTTTACATATTGATTACTCAAATTGCCATTTAATTTGCTGTATAGCAATACACAGTGCCTTAACTATTTCTCTGGCATTCTTATTGATTGCTGTAATTCTGCCTTACATTATATGCATATATGGTGTCACCATTAAATATTTATGTGCTCATGAAATGTTAATATGTCGGGTTAATGTGAAACTCAACAAAATGCATTTGCCAGAAGCGAGCAGGAATGCTGATCTGAGTGCTTCCCCTCCCCTCCCCCTTACCCTTTCATTTTGCCTCTCCATTGATTTTATTACCAGTGTTTCTCTGCTGTATCTAAATCTGTATCAAAGCAGCCCCCTGCTCCAGTATGCAGATTTTATGTTTTATTAGGTGAGAGATAAAACACAATAATAATAAAAGAAGTGATCTCGGGGCGGTGTTGAGACACAGCTTTACGTTGCGCTTATGCTACTCTATCATCGCTCCTGCGTTCGGGTATGGGAATGTAGCACTACCCTCCGTGAAAGAGGCTGAAGCAGGATGACTCATCCAGAATGCAAAGTCATATTCATATGTTCCTTGAACAGTGGCTGCAGCAATGTAAAACAAAAATTGCAGGGGTGTTTCATTGATTTGGTACAGCTGTTATCCAGAGATGACGTGGAACAATTAGATGTAATTTAAACCAGAACTTTTAGAAGGAAAAGTAACTCCTCTCGGCAGACTGATGAACATGATTCTGACACCGTCCTGTTGGAAAAGCCCGGTAGAAATTCACAGGGGTCAAATATGTGTCATATCCCTAATGACTTTCTAAGCTTCTGTGGGAAGTCTAGGCGATTTAAAAAAAAAAACACCATCACCACTGGAAAACAAAACAAAGCGATCATCGACTCTCATAAGACAGAGAGCAACCATCCTCTTACATCCCTGGGTGATGGGCTGGGAGCAGAGTATTGGCTAGAGGCTGCCCTTTGTGCAGTAGGACTAAAATAGATGCTTGGTGAAGAGGCTCTGGCATGCTGTGTGAAGCACCTAACTTTCCTACTTGCTTTTGGTTTTTCACTCTTTTCCCACTTTTGCTTTTAACTGCTTCACAAAGAAGGCTTCTGCGCATAAGAGAGCATGAAACAGTCACAACTAAGATCGGAGGAGGGAGGGAAAGGTTTTGCTGGCATCCAGCATTGCATTGGTCCTCTCCTCCACCTCTCCCCCTGGTTTTGGGTGAAGTTCCAGCCTTGGAGCCTTTTTGCAACGCTTTCTTTGCTGACAAAATTGAAAGATTTTAAACCAACAAACAAATAATAAAAAAAAGAAAACCCAAAACAAAACCACAACCAACAAAAAAGCCAAACCAACAAAAAACATGACGAAGATGGGAGCTAAGGAGATAGGAGGAATGCAAAGCAGAGAGCAATGTCTAAACACCTGTTTGTGAAGAAAATTTAGAGAGCCTCTAAGGTTCTCTGGTGCTTGGCAAAATCTCTTACCTTTGAAATTAATTTTCTTCCTCTGTCCCTCATCCCCAGGCTATGCAGCAGCTGTTTAGGATGTGTTTTGTTTCTTTTTTTAAAGTGGCAAAGTTCGTTACTGCAAAGACAATTCTTACTGTAAATCTGTTTCGACCATTTCTGTTTTTTTTTCCCCAGCCCCTATTTTGTTCTCTTTTCAGACTCACAGCTTCAATGAAATCTATAGCATTTTTATAACTCCTTTTTTCATCTACACTGAAATCTCTTGTTTAGTTGTAGTGCTGAGGAAAACTTTATCCCAACTGTATCTTATATGGCAGAACTTAACGGGTGTAAAAATGTGCAAGGAATTCTTTTCTCCCATTTATTTTGCAGTGTCACTTAACAGAGAATACAAAGGCTCTCCTTGAGTCGTTTTTGCAGCGTTCGTAGGCTTGATGGAAGAGTGATAGTTCCCTGAAGTGTTTTGCACACAAGCACAAGTTTCTTCCATAACAGGGAAAATGCACACGTTTTCTTCCTTTGTGGACTTAAGTTTGATTTTTGACACTTGGACCTTTTCTGGAGCCTGAATCCAGCTATGCATTTTCTGGCCCACTTACGTTTTTTTTTTTTTTTTTTTAATAGTTCCTTCTAGGTGTGTTCGTGTCTATAAATCATTATATCTAATTTCCTCTAACCAGCAAATTTGAAATGAAACTATTTCTTTCTCTTTGGCTTCTACTGCAGTTTCTTCAAGCCAGGGGTGGTGCAGAGCAGCAATGTGGCATAGGAATGGCAAAGTTTCCTAGTTGGTCACAAAGCCGCACTGCCTCTGTGTCGCCGACTGCCTCAGACATAGGTCATTTAGCTGGGGGGGAAGGCTAAGGTTTATGAAAACAGAGCCTCCACGTACAGTTTCCTAAATTCAGCCTGGTATATCTTGTAATTGTTGGATGTGGAGGGCAGTACTTCAACTCATGGGTTCTTCAAACTGATTATTTCCCATTTTGATTCCTGCTTCAGATTGTCCTGGAGAACAGCAGTCGAGAAGACAAGCATGAGTGCCCATTTGGCCGAAGTAGCATTGAGCTGACAAAGATGCTGTGCGAAATACTGAAAGTAGGAGAGCTACGTAAGTTGACCTGTTTGTTTGACCTCCAAGAACCATGGAGTGTGTTCAGCGATACTAAGGTTTATTTCAATGCAAGAATTTTCTTTGGAGAATTATTTCTCAGTATGGTTATGTATTGAACACTGGCACGCGAAATGGCTGTGTCTATTTTTCTGTGTCTCTTACTAGTTTGTGGGCATACCAGGGATAAGGTGGAGTAGGGGAAATGGGCACCCGGTCTTTGAATCTCTTCTGTATGAAAGAGGGCAGTTGCATCATTTCTAGAGGGGTCAGTTCATTTCCCATCGGGTGATTTGGTGTAGGAGACTTCATGGTCTCACCGTTCCCCAGGCTTGTCCATAGGTTGGTTTTATATGCGTATCATAGTAATTCTTCGTGGGATTGCTCCTCTGAACTGACACATCCCGTTTTCTCTGAGATAGCTAAAGCTCTGTCTCAATACCAGATGATATACGTATCGTTTACTCTAACAGTGTGATATGAAATACTGCGTTTTAATACAGAGTAAACTAGCTGTCCTTGGCTTCAATTACAGTCCCCTGACAAATTGTTAGATGCTATCAAACAGAAGAGCGTGTCTGTATCTTCATTAGTCTGGAGTGTTGGTGTTTAACTCTGTCGGTATATATAAACTTCAGTTACCCATCAATAATGTTTCGGGTCCAGCTGCAGTCTGTTTTGGCAAGCACTACCTCGAGCTTCATTTTCTTGTTGCACAAGCAAGGGGCACAGCTGAGATGCTTTGTTGTTTTTTTTTTTTCCCCTAATAAAGATTTTTCTTTTACCTTTACACCCAAGTCAGTGAAATGTAATGAGAGAAGAGCAATGCAAAAGGCAGCAAGAAAGCCTATAGGTATCATTGGTTCTTGTTCCTACTAGCTCTGCAACGGACATCAAAAGCTCTGTTTTAAAAGTATGATTTGGCTGTTAATACATATGAAGCTTTAAAATGCAGTGTCTTGAGAGAATTTATTGAGCAAAGGAAAAAAATCTATTCTGTGTGCAATGGGTCAGGATAAAACCTGTGCATTGCTTGCAGCTTCCAAGTTGTCAGTCTGGATTTGACAGACCCAGGTAAATGATATGACGTTTACTTTTGAATACCATCCTAAGTAAACCAGAGTTATTAAGGAGTGTATTCGCTATGTCTATAAATAAACAGTTTAGCAAGTATTTGAGATGTATGGCAATCGTAATGTGTTGTGTAAGGTTCAGACTGTAGCAGACATGTCTCCCTTAAAATAACCTTTCTGCTGCAGTTGAGGTCTAATGCCAAATCACGCATGGTAGGTCTGTCTGAATTTCTCTGCTGGTAAATGTAGGAGGCACATACCATCTCAACAAAGCTGTAAGCCTATTTGAATGAAGTGCTAAAGATCAATTTTATTTCTACAAATGCACAAAAATATATCTGAAATCCAAAGTATGGCTTTGTACATGGTGTTTTTGCGTATGTCCCGTCACTCCACTGGGCTTGCACTGCACTTTGCTGCTAAGAAAGATGATTGATCTAGAGGTTAGCCAGGTGTCTCAGACTTCTTCCTCGCTGTGCCGTAAGAAGTCATTCAATAAATAAACCTGTTTTTTGCCACAGACATGTTTTTTGTCCGCACGCAGGGGACTATTAGTACGTAGATGATTTGCTGTGTATGGTACTGTTTGTTCCAATCGTTTCTAACTGCTGCAGATAGCTCCTTTCATGTTTTAGCTTTTTCATTATCTAGTCTTTTAAAGTGGGAACTGTGAATAGCATAAGAGGATTTAGGATGGGGGCTTCGTTACCATATGAAGAAAATGTGAAAGGAAAGGTATTGTTGCTATCTTAGTTTTAGAAAGAAACGGAATTGGTTTTTTTTTGATTATTTGTTTTCTGAGTGTTTTGGTTTTGTTTGGCTTGTTTGTTTGTTTTATTTTGTTTTGGTTTTGTTTGGCTTGTTTGTTTGTTTGTTAGACTAGCTCTGTGGTTTGAAAGTGTGGGGTTAGAAAAAAGCTGAAGGATTCCCCAAGGAAAGCTCTGGCTAAGGGACGTTACCTGTTAATGTTCTTGCTTTGTTGTTATTGAAGCTGCAAGTCACTGGGATGCTAGGTGTGCTGGTTTGCAGCAGGCTCCCATGGTGTTCTTCCATAGGCGTGTGACATTGCACAGAGGAGATTTGATGCTGAGGAGAAGCGCGCTGGTGCTTCTGTTGACAGAAACCAGATGTAGCACGACTGACTTCTGTAAAGTCGTGCTCATCTACACCCACAGAGCATCTGTCTCTGGATGCGGCAGTAAGATTGCGTCGTAGCCTTCTATTCACAGGGGACAGAGCTAAGGTTACCTCTAACTCATCTTGACGATTCACCTGCTCCCCAGTATGTTTCCTTAATAGTTTTGTTTATGTGGAACTCTAATTGTCTTTTTAAAAGGCTGTAATAAAACACACCTTTAAAATAACGTACAGAAACCGAATTTCTTGAAAATGGCTGTCGCAGATGCTCATCTTAAATGACCTGTGATCAGCAGTATATTTTGTCAAGAAGTCCAAACTAGAACTGACATCTTAGGAAAATGTACAGTCAGGTTTATTCTTCGCTTGAAAATAAATACTGTATCGCTGAATAGGACTGGACATCTTAAAATCAGTAGTTACAGTTTAGGGCAAAGGTGTCCCTGGTAGTTTGTATGTGACAGGTTTCAAAATATGTTTTTAGGTTGCCAGTGTTTCTTTAGAAATTCAAAACTTGTCATTATTGCATTGGAACATAGAACTTTTTTCCTAACAGTTTCTGAATTGTATAATTTAAAAGCCACAATAAATGACCTTTTGCTCATGAAATATTCAGCAGTAGAAACTTTCTCGAAGTGCAGAGTAGATAAAAGCTGCTAGACTGTCCATTATTTATGAAGAGCACTTTAATGCTGATTATATTCCCCTTGCTCCACTGTATTAAATACCTTCAGGCAACAAGAAGACATTTTACTGTTTCTTCTTGGTCCTTTCAAGCACGCATTCATCCCAGCAAGGACTCATAAGAAAGTGTGAAAGGCATGCCATTCTTCAGCTTTTGTATTTCCCTAAATCCAGGCACTGGACTTCTTAATTCTTTGACTTTGGTTCCAAAATGTTCATGGCTTGGAAATTCATCTCTTCTTCAGCAAAACATGTAAGCATATGTTTAAATCTTGTGTAAGTAAAGAAAGCTCAAGTGCAAGCTGTTGAGTTGAGCATATGGTAACTGCTTTACAGAGGTGGACTTGCAGAGCAGAGGAGCTAAAACTTAAGAGAAAGGTTGGTGTAGTGTTTAAGTAACATGGAAGTTAGCATGAAACGTGTCCATAAGCCTCTTCAATGAAATCTCTGAATGGGGAAAGAGTGAGATACTTGACTATAAATCTTCTAATCTTGTGCTACTGTTGCTGTTAAAAAGGCATTCAAGAGGATGGCTTTACTGAGTACTTGCCAAGGCACTCCTCTTGGCAAACACTATGATAATTCTGATTTCTTCAGTAAGAGCTTCCTTTCTATATCTTGACTAACGAGATGATTTCCTTCTCGTCCTCTGTGTCCTGGAGCTGACATCAGACAGTATCGCTGCAACCCAGTGGCCAGTCCTCTTCCCCTGTAGGGTAAGGCACTTTGACACTCTGTACCCCTGCCACACTGACAAGTTTACAAAGAGCAGAAAAGATCAGGCCACTCGTGTTACTCCGCAGTAGCTATGAAAGCTAAGGTAACCTCCATCTTCCCTCTTCTTCCTTCAAGTTTCAGTACATGACATGTACGCTCAGGGGAGAAGGAATACCCACATAACAGACTCCTGAGTTTGCTGGGAGGCAGTAACATTGCAGATAAATATAAAAATCAAAAACAAGATCCAAAAGACCTTCCAGATCTATCTGCAGTTAATAAATTTAATGGGTGATTTGGAGTTCTTTAAAACCGTGTATTTGTCATAAGTAAGAATTTGAGCTCAGCATTTTGCATAAGTAGCCCTAATCCTCTCTGGTCTGTGCCCAGTTCTCTGTACCTCTGCTCAGCATGTGACACACTGTTCCTGCCCTCAAAACCCCTTCAAACTCTCATTCCTGGTGGAAAGTGATACTTGACTGCGTTACCTGATTTATGCAGAACTGGTACAGCTTCCCAGGCTTGTTGCCTTATTTCCCTACAGATTGAACTGAAGTTGTTTAGTGTTGAAGTTGGTGAAGAGGCTTGTAGCTGACAGAGGAACGCTAAATTACTGTTGTGTGCACTGAGGAAAGACAGTGCTACCAACAGAGCAGTAGTCTGAAGATGTTTGTAAGCCAATATCGTTGCATGCCTAAAGTTAAGGCATGTCAGATTTCAAGTATTTTTCGCTGTATTTTTGAGCAGGGCACAGATGTTCAGCTGCCAACGTTCGTATTTGATTGTTCTGACGGGTGGTGTTCAAGGGCTTTTGCAAAAATCTCTCAAGCTTTATGACAGACCACAGGGGTATATGGCACATGTCAGATATATGGATTGTCCTAAAGCTTCTATCGGATAAACAACTTCTTCACAGGGTTTTCTTGCTTTTCTGTCGTGGGGAATTTAATTGTCAGCAGGTTCTGTTAGACTTGATTAATTTACAGGATTTTTTGCCTCGAAAGAGAAGATCTAAATGCCAGCGTATTGTAACGCCCTTGATGCTGTTTGTACATGGTCTTGCTATAAATTTCTCATTGCAATTATTGCCCAGGTTGCAGAATTGAAGTGGTCTAGAAATTCTTACATTATTGTCCCTTTATCAAGTAGAACGTGCTGGGCATTAGAAGGTATACAGTGATATTCATGGTTGTGCCCGCTGAGATGAAGGTAATCAAATCTCATGCTTCAAGGAGTAAGCTGATTGCTGCAAGGGTCAGAAAGCACTTTTTTGTCTTTGCACAATTTTTCCTCTGCATTGCACAATCCACAGCGTGCGGTGTAGTTTGTTTCTGTCGGTCTTTCCCTGAAAGTGTATCGGTCACTGCAGGATCGGCATTCTAGACCTGAGGGCTCGCCCGGTTTGATTTTCCTTTTGCTACAGCAAATCCAGTATAACTGAATGTCACATGTTAAAATTTTTTTCCCCTTGCTTGAAAGCTAATTGCCTTTTCACCCTCCTCTTCCTCCTCCTTCTCTTAAACTAAAATAGCATAAAGCCCCAGAAATAATAAATAAAATTAGTTCAGGGAATTTTTACTGTTCTCACATTTCTTCTTGCAATTTCATTTTCTGGAGACTGAAGCGTTTTACGAGCCAGGAAATGTTTGTTAGGAAGCTGAAAAACTTTTCTGGCCAAAAAGGTAACTAGCGAAAGGCAGCAATTTTCTGTTTCATCCTGAACTTTCATCCTAGCTTTAGAATATCATAGAATAAGTAAAAAGAAATTCTAACCTCCTTTGTCTTAGTTTTTTACTGCATTCATTCTTACATATCCACCTTATTATCCTCTCACCCAAACCATCACCGCATCAGGTAGCTCCCAGTCACAGCAAAAATTAAGCAGATTTTGAGTGAAGGCTAGAAGATAAGCAACATTTGAAAACAATTTCAGTAGCAGCAGTGAAGGGGGGTGTGGGGGGAAATATCTCAACCCATACTGACGTTGAGTTTTAAGGGTTCCTTTGGAAACATTACTAGCAAATCAGCCATTCCTGACTATGGGGACATAAAATGTGCTTGTCCTTTTTGATGCAAAGCTGCTAAGTTCCTGAGTAGTCCGAATGGTACTTTTCTTTTGTATGACAGCAGAATCTTACTTTATCAAAAAGTCCTCTCTTCCTGTTTGCTGGCACAGTCTGGCAGGAGAGACAGAGTGAAACTTTCTTTTTCTAGGGAGATACTGATTTCTTTGCAATTAACCTCTTCTTGCCCTAAAAAGTCTCAGTCTCTTCATGCTTACGGTGAACTGCGAAGTCTCTACAAAATATCTACTGTAATCAATGAGAAAATGAGCAATGGAGCTGCAGACACCTTTTGAGCACGATGTTTCATTTTTGCCTCTGAGTGACAGTGAGACAGATTTTGGAATGTTACTTTCTGCACATGGTACTGTTGCCTTCAAAATTGGGACAATGTTGGCTTCTGGGTGGGTTAGCTAGACACCCTGGTCTATATAATATCCTCTTGTATTTTTTCCTGTTGTCTTCAGCCATATGTCTGCTCTTTGATCTCTTTGGAGCGGGGTTCATAACTTGTCTTGTACGTGTGAAGTGCTTAACCTTATTGTGTCCTGGGTGAAGGATTCTTTAGCTCCTTTAAAATTATATTTAATCAATTTTCAGTATTATTAATAATAATAAAAAGCATGGGGGTGTGTGGGAACTCAAAGAACACTTAAGGGCAAGAGAGAGATGTGGATGTAAGGGATTTTTTTTTTTTTTTTTTTTAGAAATTGGGTAATGTGTCCAGAAGACAACAAAGAGGTAACTTGATTAAGCGTGAAGAGCTCTTTCATCTGGTAATGAAAGGGATAGCAAGAATCAGGACCTGGTAAATTCGAACTAGGAGTAAGGTATAGGCATTAGCTGTGAGGGGGCTGAACTAGGGGACTAGCAGAACAGAAAGCTGAAGAATGATGAGAGGAGGCAAAAATAAATCTTGAACTTGATTTCCTGTGATTACTGGAAGCTATAGCTTTGGCAGATTTGTTGGTGTGGTAGAATAACAGCTGTAACTTGTTTTAATGTGGTTACTGGAACCCAATTCTAGGATTTGTAAATATTTTTTTTTGACAGACTGTAACGGATGATGTAGTAACTTAAAAGTCTGGGCAGATGTGACAGTAAACAAGAAATATTAAAATATTTTGGACTACTGCCATAGGGAAAAGTATGGATAAAATAAAATCTTCAAAATACCTCCCATTCTGAAAAAACTCTGCATCTCTTCTGAGCTTGGAGGACTTTGTTAGCTGTTCATTCTGTGTGCCCCACAGCACTTTGTGGTTTCCCAAGAAAATACAAGTGAACACTGAAAAACAAAGCGACAAACTTCCCTCTTGCACTGTCAAACACTGGAACAGGCTGCCCAGGGAAGTGGTGGAGTCACCATCCCTGGAGGTATTTAAAAGACGTGTAGACATGGCGCTTAGGGACATGGTTTACTGGTGGACTTGGTGGTGCTAGGTTTACAGGTGGACTCGATGATCTTAAGGGTCTTTTCCAACCTAAATGATTCTGTGATTCTAATGGTGCCTGCCTTGAAGAAGGAAGCAGTAAGCAAAGTCTTAGAAACAAAATGCAAGCTTTTAAAGTTCACTTGCAAACCTGCAGAAAGAAGGAGCTTTAGACAGCTGAGATGTAGCCAAATGTTTGTTGCTTATCTGGGGCAATTTCTGTACATTTTAAGGGTTGGTCATTGTTCAGGGACAGTTTAATGCTGAGCAGATTGAAATTAAGAGAAAACTCATCTTGGAATCCATTCTGGGCCTCCTTACTTCACTTTGTGTTAATATTTTATAAATACAGATTTATTAAAAGTAGCCCAAGTCTCTTGTATTTTGCAGCAATGTGTGCTTCAAATCTGAATAAGCCTTTACAGTTTCACAACACTGCTGTGCAGCAGACTGGAAATTTTGCAGCTGCCTCTTTTAAAAGACGCATGTAGTTGCTTAATGAATTGTACACAGAATCGAACAATGTATAAAAGCCCAGTGGTGTTTTAATGGCAACTTTCAGTGTATTTTAATGTTGCTTTGTATATTCCAGAAATGTTTGTGTTGGCAAAGCTAAAGGATTTTCAGGGTGGAAGTAGACATGTTGCAGGTGAAGAGGTGCACTTGAGGTTTTGGTATCTGGAAAAGCCAGAATAATTCTGGGGTTCGAGGATAATTGCATTAGCAGGATGTCTGCTGAAACGAGAACAGCATTAACTGCTAATTCCTGTAGTTCCTGAGACAAGGCTGTACTTGCAAAGGCTAGAAAATGCGCAGAATTCTGGCAAACACACAAGGCCTTGCAAAGAATACCCCCCTTTCTTGAGCGGCTGAATATCCTTGTAACAACCCTCTACCAAAATGGCTCTGAGGTAGTGAAGTACCGCTCATCGTCCCAGGTTGTCCCTGCACGTTGAAGCTTCATGGATGCTTGCACGGCACTGGAAGCACTACTGGATTGCTATTGACTATGTAGTGAGGTCCTCGATCAGAAAGGTTTACTCTCGTAGACTTTTTAGCTTTGTTTATTCAAGGAAAATAAATACCTTTTTAAAATTTGAATCTGCGAGGGGGAGCTTCTGAGTTTTGGAAGTATTTAAAACTCAAATTACCAAGCTTCTGAGAGAGACGATCAGGCAGAATGTCCTGATAGAGTACTAACCAGGGGTACGGCAGGCACTGAGTACAGCTTACTTGCATTTACCTGAAGCTTTTCTGTGGTTAACACATGCTGCTTCTCCAGCCACGCACTGTGCATTGTAAACACGCTGTTTGTGTTTATTCGGGAAGCCACAAGGGTTCCTTCTGTTGCTTGGGGGACCGAACAGATGAATACAGGTGTTCTCAGAAAAAAAAAACCACCAGAGCAGGGAATAGTCAATTTTTGTCGTATAATTGTACTTAAATTTTGGTACCACCCAATACTGCGGAAAGCTACCTTAAACTGACTGATCATATACCAGCTTGAAACTGGTGGAAGAAGTGTTTTCATGGAGAGGTTATACGTGGCCATTGACCATTCCTGATCAATTAAAAAAAGGCATGTCCCTGATCTATTTTTTTGCAAGAGCGTTTTCTCAAAGAGCTGATCAAAACAACAATGAAAACAGAGTAATGAGAGCCTGAGATCTTAATATATTTTCTTTATATTTTCTCCCCGGCCAGATTTAATTCTGTCAGGGCTTTAGCTTCCTTAATCTGATCCCTGGCTGCTCGGACAATTTCTCTACATTCCTCCCAGGCTACCTGTCCTTGCTTCCACCCTCTGTGGGCTTTCTTTTTGTCTTTGAGTTTGTCCAGGAGCTCCTTGCTCATCCCTGCAGGCCTGCTGGCGGTTTTGCCTGACTTCCATCCATCACTTTCATTTCTGTTGAAATGCTTGCTAATGAAAAGCCTAAGAAAATTAGCTTGTAACAATTAGACTTCACTTGCCCTTCTTCACGAAGCATAGATTAGCTGGAACTGTGACAGGAGAAAGCGATGGGTCCTCAGGCCTTTTACAGACTTTAGAGATGTTCACATTCAGCGAGAGTTTTTGATAGTGCTGGCTAAGTAAAATAAACACAGGAGTCTGTGGGGTTATATTTTGCTTTGTTCCGTGAAGAAGGATTCAAAAAGTGAGTAGAGCCACTCTTCAAACTGCTCTTTCAGCTTTACTGCTTTACTCCGCATGTGGCATTCTGTATTCCTGGATTAGCAGAAACTTTGCATAAATGTTTAAATGTCATGAATGCATTTTCATGGCATATTTCTTTATATGTGACAAGGAATTTAATTTCTTGTTTCATAACATTTCTGGTCTCTTTGTGGTGAAGTTTATCCGTGGCTATCTTCTGTGAATTGAAAAACAACTTCAGTGTAATTTTTAAATATAAATCTTTAATACCCGTGAGTAAGGAAGAGGGAAGGGGATTCTTGATTTTGAGAGAGGAATTCCAAATAGCCTGGAGAATTGGCTTATGGCATTAAAACAACTGTAAATGTGATGTAGTGTCATTGGGTAGAGTCAGCAGGTGAAATCGTGACCTCCTAGAAAATTTTGCATTAGGATATCACATCGTTCTTGTAGGGCATCAGGAGCGTAATCGTTGGCATGCCTGGCCCGTTTTGTAGCTAGCATAGCTAGACTTTCCATTTTGTTATTTCATGAGAGTTTTAAAAGAAGATGGCCCTAGTTCTTCTCGAGGGCATTCAATTCCTTTCACGTTTCTTTTCCTCAGTGTGTCAGGTCTGTATGTGCTCTCAGAACACCTGGCAGAAACAGCAGAGTCTCCTGTAATTCCTGCTCACCAGTTTTTGGACAAATTAGAGCTGTACTCTTTGTACGCACTCGTTACGTGCCTATATATGCTGATAAGTCATTAGGGGAATATAATTAAATGCTGCCTACTCCGGGAACCCGTCACAGTAGGAGTTTATTAATAGGGAGACACGCATGCATGCATGCATCGATACAGACTCCTGGTCTTGGTCTTTGAAGCCAGGTTGTCATAGGAATTGCGGCTCCCGTAATTTTTAATTTCCTGTATTGGAGATACTGGAACAAAATGGAACTCCCTGTGAAGAATTACTAGATATGTAAATGCTTTCTGACAGAAGACTTGTTAGTTGCCCCTCAACACCTTTTAATGTACTATGCCCCTATGGCACAGAGAGCCGTGACTCTGTTCTGGATCTTTCCAAGTTGTTTTTAAAGGAAAAAAATCATGGCTTACGTTAGAGATATCTCTCTTTTTTCTCTTAGTCTTGTTTGTTACTGGAATTTGTACACAGACTTTATTCTTTTTCCTGCAGTTTCAAGTGCTGTGTATTAACAGACCTCTGGCCTCCAGCACAGGTTCTAGGTTCCCGCTCTTTCAGGTCTAAGCGCTCTGCTTATTTTTCCTGGGCCTTTGTGTTTTATATGTGTACAGCTTGCTAAGTGACTTGCTAATAATCCCCCAAACTGGCTGGTGGCTCTATTTTCTCCCCTAATTACCACTACAGAGCATCAGTTTAATTATTCTATCCAACCTCTGAGAAAGGACTTAAAACATCCATCAGCTCTATCCAGATTTGTTGTCTCTTCACATCAAAGGCCCACTTGATGACAGACACTTAAAAAACCAGAGCATAATAATGCTTGCTGTAGGCATGTATGAAGTGACTGATAAGGAGCTGAGGAAAAGTGTTGGACTCTTTGTTCATCTGAAGCAGGTTATCTAGAGACAAAAAATAATTGGTTGTTTGTGTACATTTGAGTGTGAAAGAGCTTGTTGGTGTGACACTCAAGCTTTTTGCAGTAAATTTTCTTCTGGTGGATAGTCAGTCCTTTGATTGCTCTTTGACTGGCTGTATTTCCTTTTTAAGTTTATAGCCTCTCGGCACAAAATATAGTTGGTATTTGCATACTAAAAATCTAAGGCAAGATCTCTGATAGTTTGTTCTTTGGGCCTCTCCAAGCACTCAATGAGAATTAAGCACCAAACTTAGCAAAACAGAAAGCAAAGGAAATCGCCTTATAACCATACGTTTCACTTGTGTTCGTCTTAACATTGAGGATATATTTTGTCCTTCATGTGTTCAGGTGCCCATAGTTTTTTGTATCTGGCATAGAATACAATTTATTCATCCCCATCGGTGACGGGACATTGTGTAGCTGTACCGAACAGGACTGAATGCAACAGAATTCAGCACGGGTTTGTCACCGGGTAGAGCAGAGCTCGCAGGACCGGAGGGTCTCCTTTTCCCAGCTGTAGGCTGCACAGTACCTCAGTGAAGAGCTCAGTTGCTATTCATTTGGGGGGTTTAGAGTAGATGGCAAACCTCACCCGAGATGTTAGAGATTTCAGGGTGTACACCTAAGCAGGAAAAGTTACCTTAAGTCTGAAACGGGCAAAAAATTGGCCGAGCTGTGTTTTGCTAAAGGCAGAGACTGTTATCAAAATAGATGAAACCGTTTTGGAAGAGGAAAAAATTATCAGAGCCAGTGCCCATGAAAAGAGACTGTAAGGAATTGAATGGTTTTCCACAGAGAACAGGCCCCAAATTTATTAGTTAATCAGGCTGCAATTTTAAATTAGGCTTTTGATTGTTATGCTTTGCAATAGAAAAATATGATTCTTGACTTGGGAAAAAAAACCCAACCAACACCTCCTTTTGGACCCTTTTTAAAATCTTTGGCCAGATCTAATAGGTGAAAATAGAAAATGCCCAGTCTCTCTCCCATTCTTTTTTTTATAAAACATAAAGGCTTGGGATTTCAGAGGTGACAGTTTTGCAGGTATCAGAGACATGGTTTGTGTGAAGCCATGGTGCAAGCTGACTGTTAACCGTGAAAAATAGTGACTCTTACTCTAAAAAGAGTTCTAACTTTAAGGACAGTGTAGCCCTCTTCTTTTTAGTTTTATTGCCTGCTTTTCCCCATATTCTTATTTTTCAGAGATGTTTCGCGAGGGGTATGTGGTCAGACTGGAGCAATTCCTGCAGTGACCAGCCGCAGGGGCTGTTAGAACTCATTTTGATACCAGCTAAGGGCTTAGATGGTGGTAGTCGTTGCCTAAATTAATGTTGTAGAGTCCAGTGTACTTCCAGTCTGGAAAGTTTACTGCCTTTTCATATAGTAATCCATGATCAGGGTTGTCATAAACCTGTCATCTGGAAGGATTAGAGGATCACTGATCTACAATAGTGTTTTGTTGATGTGCTATATTTAAAGACACTAAAAGGCTTGAGGATTATTTTTGAGGTATTCTTGAGCTTTACAAGCGGATGTTTGGAAGCATGTCCTGGATTTCTTTTCTTCCTTCAGCTTTCAACAGTGGAACCATCCGCCACCCTTTCCATTTCCTTCCCCTTCTGTATAGCAAAGGGTGGTTCTCATAACTATTTCCTTGCATTTGAAAATTTTGGGTTTTGTGAATACCTAGCACATCTGCAGGATTTGCAGCGCAGCTGGTCTAGAACTCAACCTGTTGTATTCTCTGGATGCACTTTATTTGTGCGATGATGAGGTTCCATTTCATTTTTGTTCTTTCCCGACCCCCTCCACCCCCTGATTTTAAATAGCACATCATCACGTTTTAGGAACATTTGAGTTGCGTTTTCAATCTTTTTACTAATATTTGCATATTAATAAGTCATTGAAAAACATTATGTAAATTTTATATCATGGTGAATATATTATCAAATCAAATGGCCTTTAAGGGTAATTGTAGAAAGCTACTATCAGCTAGAAAGATGAAATTTGACTGTATTTAATTTTCTCTTCTCCCATACAGTTAAGTACCAAAGACTTGGAATTGGTAGAGGCATTTCAGAAATGACACTAAAATGTTGGAAACCTTGCTGGGCTTTTGCGGGGTTTGTTTTGGTTGTTGGTTTGGGCGTTTGGGTTTTTTTTTGTGTTTTGTTGTTTCTTTGTTTGTTTGTTTCCCCCCAGGAAATTATTTCTTTTCTGTGAAGTCATAGTTGGATTTTTAAAAATGTTTTGCCTTATAAGTCTGTTTTGTTTGCTCAAGTTGAGGACATAAAGCTGTTCTAGTCTCTGCATCTGCAACTTCAAAAATTTCTTTTCTATGTAAAAAGTGTTCTCTTTACCAGGCAATTGAGAGCAAGAGGAAGAGGTAGTCTCTTTCCATTTTTAAACTAGGAATGCACATCCCAAGACTGTCTTCAAAATTACAAGATCTCTCTTATTTGACCCTCTTTGCTATCTGTTTTTTGAGATGGCTTTCTCCGCATCTATCAGAGTGAGCTTAGAAATAAACAGTAGAAGTAGGATTCTTTTGATCTCTGTAGACGGTGTTTCAAGATGACGCCAAATACAGTGTGACATGAGAAAAACTTCATTTGGAAGCACTAGGTGCTCCATGGATGTGTTAGGCTGGAATTTTCAGGGACCTTCATGAGGGTTAGGATTTAAAATCTCATTGAATTTATATCCTTTAAGCTTCCCAGTTAGCTGCAGTAGCAGCAGCAGCATCTTGCATTACTTAGCTTTGAAAAAGCTGAGCTGGCCCTCAGACGGACAAATTTACGCATCATCTCAGCACACTGGAAGATCTATTTCTGTCCCTGCTCACTGACAATGAACAAATAACCAAGCATTTCCATCATCAGCAGTTCCTTTCCTCCTCTTTTCCACCCCCAGATTCCAGGGGTGGGTGGTGACAGCTTGAAGTGATTAGATATATTTTCAGATACCTATTCATTTTGAAAATCAGAAACAAAAAAAAAAGAAAAAAGGTGTTTTTCCTTGTCACTGCTAAATTATGAATTTTTAAATGTTTTTGTAGATGCTTTGGTAAAGCTGCCACAATTATTTTCTTCTATTATTCACTCCAGTTTAAAACTTCCTCTGCAGTGCGTGTGTGTTCCTTTTGTTTTCCCATTAAATGAACTTCTGCAAAATCCCATATTACTGTACGGGTATTAATGGAAAGCAAATCTTCACATGCATGGCCAGTCACACCACAAGTGGTATGTTTGACTGGAGATTGGATTTCATTTAGGATGGCAGGGGACAATATTCCCAAAATGCCTTGCCGGAGCATTGGCATAGAGGCAGTTTTTAACGGCTGGAGAAAGGATCTGATGTCACCCTCCGCAGCAGGGTATGCCCAGCACATGTACATATGCAAAATGTTCCCTTGCTGATTTACTCGGATAGTAATTGTCACTTCCCTATGAAATTCAGAGTTGCAGTAAACTTCCCCAGGATTTTTTCCTGATTTATAAAGCTCATGTTTATCCATTCACAAAAGAGATGCACTGTCGTATGATTTGCATAAGGAACTGAATTGCCGTGTATGTGTCTTGAAGTATTTATGATCCCAGCATGGTGAAGCAAAACCTATATATTATTTTTGAAGAACAAGATAAAGGAAAATCTAGACACAAGTAAAGCGTGTCTTGTTCCTCATGGGAAGGCAGAAAAAAATTACTACGTCGGCTCATTCTCGCTAGGCTAAGCTGCCCCCGTGGAGGAAACCTTTACATTTGGTAGGATGAGTTCATACACCCTGATTGTACCAGGGTATAAGAGGATGTGGCTCAGAGTCTGTTTCTGTCTGCTTTGTGCGCAAATGCTCTTGACCTTCTTACCCAGCAGGGACAGCTTTTTACAGGTGTGGCTATAATATTATTGGGTTTTGTAGCTAAATGAAAGGTTTGTACCTTAACTCTTAGCAACTTGCGCAACTTGCTGTAGGTAGTGAGCAGTTGTGTTAAGGTTTACTGTCCTGCGTGTTCTTCCAGTGCCAGTTTTACAGGAAAGACCGCAGGTTAGCAAACGGGTTAAAAGGTAGGTAATTGCATCTACTTTTCTTTCAGCTGAACTAAAGATTAAACAAAGATGATGTATGCAGTGAGGTTTAAAACACACATGCTACCTGAGAAAATGTATGTTCCCAATAAATTTTTGAGGATTTGTCTTTGTACTTAACTGAGCTGAGACATGATCCCAACTGCTTTCCAAGCTGTCTGTGTGAGTCTAGCTTCCCTATATCACCCTGTGGGTCTGACTGACAGAATACTGCCTCTCTGCAGCAATTAATGGTTATATACCTGTCAGGAGCCCCAAAACGCATCAGAAGGCAAAAGAGGAGGCCAGAACTGTGTCCTACTGACAGTTTCAGAGAACCCTGTGACTTATCACGTCTGGTATAGGTGTTCCTTTATAAAAGAAAAATAAAAATTCCTCCTGGTAGAGTTGTTTTGGGGAAAAATTAGCATGTAGAGCGAGCCTGTTTTATTTCCTTTTTGTCAAACATTCATTTTGAAGGGTAAGTGTTGACTTCTGTAAGTCACCTCATTAGTGGGAGCCCATCTGCTCGCGTTTCTTCCAAGGTAGTCTAACTTGTGTGCGTTGTGAGTATGCGTGCACGCACAAAGGTTTCCAGTTCTAGTCAGGGTTGATTCCCATTAGGCTTCAGGCAGGAGAAGAAAGATTAATGATTCGGGAAGAGGAGAGAAAGTTGCACGCACTTGAAAACTTGTCTGGAACCGTCTAACTCCTCTCCCGCGAATAACAGCCACGTATGAATAATGAGGAATTTGCTCATTTAAGCTATGGTAATGATGGTTCTTACTGATTGTACCTGGGCCCCGATGTGAAGCAAAGTAAGATTTGTTTGTCATGCGCTTATTGTATATCACAGACTTTTTCATCCTATTTTCAAGTTGTGCCCTGCTTAGTATGGAGTGAAACCCTCCATACAGAGCGTTTCAAAGAAATATTTGTTCTGGTATCTTGAGTCTGACAGTTTTTCCAACCAGAGGAGCCGTATTACAGGACCTGTTGTGGCAGTGTCCGTTTTATTGCAGTGGAAAGATGCGTCCTGAGAGCTGAGGGAAAAAGTGTTCATCTCTCACTCCTCACGCTCCTGTCTGAGAAATGAAGGGAGTCACACAGCAATAGGACTTCTGTTTTCTGGCTTCTGTTTTATTACTTAGACATTTCAGAGCTGATGTGAGCTATGATTTGAGAATTCCCAGGAGCAAGACTGCAGTTTTTTCCCCTTTACCACCTGCGTTTCTCAAGTGCCACAGGCTTTTATTACAGCCCTATCGGAAATCTCAGGAGTGCCATTCACTCAGAACAGATTGATGGTGTTTTGAATCTTATGGTCTCCAGAATGTATATCCAGCCTTATTTTGGTGCATGTAGAAGAAGCTGATCGTGTTTTTAAGGCGTAGATGAATCTATTTAGTGACAAACCTTTAATGCTGATGAACAGCCTACTTGCATTTCTCACAGATGCGTACCCTTTTTATTAAAACCTCTTTGATCTGTCATACGATAAACCTTGAATTTCTAAGGTCAGATCAAGGGTGTGTTCATTGGTATTACTGTGTTCTGAAGAAAAAGAAAAAAAGTATGGCATGCATGGGACCTACTTCTACAAAAAATGTAGATCTCTGTCTCGTTTGTGTCAGAAATGAGAATGATAGCTGTCAGTCCTGTTCGAGCTGAGGCATGTTCATATTGTGTAATTGTGGTCCCAGCAGCTCTGCAGTGGGTTACACTAGGCTTTCTTGAGAAGATTTCATCTGCAGTCGCATGTGCTGGAAGCTATATTTATTTTTTTAAATGGAAGCTTAAAAGTTACGTACACTAGGGGATGCGTTTTAAGTGTGGTAGACATGGATACATCACAGCAAAAAGAGCGAGGAATTAGGCAGTGGCTGAGGCTTTGTCCAGCAGTGACTAGTAGCTTTGAATGCTTCAGCTCTGGAGCACCCTGAGCCCAAAGTCCATGGGGCTCAATTTTCAGAGTGCGGAATCACCTTGTCAGAAAGCAAAGCCTTTGCTAGTCTTTACCGCCCAGGTAGAAACCCCAGAAATTAACTTTTGAAAGCCAAGATCAATGCGCTTGGGAGAGATTTTTCTGCTCGTGAGTCCCTTTGAAATACATTAAGTTTGAGCGCAATTTTCTTAATCTAGGAAAAATGTAACACTGGCAGTATTAAATATGATGAAGTCTTCTCTTCTGGAGTTGAAATGTCACTGTTGTACCAAACTGAAATCTTTGTGCTGAGACATCACCTCCAAGGAAAATGCACAAGCCTGTCAGTATCTCATTTCATTTTGACTAAGGCGGGTATGCGCCCCCCTGGAACAGATGGGAATATCCCAAGTAACTGTATGAGCGCTGTGTTATAAGGAAGAAGGATTACAGGGAGAACAGAAGCGGGGTGTTGGGGTAAACGGATGCTGACTGCACGTAACAATATAAAGAAGTCAGTTTTCCATTAAATTTTAAGTTTTTCTGTCTTTCCTTCCTGCCTCCTACTTTTAAAGTCATCCTGTTTCACAGTGTGGATTGGTCAGTTGGCTTTGAGATAACTGATTTCTGGCAAGCCAGTTTAGCTTTTGCGTTGACTGAAAACGGGTATGAGTAGACAGATGCGGGTGGCTAGAAATGGAACGAACTGATGGATTTTGTGATGGTAGGAGCAGCAATCAGATTGACCCGTGCCACTCAGAAGAACAGAGGGGAGCAGGTGTGACAGTGGCACAGCTGGATCAGTAACTAATGCAAATATGGCTAAGATGGCAAAGGGGAAGAGCTACTTAGTCTGAAAATGGGTTGAGTCTTCCTGATGTTGAATGCTTGTAGGCTCATGCTGATCTATTAAATGATGTAGATTTGCCAGCTTGAGCTCACAAATTCCATTCCACTAATGAAATTTAATTTCTCGGTTTATAGCTTGCCTGGAATTGGCACTCGGTGGCAGGAGCCAGATGTTGCTGAGGCAGGTGTCGCAGAAGATTCCTTAAATTAAATCTTGGTGGTTGGGGGCCTGCTTCTAGTTCAGCTTTCACTGAATTGAGGCACATTTATGAGAGGTGCAATGAAGGTTACGGTTGCCTAAATGTTCTTGTAATAAGTCCTATCATTTCCACCTTTTTGGAAGCCTTTAATATCTGATATGAAATTTTTCAGGTTATTAATCAGTGGAGTCTTTGTCTTTTTTTCTCAGGGCTCTTAGTAAGACATACCTTTACACCATCTAACCCGGTTACTCCAGAGTAACTCCAGGCCAGGGCAGTTAACTCTCCCAGTGTCCTGTGAATTGTTAGTGCCAAGGGAGATGAGGCCAGGTGTGGGTACAAGCTGGCTAAGGTCATTTAAACAAAGTTAGCGGCCCCTGGAGAGTATTGATGTTGTCATCATAAATGCTTGAGACTGGAGTTGTACGTGTTACAGAGTGGTGTCAGCACCACCAGCCGTCTGGTTCCTGGGCTGCAGATGGCTCTATCTATTTCATGTTACATATGGATTGATGGCACAGAGTCACCATCCCAAACATCTGGAGCCCACGTCTTCCTTTCAGCTCCCGTGTCAGTGGCTCTTTGAAGTGACCAATGATGTTTCTTCACAGTTGGTGTTTTTTTGGTGAATATCTATATTGGTTGAATATGTTCAAGATTTACATTTACTTCTCAGTTAAAATTTGGATAATTTTTTGTGTGAAATTGCCTTCTCTCATCCAGTTCTTTTTCTTAGGATGGATAAATCAAGTTACCGTAAGCAGGATTGTGTTGAGATAAGTTACTATAAAAATGGTCATTGTTATTACTGCTATAACCTTATGGGATAGCATTTTATATCATTACATTTCAGAGCTTTATTTGAGAAGAGATCAGTATTGTTACTGTGATCTTGTAGGTCACGGCTGACCATAGTAGAGCTAATAGTAACATCTCGGCAATAACCTCTTAACGCAGCCGGTATAGCTAAAGTCTGAATGGATGACATTGTGCCTAGGCTTTATGGTGATGCACAGTGGAAAGAGGTCACAGGTGCTTTTCTCTGCTCTTTGAAGCCTGGTTCTATTGCAATGTTGGCACAGAGGCATGGGTACTAGAATAAAAAGATATTGTGGACCTCCCTCCCTTTTACTGACTCTTAAAGGACAGTCAATGCACAGGGATTGCACAGGGCTCCGTCAGCAAGGACTTTTGTCTGTGGAAGTGCCCTGACTGCACCAGGCAACTTTTGGTGGGCTCTGCCACGCTGGGACCAGGTCTAAAAGGCACAACTGAGCCGGGGATGTAGAAGAAAACTAGTGTAGAGACTAGATGTGACATTGATCAGAGGAAATGTGTCTTTGGTAACTAGTTAGAAGCAGTTCTCAGCACACAGAATCACTTGGCTCTCCCAGGGTCTCTGAGAATGGAGGCTCTGTGCGACAGATTACGGGGATGTGTCAGGGATCTTATGTTAGATTTTTGCCTTGAATTAGGGAGTTTTTTCTCTTCCCTCCCTCTTCCTTAAAGAACAGAAGACAAAAAGTATGTGAATAAACAATTTTGGAAAAACATTTCGGTAAGCAAAAGCCTACAAGATGGAGTCTAATAAATAATGATTTAAAGAAAGGGTCATTTGGCGAGAGTAGACAATGATCTAGCTGTGTGAATGAGCTATGGCACACGTTACTGAAAGACAACAAGAATCTCAAGCTACATTGGGGAGTTTGGTTTCTTTTAAGGCCCAGTAAGATTCACAGCTGCGAGGAAAGATGGGTAAAACGTAAAAGGGCATGTTCTGCTTATGGTTTTTTTTCCTTTCCCACGGGTTAATCAAGCTCAGTGGTGAGATAAGAGGAGGATTTGGAAATAAAACTATGACTTGTTAGAAAAATTATTTGTTTGGCTACACTTTGTATGTATGTTTGGACTACTGTTTATTTTTTTGGAGACAGCTTGCAAGGAAAAGAACTGAATAATGACTTGCTCTCCTTGTCTGGTGATACTACCCTGAATAATTTACTTGAGTCTGCAGCTGAAATGAGATGAAACAATTGCAAACACGCTGCATTTTTAAAGGCAGGAAAGGAGGGAAATTTTTTCCTGTGTGTTAACAAAATTTAGCTGGTTCGTGCTTATTTTCATCTCCTTTTCTTGTAGAGCTTGGCTTTTGTGATCCAAGAACTATCCTAACTATTTAGGGAAGGCAAATTCCTTGAAGCTACTGCATTTTCTTTCTGGTATCAACGTGAAAAGCATCTCTCTTAATCTGCTCTGCTACAAGAAACTTGAGAGCACTGATTCAGCAAAGGCAGCTTGCCTCATTGTCCAACTGAGTTCAGGAGTGTTTCTTACGCGAAAGCAGGATTAGAGTCTATTTTCCTAATGCAGTGCTAGCCTACATTTCTGAAGGTTGTAGGGATTATAAAACAGTTCCATACAGTATGCCAAATTTAGGCACTTATCTGACACCTAAACCTTATGCGCCTTCCAATGGCTTCATTAACCTGTGTTCTGTATTATAACCTAAACAGAGCATGCAGGTTCTTGGGTTCTTTGAAGGGCCTCCAGGGAGAATTTCTACCTCTTTACCTCAGGTTCTAAGCTGAAGCAGACACACTCGCCCCTTCAGAAAACAAAAGCGTTAGTTCACCTTTTTGTTTAAACGTAGGGGAAGCATACACAATTATTTTAGGAGGACCGCTGTAGTAAGCACTGAAAATGTAGGTGCAAATCAGATACTGAAGTTAAATACTTGCATCCACTGGTATCCTTCAAATGTGTTTTTTCTTTCTTCTTTCTCTTCTCCTGCATGGCTGTTTCTATGTTCACTAAGATTCCAGGGAAATGCTGCTCTTAAGCTCTTAAAGTTGCCACTGCAGTATGCCTCCTGCTTTGCACAGAGACGTGGTCTCTGTGGACGTGTGCAACTACAACTGAACTTGCTCTAGCAGGGGCAAATTGCCTTAGTAGCCAGGCCAGAGCCATCCACTCGATCACTAGGCAGAGTAAGTTCAGCTGGAGATGCCCTTAAAATTGCACCTCTCATTAATGTTTAAAGATCAAAATCTTATCTAGGGGATCTGATTCATTCTTGGGAAGCTGAGCAGTGCTGACAGTCAGGGACATGCAGAATTGTCCATGAATCCATAAGTAGGGGAAAAATGGTTACAAATCTAGTGGTTCTTCAGATGGTTTATAAAATGTAGAGGAAAATGGTGACTAATGTAACCCTCAGTTCCAATGAAATCGCAGTCCACTTGAGTTTGCTTTCACAGCTTCTTATTAGAAGTGCTTTTTAAGAGGCAACATTACATCAGTGATAATTGCTTGTCATTGTTGAGAAAATGCTAAACTGCAACAACAGGCCACGAACCTTGTGGGTATTCTGTACTCGGAACACATGTAAGATAGTCCCATGGGTTGCATCATTAAATTTGACTTCAGTTATTTAACTTCATCTTAGATTTTGTAGGAGAGCTCGACAGAGCGTAGTAGTAGTAGTAGTAGTAGTATTGCACGGCTACTACCTTTCAATATATTTTCTGTTATGTTCATATATTACACACAGAATTTAATCACCTGTCTTGCTAATGTTCATTTAGTAAAAGGATCAAGATAACTTAGGAGAAACTGACTGTTTCATTTTGGTATTTAGAGCTCACTACTGGTACCAACAAATGCCCTTCTACTTTATTATGTTAAATCTTAAGTTTCAAGGGAACAAAAAGAAGTGAACAAATTAGATCTCTCTTAAACCAGAAGCCAACATAAACCACTACAGGCCAGGTTCTGCCACTTGTTAGTGTGCCTGACAGCTGATGCACAGCGGACCCATTGGGTGTTGTCTTCATCATGGCCTAAAATGAGTAGTGATACGGACAGAAAAGGATGCTCAGGACAATCTCTTACACTCGATGGCAAAGGAATCAACACAGCATATACATCATATGCAGGAAAGGTGATGTAGAGCTTAACTGTCCTGTACAGCCTCTTCCCAACCGCCAAGTCAGGAACACTGCTCTCCGGCCATTGTAGAAAACCACGTGTTGGGTCTGAAACACTTCTCTGCAGAGCAGCAACAGACGGGCTCCGGGAGTCAGTGCCTCTCATTTGGACTCCAGCAGAGTCAGAATGGCACTGTGGTGCCCCAAATGCAGACGTGGGAGAAAACCGTGAGGGCTCAAAGGGAGGTACTTGGTTAAGCATACGGATGGACATTGGAATGTAATCCTTCATTACTCCTCCACATACCCTGGACCTACCAAAATTTGGCGTCTTTCCCACAGAATGAGTATGTTCACCCTATAAAATGCATAATGCCGTGTGTCAGAGACTATCACCATTTGCACAGAAACAGAAGTGGAGAGAGGAGTGTGTGAATGTAGACACAGTGTAGAATGTAAAGACACAGACCGTGTTTCCTACAAATGCTGGGCGATTACGTTGGGTGAGTAATGCAGAAACCTGGATGCCTGGCTCTGAATACCGTATCTAAGGAAGGTCTGAAATAGCAGTTGAGACATGAACATAATCAGTGTACTAGACAAGCATATTAGTTCATTGAAGTTCTGTCTTCATTAAATTTGTAGTTATTGCTTGTACTTCTGACAGGGAAGCGTGGATGTATGCAGCCTACTTTTGATAAGTGTTTTTGAGTGTTAACTTTTTGCCAAATAACTATTACTATTTTAAAATATTTATTAAAGAAGTACTTCATGTCTTTTTTGAGCTTGTTCAGGTGAGTCAGCTCAGACATTTTAGAGCTGCTCCCAAATTCTGGTGCGATTTTAATTGTCTGCTTACGCGAAATGAAAATTAAGCCAGCAACTGAATTGTGTAAATTTGTAGGTAGTGGGAATACAAATATCGAAGGCCTGAGTAGGGTGTTAGTAATTTATTTGGTATTCTGTGCAACTTCTGTGCATTTTAATGAATTGATCCTTCTCCCTTCTGGTATGAGGGTCCGAGCAAACAAAAGACCAAATGTCTATCTAATGATTTTACAGCACACAGCAATAAAATGAGAATCAGGCTACATGCAGAGGTTTTGGAAAGGCTCAAACTGGAATTCTGGAAAAATACAATGAATACTTTAAAAGCAACTTGACTTAACATTACAGTGTATGAGCTATCTTTTAAAACAGTGGTATATAAAATGTTCCTTGGGGTCTGTTTTGTGTTGTTCCAGATATTACAGAAGGAAAACAAATGTCGTAGTAACTGCAGGGTTTTATTTTACAGGCTTGGGAAAAGAGGTGCCATACAGGCTTTCAGTTGTTGCGGTCCTGGAAAACTTAAGGACTACTTGCCTAGTTTAAGTTTTGATTTAGCATTTGTCTCTGAGATGTCTGGGATGAGGTATCTGAGTTACACAGAAGACAGTCCTATTTAATGGTGCAAAATACAGTTTCCCTCTTTGAATTTGCATGGAAAGTTCTTCCATTGTGGAAGTTGCGGTTCTCCATTCAGTGGAGGTTGCGGTCTGCTTACTCTTTATATTTCTGGACGTGTCTTATGTGCGAAAGAAAAACAGGCATACTCTTCTTTCCTGTTTATCTATTAAAAGAATGGCCTGCTGGTACTAAATCAGGGAAGAACCTGCAATACACTAAGTTGCTTTCTTCCATTAGTCTGTTGAAAAATCTTACTTGCAATTAACTAATATAAGGTTTAAAACAGTTTTTATATCATGTTATAATGCCTTGGGTTTATTGTATTTTAAGCAATAAAATGATGATGAAATTTAAAAAATAATTTGGACAGACTGGGGAGTCCCAGCTATGTAGGATGTGTTTTAATAGCACAGTGAGCGTATATATCAAATCATCTCTGGTTTTACCTATCAGAGTGGTAGCTTTCTCTGCTGCCTCCAAGTTAAAAATAACGTTTTCTTTTCAGAGTAAAGTGATGCCACCTTACTAAAGGTGTAGGATAGGAGGTGGCATGAACTGTGACAGTATCAGCATGCAGAAAAGTAAGATTCTTGTAGATGAAGAAAGCAACCAGAATATGGGGCAGTTGTTTTCTGCAGTGAAAGTACGCTTCTACTGTTTTTTGTTGCGGGTATTCGTTGGTGGTGTTGCATTTACTAGCTTCTCTTTGACAACCCATAGAAACAACTCCAAGACTGATGATTTTCATCAGCTGGGTCTGCTTCACTGGCATATCATAATCAACTTCCCTCCATGTGGTGATATTTTAGATATTCAACACAACACAAACTTATGTCTCATGCTGCTTGTTTTGTTTGCTTTAAAATGTGAGGCTGCTTTAACTCCATGATTTTTTAATATAATCCTTTATGTTGGCATTAGGTTTTGTTTTTTCTCTAGGTTTTTTGCCTTTTCGTATTTCAGCCCTTTGAGTTCCTATTTTTTTAATTTTATTCCACACTTAGAAAGACAAAGGGGTTTTTTGTTATTCTCAGTCTGTTTTCTTAAGAAAATGAACCAGATGTGATCAGATGGTCTCTGTTTGCCTGTCCTTCCCAATAATTTGGGCACGAGTTGATTTCAACCCAGTTTAACAAAGGGAGGTAGGAAGTTCTGAAAAATTTAGAGAAGATAGCTTTCTGAATACAGTAAGTTTCTTCCTTCAGTGTGAGGAACATCTTTGCAGTGATCTCGCACTTTATTAGACATCAACAGATCACTGTGGGATCTTGGGGATTTAAATGGAGACCTAAATCCACAAGAAGACAATTCTCATTGATCCTACTGTTCACTGGAAAACTGAATAATATCTCCCACAATGCTTATTTCTCTTATATTACTGATTTTTTTTCTTTTTTTTTTTTTTTATTTTGGGCTTCAGGTGAAAGCTTAATGTCGCTGCCATCAGAGACCAAAAAGCACTGCTGGCATTTATTATGTAAACATTGACAGTAGGTGACACAAATGACTCCCTGTAACAAAGTTCATGTGAAGACAGAAAAGTTGATGTCCCAGTGGAATTCCTGGCATTTACCATACAGTAAATGTGTGTCTATGAGCTCGATTTCATGAGCCTCCAGGTCCAGTGCACGTAGCTTTCAGCAAAGAAGATGGATAGGAAAGTGCATGAGACACAAATATGACTGCAAGTCCGTTGTGTGGGAAGTGATGGGATTGAGGGATGTCCTGGAGTGGAGGCTGTTGAGAGGTAGGGCCAGCACGGTTAGGCTTAATGGGGAATGTCAGAGTTATTAAATGCTGTCCTAGGATAATGGTTTCCCAGTGGCATATCAATGTGGAGACATCTGTGGGTAATTAATGTCAAAGCCAGGCAGAGATGTTTCTGTTTGGAGGAGATACTGATCCTCTGATACTGTACCAGCATATGATGACTGTATTTCCCTTATATCAATTGATTGAGGCACTAGCAGTTATTTTATGTGATGGATGTTGGTGCAAATGAGCGACGGTTGCTTGCTATAGCATTATGGAGTTGCTCGACAGAACATTGATCACATTACTTGGTTTATACCTGCTCTATATTACAGCCAACCATGGAGTGCCACCTATAAAATGTACAGTATTCATTATGAGAAATCTGAAGTGATAATTTTAGGAAAAAGGAACACTTGGTGGCAGGAAATACTTTTGCCTCTGGAACTTCCTCCTTTGTGCTTCTGTTTCTATGTAGTGGAACATAAAAGATGAGATTTCACCCTTGCATTTGGTGCAATGCAGGGGAAAGTGTGGATTCCCTTGGGAAAAGCACAGAGTCCAGCCCAACTTGCATCCATAGAGAATTGTCAATGTAGGGTCAAGGGAATGCAACACCCTTGTAAATCTGAACTGCCAAAATGATTGATGAGAACTCTTGTGAATACAGCAATAAGCCTGAGCAACACTGGGTAAAGTCAAGTCTTGGAAGAACTGACCTGCCGGGCACTCTCCTTTGGTGGTGAGGTACCAGTTGAACCCTATTTAGATTTCAAAGACCTGCCCTTCTGAGGTGCAGTGCCTCAGGAGGTGGTTCGACCTTTAAAGGAGACGTGAAATGCAACAGGCCTTTTCCTCTGAGAAGTACACCTTCTGGAAACGAGACCTAGAGAGTAGGTCTCCCACTTACAGGTTTACAATAGATCCTGAATGTACATGGGTTGGGGGGGTTGGCGCGTTTGTTTGCCTTTTTTTTACAGGGGAAGTATACTTTTTTTGGAAGGCTTCTAGGCTAGGCCAAGTCAACCTGTGATATATAAGGTCTTCACACAGCTCAAGCTTATCGCTACGTATTGACAAATTACCCTCATCAGCTTTTGTATTCTTATCTTCCTGTCAGACACAGGCTAGGTCAGTTACGCAGAGAGGTCGGAGACTTCTTGCATCCTTTCTTCCATCGCTGAGTGCTTTTGGGCTCTTTTTGACGCTCCCTCACATCACATCAACCTTCTGTGTCCAGAAGAAAATCTGCCCTTTGGCTATTTTAAAAAAAAACCACCCCCCCCAAAAAAAAACCAACCCAAAAAAACAAACAAAAACACCCCCCCAAAACCACAACAAAACAAAACCAAAAACCCAGAAAAAAAAATCCAACAAAAAAAAAACAGCCAACAAACAAAAACCCCAACCCAGCAACACTGACGTGTAGTTTTAAGCAGATGGTAATTAGGTAATTATAGGCAATTCAAAATATTTGTTTTGCATGCTTTTATTCTGTGAAAACAACCTTACCCGCCCCCCCCCCCCCCAATATTTTAACTGAAATATTATGGTGTCATTTATATTTAACCATTTCACAACAAAAGTTTACCATGATATCTGTGTTACGTAGACCAATAAAAAGGGCCAGGTGATTTTTCACTTGGGAAAATCTGCTTTGCTTTCCCCCTTCTCCCCAGAAAAGATCTAAAAAGTCGTGAAAAGGTTTGAGAAAAGAAAAATTAGATCAATTTTCTCTTTTTTGATAATAGAATAAATAATTAATGGAAAATTAAAAAGCAAATTTAAGTAATTCTTCCCCTGAAAATGGCATTCTGACCAGTTCTGCTCAGATCATAACCCGAGCTGTTCTCAGAAGTTGTTCTTTAACCTTATTTCATGTGTTAACTAAGATATCACTTACTGAGTCTGTGTATAATTTCATCCTTTCTCTGCAGATCAGATCATGGAACTTCCCTTGCATCAATTTTAGTGAAACTTTTTCCTTCGTGAATAACTGAATCCAAAATATAAGTGTGTATAGTTTGACTTGGATTGCTACAATTAGTCCCACACATTTAAGAAAAGCCTCTAAAAGTACTATAATAAATGCAGGGCTCGAAATATCTGGCTGCTGTGCAAGAGTGCTTCATCTTCTTTAGCCTTTACAAGATACTTAATCAAAACTGAATATGCAGAGGGGAAAAAAGCCAGTACATAAAGCAATGTATTAATGCTGTTCTTCAAACACTGTTGCCAAAGACTTCTTGACACTTGTCTGTTTGAATATATGTGCAAGAACAAAGTTTTTATGTGAGTAGTCTCTTTGGCTTCAGATACTAGCTCTTCAAATTAATTGGAAGACATTTCCTCTGGAAATGTTTGCAAGATATACTCTGTCTTTGAGATACGTTAATGCTAGCAGAACTGGAGAAAGTATTTCTCACCTTCCCTTTGCCTTGTGTCATTCTATCATTAAAATGGTTTATTTTGATGTTTCAGGTCGCTGACCGCAAATGCCCACACATACTATGTGGTGTTTCTTTCTATTAACTGTGTCAAGCAATACTCTACCTTTTTCTGTGAGTAATTCTGTTGTGCCTGGTAGATAAGCAGTGTAATTTTTTTTTTTTCCCCCAATTTCTTAAGCAGGAGGGTTTGAGCCATAAGAATGGCTTGTATCCAGTAAATACGCAAGTAACTGTTTTCTAAAGTGGAGGAAGAAAGTTTTACAACGGAAAAACAACCAAACACACACCCCCCACCTCCCTCTGACTGCTTCCGCTACCCACCCCATTGAATTCATACCACCGAATGTGTGCTCTGACTCTCTGGGTTTCTTTTCCCTCCTATTTAATCTTGTGCTTATTAGTAGTGGCTAAGCCCAAATTCTCTCTCACATGACTTGGGAAGTACCTGGGCTACTGTAATAAAAACCACCCCTCGCTTGTGCCAGCGCTGCACTTTTCAACCAGAGCAGCTAGCTACCTCCTCTGCATGTGTAGGAATTAATGGAGTTTGACCTGCACGTAACTGAGAGACTTTCTATTTTGGCTGTGATAGGTACCACAACTGTCACAAAACGTTACCTGTTACTCATTCTGTGCCTTCGGAGCACTTGCAGAGTTGCAGGTACCAGTACTAATGTGATTCAAGAGCCTGTGGGTTCTTCTGCACTTGGCTTTAGACGATGTTCATGCTAAAACATAATGGCTATAATCTCTCAGGAGAGGAGGAGGAGGTTCCAGCCCAAGCACAGACGCCTGGGATGAGTGTCAGGAGCCCTGCCAGTGGGCTCCTCCTGTGGAAACGGGCACAGTGCAATGGAGATCCAGTGTCTTTTATCATGGAAATAAGGGTCACTGCAAACTCCCATGCTTTTACCTATGTGTTCTGGTATTATGAATAGATTAATACTGCTGCTCTTAGAGAGCAGAGATTATCATTATGTTCTGCATCCCTGCTTCCATTTCATTTAATCTCGTTGAAAGGGAGCTATCGTGGTCTGGCAGGAAGTTTGTGTTCTGGGGGCCTTTGCAGTTTGTTTTAAATTGTATGTCATTTTGGGGGAAAGACCTCTCTTGTCACCCTTGAACTTTGTCAGTCCTTTGAGAACTTAGTGTCCTTTTCTAGATGTTGGCAGTTATTTGGTTTTATAGTATTACCCACAGGTAAAATGCGACTTTTTACATGTTATGCTAAAAGAGGCAAAGTTTGTTAGGAGAAGTAAAAATTTTTTAGGCTAACAGATACAATGGGGGGAAAAGTTTTTACAAAATAGTAAGACAAGCTTTTAGCAAAAAGCTTGCCACATTTTTCTGATTGTATCAGAAACAGAAAGGGAATGCTTTCAAGTGTGTAAGCTCTTCCGTAAGCCTGGAAGTTGGTTGTTAATCTTTGATAAATACCGGTTGGTCTAATACAATTGTCCCACTGCTCTTCCTCTACTTGCATGTTAGACCTCTGACAGCTCTATTAGTGCAGGTTGGAAGATGCCACTTTGAGAAGTCAATAATGAGAGAGAAAGGCGTGCACACATATGCACACATTCATTATTTTGTGTCATAATGGTGAAGCTTGAGTCATTAATGCTTGGCTCGTTATTATAAACAAAGTGTACTGAATTGCAGGCGTACTAATAGAACATCTCTGCCATGACTCATGCAAAATGGGGATCAGAACCATTCATAATCAAAAAAAGGCCTAGAGGATATTTCAAAACAATAAATAAACTTCTCTTGTGATATAAATAGTCTTTTTTTTTTTCCCCTCACCAATAAACCTATCATAGCTAAAATACTTCTCATGGAGATGTAGGTGTATAATAAAACAGGGAGATTTATCACATAGGCATGCATTGGACTACTCCACTTAGTTCTGCCTTTGGATCGGAGTTAGTTTGCTCACCTCGTAGCTCTTCTGGAAATGTTCAGATTAAGCAGGTGTTCTTTCACGCTGTGGTAAAAACCAAGTTTCCCATTTCTGGCTTTATAAGGTTACTTTCCATAAGGTGAAATCTGGGTAACTCCCAGCTTAGGTTGACAAGAGTTTTAGGGCAATTGGAGACCTGTAATGACCCTCAGCAGCAACATTATTTGGCAGGGGGAAGGTGAAGGTTTTAGGCAGTGAATAATATATTCACAGCGCAATTAATGAATCTTGTTTCTAGTAGATTCAACACTAGATGTGGCAGCGTCCATCATTATGCGGTGCATGGCTGGGGTTAACATTTCCCTGCATTTATGTAATTTAGAGATTTACTTTAAAAAATAAAGCACCGACTTTCAAAATCTGGTATTTAAATGAGGTGACTATTAAGACTTTCTGCAGTGATTTATCAGAGAGGTAATCTCTTTAATAGGAAAATCTCAGTCATCTATTCAGTAATACTGAGTAATCTATTTAATAATAAAAACCCATTGTGCCTTATTTCTAAAGGCTGTTCTTTTTCTATCAGTGGGAGTCTAAAATGGAGTTGACTTTTACACCATCTTGCTGGAGCAGTGGAGAGCGTATTTGTTAGAACAGCTGAGCGTTCCTCCTCCCGTCAAGGCTGAATTGAGTTATGGGTGCCCAGGGCAAAATTGTTTCTGACATACTAGTAGATTTATCATGAAAAGTGATACATATTAGAGCATCTAAACAATCACTCTCAGAGGAAGAAAGGAAATATTAACCCTATTGTATACTCAAGGAAACAGAGTTGTGTTGTGTGATTCTTATGCTAGCAACAAGAGCTTGAATCAGTTCAGTCCCAGTTGATATATACTGGTCCATAGCTGATGAGCAAAACTTAGTGAAGACGATGCTATATTTGGTCCATCTCTACAGTAGTGGCATTGCAGAGGAGGCGTGGGCTTTGTTGCAAAAGGCTAAAGGGTATCGGAGTGTTTACCTGAAATTCCAGCCACTTCAGCTGGGAGCACAACAAAGATTTCTAAAAATAGGAAATCTTTACATATTAGCAGTTTCAAATATGAGCCTGCAAAAGGAAAGTAGTTGAAACTGGGAAAGGAGAAAAAGTAACAATGCAGTATTTGTAATAGTTACAAAACTGTTGGAGAGAGGGTTTGTATGAGTGCAGGGCACGTTCCTTAGTTTACTTTTTCATTTTGTGCACTTATAAGTGTAAGCAATTATCATTTGTTGACAGCCATGTCATAATAATTGTTCAAATATTTTGAATTGTCCCTGAGTTCTCTAATGCTTGCTCTGACTGAGGATGTAACACCATCATTAGTACAGTTTAGTTTCCAGTAAAGAATTACAGAGTTTTAAGTAAGAAAGATTTCTGGTGGTGTGTAGAATGAGTAACCTCTGTTTCTTGAAAGGTAGTATTTTTTCATGTATACCTCTCTGGTCAGCAAATTTTCTTACCATACATTCAGTAAATCAATATTAGCCAAATTAAGGTAGAAGAAATTAAAGCAGCAGTCCTGTAATAGCTGGTCACTAAAGGGCAGGTGGCCTAGGCTTAATGATGTAAATGCAGAAAACAGCACTACTGCAGAACTGAAAATGAGGGGTTAGAACTGGATCATTGCAGGTAGCCACATCATACATTCCCATTCATGGATTTATTGAACTACATCCTTATACTAATTACTGCTCTTTTCATGCGTGTGAGGGTTGGAGATCTTTTAATTTCCAGTCTAAATATATTCAGAATTATTTAAAATCTATGCCAACTTTGTTCTTTGTTCTTTATTTAATAGCTCTCCTCTTTCTGTTTCTCTCCCCTCCCCCATGTATTTATATTAATTTATTTCAGCCTTCATCCTGCTAGATTAAATCAGCATAGCCATTTCAGTCCGTTCCAATACCGTTCTCCATTTGCTGACCATTTCAGGAGCCCGCCCTTCCTTGCCCTTTGTTCTCATTTAAGACCCCGTAACTTGTGTATGGGTGACCAGAACTGCAGGTGTTACTCCGGTTTGTGTACTATCAGTGCCTTGTATCGTGTTTTGATATTTCACTATCTGTGCTAGAAATTTATCACTGATTGTGTTTTAGGATTACTGTTGCTTTTCTTGGGACTTTTGTCACAGTGACGGCTTTGTATACGAGGTGTCTTTTTCTCCGCTGTTTTTTGTAACTGGTGAGTCTGAGAGCAGAAATCCTTTTTGTTACTCAAGATCTTTCACACTATTCAGTGTCATACCATTCTGATTTCTCCGTGTCTCAAAGTCCTTCCTTTATGACACTCTGATCTTCCCTTAGGATGCCATCAGCAGTGCCACCAGCTTTGGGCTCTAGCAAATTTTGTGGAGGTACTCCTAGATTTTGTGTCCAACGTCTTTAATGAAAATCCAGAGTCCAAGACTGACTTTTGAGGAATTCCAGTAGTACTACTCTTAGCTTGATAGCTCCCCTTTCCTTTTTGTCATTTCCGTGTGGGGCCAGCATCTCACCTGCCTCACCGATTCTTGTATCAAATCCCATTTTCTCCGGATGAATTACTGATTTTCTGTCTGGCACACAGTGTGACATGAAAATATTTTTCTTAAAACAAGTCAGGTGCAGGAGAACTGATCTGTCTGCTGTGCAGATAAAGTCCACCACATTTCACCCATGAGAAACAACAGTTCTTTTGTCAAAGATGACGAGATGACTCAGACTTGATCTCTTCTTGGTAAGCCTGTGCAATATTTATTCCAGTCTCTATTCACCTCAGTATGCTTTTACTTTCCTTCAAAATTTGTTCTGAAGCTTTGCCTGCTATTGAGAACAGCCCTGACAATAACCAATTTCACCTTTCCCTCCTGCCTTTTTTAAGTATAAGCCTGGTGTTTGCTTTCCTATCCTCCTCACATGACAAACTTAGTAAAAATCTGCCTTACTTGCCAGGCCACGTGTAGGACATGGGGGGAAGGATTTCACGAGATGGAGAAGGAAGTGCCCTTTACGATGAAGGAAGGGGCATGATTTCAAAAAGGGGGTGTTTAATATAAAGCAGATTCTCTTGCAGATTTTACAGAAGTAAGTTTCCACATAACTGGGATAGCTTCATGTAGCTAGCTGTGAAAACTTAACCTTCTTTAAGACTTAAAGCCTTTATGAAAGCACGACAGAACTGTGGCCATTTACGTATTTAAACACCAAAAGCATCAACAGGGGGGCCAAACTGTCAACATGACAGGAGCGAGGTCCATTGCTGCCTGGTCTCTGGGCCCGGGGGTGCCAGGCCAGGTGCCATGGCTGGGGTACAGTGCAGAGACGCCCCGTCACCCGGGTGCCTTTATGTCCCAAACTGGGTGCCTGCACTGCTCCTTCTGGGAGGCGACAGAAATCCCTCCTCCGCTCAGGCAGCGGAGCCGCTTGGTGTGGGCCTGCGCTGGAGCATGGCGAGGGAGGACAGCTTCAGCTGGGCTCCCACTTGCACTGTCAAAACCCTCCGATAGTTTGAACTTACATCTTAAAAACCTTCACTGTTCTGATTTTACTTTCAAAGACGTTTCCCTCGTGTCTTTCAGGCCTGAGAAGACAAAAAAGAAGCCTGTCAGCTTTAGCTGCCTGTTAAATCTACTAAAGAACAGTGAAACCCCTTGTATTGTGTGAGGAGGCGCTGGCCCTCTCTAAAATAAATTAATAAAGAGGTAACACAAGGAGAAATCAGTTGAGTCTGTTTTGAGTCGGTTCCAGTTTGAGCTCATCTGCTGACGGAGGGCATTCCGGTTCAGTTTTAGCACAGGCTGTTGTGAAAACCGGAGCGGTCGGCGTCCCGCGGGCAGGCCCGCGAGGGGCTGCAGCAGCGGGAGAGGCGCTGCCTGGGGTGCCACCTTCTCTGCCGGAACCGAGGCGCCATTTGCTGTCCTCCCGCTCAGCCCCAGCTCCTCACCAGCTCCCTCGCTCCCCCAGCTCTGCCTGGTGGGACGGGAGAGCCAGCCAAAGGAGAACTGCGCTGTGGTGGTGGGAGCGAGATTGATGCTAATGCGGTTTGGGCAGCAAGAGACAAATTTGTAAGAAAAGAGGAGTAAAGCTCTCTTACCCTGTTCTTGATAAGTCCGTGTGCCCTGCCAGATACATGCAGATACATGGGGCTGTTTGGCTGCACGTTATCTCCAGCAGGAGCAGAAATGTTTGCACTGACCGGGTTTTAGTTCCTCATGCTCAAGAAGTCCCGACTGAGGACAGGGGGTTTCCATTTTTAGTTGAGCCATTACTCTGAGCTGCCAGGAGCAATGCACTTTCTAAGTCTGTGCCAGTTCGGGCTCAAGAGAAATTTCTGAATAATGAACCAAGTTGGGATCCAGTTTAAAAAAAAACAAAACAAAACAAACAACCTAAAAACCAAAACCACAGAGGTTTAGAATGGCTTCAGTTTAGAATCTCTTTATTTCCTTGCCGGGAAGAATTTCTTGCTGCTGAATTTTAATCTACCAAAAGAAAAGTTTCTACTACTTTTCTCAAGTTTTAAATGGGAAGGGGTTGACGACGTTCATTTTTCCCATAAAGGCAATCTGGTGCTTCTTTTGCCTTAGTAATTTTGAAACCAGCATTGCTAGTCTGTCCTATTGGTGATGGAGAAATTTAGCTATTTCTCCAAAACAGCATTTGAAATCTCAATTGCTTCTTGACGGTTTGTTTGGAAACATTATTTCTTTAACTTGTCACAGTAGATTGGGAAACACTTTCCTTTTCCAGACATATTACTTCACAATTTTTAAATAGATACTAATAACCTGTACATACAGATGTCACAGCTGATCAGAGTCAGTCAAGAAAGAACTGGAGAATGCTTTCTGAGGGCACGATGGTATTTTGGGGGGGTGAATTTATATTGTTAAGCTTGTGTTATGAGCCAGTTTATTTTAACAAAAGCAAGGCTAGTACACTTGCCTCATATGCAGTGCCTCTTGAGACATGACTGGGATAATGCTTTGTAAAAAAACAGCCAAGCAATAATCCTAAATTTTGAGAACTAATTTTAAACTGAGTTGCAGAAGCAAAGAGAGGTCTTGTATGAGATGACTTTCATTTTTCCTCTCTGAAATTGCTAAGTGTCTGCAATGGGAGTAATAGAATAGAATTGCTAAGGAGGTTAGCTTAGCTGCTTTTTCAAATACAGCCATAGTCCAACAGAGAAATTTCAGCTGACGGGTTTTGCCTGCTTTTTTTGGGGGGGGGGGAAGTGGGGGTTGGGTGGTGTCTGAGAAGTCATTACTTTCATCATTTTATGTCGCTGTTCTGCAGTCCTCATGCACGCAGACATATTTCTGGAGCGAATGATAACACATTTTGGAAAATAAGACCCTCAAGGAAAAATTAAGACAATTACTCATGGTCAGGGTGGAATAAAGTATAGAAAAAATAGAACTGTCTTCAGGAACCTCAAGGCATGATGTAAAAATTACTTTATTCAATTCTCATAGTCAACAAGGACAAAACAATGGTTTGACAATACAAAAGAGAAAATGTATATCAAGTAACAATGACAACAACAAAGCTAGAGAGTAGATAATAAGTACTGGAGCAAGCTGCAAGGGAATACTGTGCAGTTATTAACACCAGAGACATGATAGTTTAGATCAAACTTCCTCCTTGTTGTCCTGATTCTGATAGTTTGCAAAAATGTGACATCAGCAAGTCTTAATGTGTTTTCTGGGCCTCTTTCGTCTCCCAGTCTCCCACATGTTCACTTCATTTATACTCAAGGGTTTTTTACACCAAGCTTCACGAGGAGAGAGTCTGCACTACTTCACTTATCTCTGAACTAGGTGGTTCTCTAAGCTTCTTTATAAACTAAAAGGTTTGGCATTATAACAAATTGTGTTTGTTAATATACAGTGCAAATACCCTAGGAAGAGTATTCATTTTAAAATGTTTGCCCTCTCTAAAATCCCGTTAAGCAAGAGACCTGTTTCCCAGACTACAATACAATGTTTTAACTTTTTTTTTTTTTTTTTACAGTGGTATGACTGAAATACTGGTTTAATGTTTCAGCCTATAAAGAAGAGCAATAACATAAAGTAGGACAATATTACAGCCTATTTAAACATTTCTAAAACATAGCTCTTGTTGACAGTAGTTTTACCTAGCCAAAACTATGCTCTGGCAGCCATAGTATTAAACAGCTCAGTTTATATTAGTGTATGAAGTGAAAAACTCCACTAGACTAGCTTATGAGCTGAATGTGCCACTTGGAAATGAGTTTTTTAAATAGCTTCTCTTGTTAAGGCTGTGGTCTAATTAACTTGATTTTCTGCTTGCCTTTTAAGAGGTTAAGTTTGACATCTGAAGAGTTAATGTTAACTAATGTCCTTCTAGAGACTGATTAATGTTCACAGAGCCATTTGAAGATGCTTGGCGCTTAGGTGGTGCATTATGGTGATGGTCTCAGATGAATACACTAACAAGCACTGAGGTTCAATGTTTCCTGAGCAGCTTGCACCCTACCACATCCCTGTATTCCTTTTTTGTGAGTAGCAATTACTCACTTTGGTCTATGTTAAAAGAGTATGCTTCAGCAGTTTTATTTTTGTTCTGCCAGTCTGACTTTGGGATGCTAGCCCAGATAGTTAAAAACATAATTTACAGATTAAGACAATTTGTAGGGGGAGAAAACAATTTAGGCAGTTGTGGTTAGATAACTAAGATGCAGTTTTCTCAGTGAGTTCATGACCTTCGCCTCAGCAAGTCCAACTGGGTTCCAATAGCGATTGAGCTCACAAGGAGAGGGAAGACTGACGTTTCCCCACAGATCACTAGGTTGTCACTGCCTCTCTTTGCACTGCTGGTTGCCCATGGCAGACCAAGGACGGAATAGCAGATGGGCTATAGACATGCTAGGGTCTTCCCGGCCTGGGGTGTATTGCACAGGATTTTGCCTGTGCAGACTTGTTTCCAATGGCCACTTTCTTCTTTCTCACGTTTTACTTTCACAAAGGCAGCGGGGGCGGGGGGAAGTTATTTGGCGCATATATGTATAAATATGCGTATTTCAGAGGAGGTACGCAGTTTGTAGGGATGCAGAAGTGGAGGAAGGAGAGGTGTTACTGCTAAGGTGGGTCGTCCTAAATGGAGCTGTAGTAGTGGTGGTACCACACGTATTTTCAAAGAAGTCAAGGAGAGCTAGTAGGAGTGCATCTGCTGGTTCCTGAGCAAGCAGTGTAGTTTCAGCCCAGTTCAGAACCAGGTCTGACATGAAAGATGAGCTGCCATCGCTCTAGGATGTGTGATACAGTGAATTCCCTCACCTTAATCACAGGCAATCACTTCTTTTTTATTGATACTGATGTCATCTTCCCCTGTGTCTCAGTCTGTTACCTTGTTTGGCATTTTGAGTATATCTGGGATTGATTCAAAGCAAGTGGTTGAATTTAGAGTGCTTTTGTTCCGTTGCCTTTTCTGTGATGGCAGAGGAGCTAGTGTAAGTTTAGCTGTGTTGCTCACTTTCTAGGTAAGTGATCATTTGTCCTCCCAGCTTTTTCACTTTGGGAGCTAGCCTGACTGATGAGGCAGAGGTATCAGGCAGCCAGCCTGCCTCATACCCCACCATGGGGGCATTGAAGGTTAGCCTAACAGCCTGTCACAAAAGTGCACCCAAGGAGGCATCTCATATACAGACACCTCTAATGGTAGGGTACGGAGGGTGTGTGGCTGGTCTGTGCCAGGTCTACAAGGGTAATTCAGTTGTAACCTTTTTTTTCTAATAGGGGAATGATTTGGTACCAGGGAAAAGGTTCTTTTCCTTCCTGGCTTGATTGCTGGTTTGTTGGCTTCTCCATCTGCTCATTTGTTTTTCTTCCTTGCAGTTCTCCTGCTGTTGCTCACTTGTAAGATCAAATTAAAAAAAAAAAAAAAAAAAAAGGTGAGGGTTTTTTCCCACTAGTTGTGTTACACAATGACCACATAATTTCTTTGCACTATAATTTTAAACATTGGATTTTAATGAGGAGGTCTGTGTGAGCGAAGGGGGAATGGGAGCTGCTTAGGTAGCAAGCGGGGACCTAAAAAATCTGTAGGCTTCCCAGGTCACTGTTTGCAGTGTTTTTCCTGCAGGTTTTCATAGGCTCCTTTAAGTTTTGCTTACAGATGGAGCCCTAGCCAGCCTATTTAAAGCAGAATTAATTTTCAGTGACAGCTCGTCTCTTGAGAATCGAAACAGCATGGTCTGTATTTCAAATAGTAACCAGAGTATATTCTTGATGAAGTATCTCACAGAAGGTCTTTGGAGAGGCACGAGCTATAACCTGTAATGCAGTCTATGTAACTTCCTAATAAAGAAAATGGGTAATTAGAGGTAAGAGTGTGCTTTTTAGCAAGAATCCCTTCAGGAGGAGAAGCAATAAGCTGGTGCTCTCTAGAACAGTCAGAGTAAGAAGTGAAAAGGCAGCAGTCCTGCCACGAAAGGCAGTTTCTCGGTGTGCTGCTCGTGGGAGGGGACATCAGCGAGGTATGCAAGCAAAGGCAGAGCAAGTGCCCGCTTCTTCTGCACCCGGGAACTTCTGACTCCAGCCCTCAGTGTTCGGAGTCTGCGGCGCTGCAACAGTGAATAGAAAATGTGCCGGAGTAGAGCATTTAGCAATAAACTTTGCCAATGGGTGTTGCAGGGCTAAAAAGAGTGGTTACGCAGCGTGAGTGAGTGCCTTTATGCTGTTCTTTATAAATGCTGAGCATATCTGCCTCCCCCATTGCTACTGTCATTCTTCCTGGTTTGTCTGGAGATACGGTTAAGGCTAGTTTCTCTGAGGGCTTAGGAGAGAAAGGATGCAACGGGGAAGGGACTAGGGTATCAATGTGTAACAGATGTGATAAGGTGTTGCCCTTGATACGTCTGGGCTTATGGGCTTAGCTGGCCTGCTGTCAGTGCCACTATCTGTGTCAGTCGGACTTCAAGTAGACAGACAGTCTGTGGGCTTAGAAATCGTCAGAAAAGCTTTTTTTACATGTTTGGCAGGGTTTGGGGGTTTTTTTTGTTTGTTTGTTTGTTTTTTTAAGCTTTCATGTAGCCATCATTGCCTTGTGTGCTTTGCAAGGTGCCAGGAACCTGACAGAGAAGCAGTGTTATCTTTTGTAAGAAGTTTTTGCATAGCATGTTTACTTGTTAAACAAGCTTCTGTAGGTTCTGCTTTATGTATGTAATTCCTTCTTATTCTATGTGTTAACTAGAAGTGACCATAAAGACTTCATAATCCCTAAGCAAATTTATCACGTTAATCAATTAACATTCTGATGATCTTAAAGGCCTTTTCCAACCTAAATGATTCTATGATTCTATATTGTTATTCAGGGATACTGTAAATATGCCGGAGCATAATTGCAGATCTGTGCTTGCAGATCTCCGTCTTTTTTTCACAAAAGACATTCCATTTTGATATGACAAATACAGGCCTGTGTTTTTTCACACTGTTTCCACTTTCAAGGAGTTTTCTCCTAGAAGCGCATGACTAATTCAAAGAAAGTGCTCCCTCACCTCTGAAAACGATACTTCAATTTATCCATCAGGTTTTAAAACCACATTTTCTTATTGTTATTGATCACTGCTTTTTTTAATACTGGGAGTAGTGGAGGAGTGAAGAGGGAAGCAGAGTACTTTCCTGTTTGCCCAACAGTGTGCTGTGACACATTGTAGAGGCAGTTCAGAGTTATTCATATCTGGCACCTGTTTTATCACAAATAAAAATAGGCTGCTTTTGAAAGAGATGGGGAACCCTTACCAGCACAATGCTGACTCTTTGTAATCTTTTTCGTTTCCTTGTTGCATATAAGAGCCTTTTTAGTAACTCTCCTGTCCTGGTTTTGGCTGGGATAGAGTTAATTGTCTTCCCAGTAGCTGGTACAGTGCTGCATTTTGGGTTTAGTAAGAGAAGAATGTCGATAACACCCTGATGGTTTCAGTTGTTGCTAAGTCACGTTGAGACCAAGTCAAGGACTTTTCAGCTTCTCCTGCCCAGCCAGCACGAAGGCTGGAGGGGCACAAGAAAGTTGGGAGGGGACAC
>JAVKLA010000010.1:13214139-13295960 GCA_034782735.1 Sagittarius serpentarius
TGTTGTTATTAGTGTCATTGCTAGTTTCTTCCTTTCTGTTCTATTAAACTGTTCTTATCTCAACCCACAAGCTTTACCTTTTTTTTCCCCGATTCTCTCCCCCATCCCCCTGGGTGTGTGGGGCGGGGGAAGTGAGTGAGCAGCTGCGTGGTGCTGAGTTGCTGGCTGGGGTTAAACCACGACATCTCTTCCCTTTGCACTTTGGCTTTCTGTTTGCATTTCCAAGCCACAGCGTTCAGTCTTCAGGTCCGTTCTGAGTAGGAGAGGTGCAATGAAGTCTCCGTATTTACTGAGAGTTGCAAAAGGAGTTATCCTTACAAAGTCAGCCTGCTTGTGTGGATGCTACCAGCTTCATTGTTTTTTTTCAGTTCACCATCAGCTCTGGATGTGGAAGGGTGAGTCTGCCCGGATATTGTTCTTCAGCCACCTCCTTATGGATACAGCATAGATGCCACCTCTGAACTGCTGGAGATGTTGGTAGTGATGAGCGTGGGCTTTATTGACTTGTGTTGCAATAGTCGGAGTTCTTCTTCCACCACTTTTATTTGGGACAATGAAAGAGGCAGATTTTAAATAGTGGCTCCTTTATGTAATGGTATCTTGGGGCGGGGAGGTGTGTTTCTGACACAGCAGCAGTCACCTTCAGAGTGAATCTGGGTAAGTTAGTGAAGAGCTTGGGACTGCATGTGCCATAAACATCCTAGTCCTGCCTGTCTCGTCAGGCTTGAGGCTTTGTGGAATCCTTGTTTTTCATTACATAGTGAAATTTATTCTCAGCCTTGAAAAAGGAAAGCTTACAGACTGTAGGAAGCCTTTTATGTGTACTTTTCTTCCAGTTTCCCTCTATGGCTCCCCTAATGAGAAGTCTCATCGGTTCAGAGAAATGCTATTGCCTTATGTCTTTATGAGGAGTTTGAGTTGGTAGTTTTGCTGCATCTTTAGCAATTTCATATCATCTCTATTCCAACTAAATAGGTGATCAGGTAAGGTAAGTTGTTGAAGGTCTCGTGTAGCCATGCATTGCTGGGTAATTTTGGTGCTCTGGAAATGCTACATACCATGTTAAAGAGGGGGCATTTTTGTCCTGCTTTACGTGACCAACTCATTGGTTTCCCGAGTAATGATGCGTATGCTACTTTGGTGCTGAAATTTTGGATTTGGATTCACTCCTGATACCCTTGTCTGGGATGACATTTTCTGAGACAAATACACACACGTGCGCCTACATCCGTGGGGAAACTAGTGGCACATCTTGCACAGCTCAGTGGTACAGCGAGCTTCCTTAGCCCCTTTTTGTTTCAAAGCAGGCGAAACAAAACCCTCGCATAATTCACCTAGATTTGGAATTTAACAAATGCAGCTTAGCTTTTTGCATTATTTTGCTGTGTCTTGAAGCTTAGTTGCTTGTATCTTACTCCCTCAATCAAAGTAAAAAGGATGATTGGCTTTTGTTCTAATACAGGTTGAGCCTTCTAAACAGCACTGTTCCCTAGGAAAGAAAATTAGACAATTGGCAGCAATATTACTGCTTCATTACTGCACTGCCATTGCTAGTGACCTTCCTTGCCTTAAATTACACTGTTTCCCTATCGTGCCAGAAAGGTAGCCAAAGGTTTTCTCTCAAATTATTGCCAGCAGACTACAGGGATCAGTGGGGTAGATAACTTGGCAATTGCTGTGTTTCTGCAGTATTAGGTGCTCTTTTTCTTACGTATTCTACGTGTTACTGAGAGAATTTTTGATTGCATGTATAAAAATGGTCATGGCAGTAGTTATTTTTACTGTATCACGTCTTCAGGGAGAAGCAGAAATTACAGTGCTCCTTCTCCTGACAGAGCTGGTGGGAATTAGTTGCTCTTTGGTTGTCTGCTGTTACTGGCAAATAATAATCCCAGAGGAGGCCGTGCCAAGTGGAGATGATATTTCCAAGGCCCGTATTGCACCCTTCGTTTGTGGATCTTGGCGCACTTCAGAAAGTGCAATGGATCTTTCCATCCGCCTCCTCTCTGATCAAATATTATCTCCATCCTGTGAAATTGGGGAAAACAACAGAGGGGATAAATGACTCATCCAGAATTAAGCAGCAGCTCAGTAATAGAAAACGCAGATCTCTCTGCAGATTGGATCACATGGATCCCAGGCACCTTTCAGACGGGAAGATGTTTTCAAACCCCTCTCTCCCTGGGACTTCGCAAACCAGATTCCCAGGGCTCCGCGTCACTGCTTCCCTCACCTCAAAATTGTGCTGGTGCAATTTCAGGATGCTTTTCTTGATGAGTTTCAGGGTGCACAGGATATGTTAATACCACCCCCAGCACAGTGGCTTACTCCTCACCACAGGTGTCTGTCCTGTCCCTTTATGTGTGACAGCATTAATGTCAGGTGACTGTACTTGTACGGCTGACTGAATAATTTGATTGATTTAAGCTGTCTGCCTGCTTTTGAAATATTTGAGAATACACAGCAACGGTATCACTTCTGTTTATTATCTACTTAATCAAATCTATTCTAGTTGTATTTTGTAGACCAGTTATACGTGGCTGACATCCATGAATGAAGTGCCTCATTTGTGATTGGTAAATTATCTTTCATATGCATTCCCAATGTGATGGGTCCAAGGCTTAATTTTACAGAAAAATGACTGTTTAAGTCACCTCAACTTGTCCCCCCCCGTAGCATCATGAATGGATTTTGAAAATAATGGGTTGGTCTGTTCCTAATTTCAAACATTCCTATTCATGATAGATACGGCTATTTATTATTTTGCTTTCACACCAGTACAACCTTTTTCATTTCTTGAATTCAAGAACTTCATGAGGGAGGTCAGAACGACCATATGCCATTTTAAAGATGTGGTGGGGCATGAGTGTCTAGTATCAACATAGCAGTTTAGCAGAGTCAGGAAGAAAGCAAAGATTTCTTAAGATGAAGGGGAGTACCTTGCCTAGAGAGGTGTATTACTGTGTCTGTGTCTTCTGTTGTAGCTTTGGGGGGAGGGAGAGGTTCTGTCTGTGTTACTTCCAAGTATTGCACAAAATAAATTCTCAGGTTTAAAAAATTGTTTGTTTGGTTTTTTTTTTCTCTTTCCAAGTGGAAACTAGTTACAGATATCTACACATAGCCTACTTATTAAGGTGGGGGAAAGACGTAATCAGCACTTCTAGCTATCAGCCAGCTTCTGTTGAACTGGTGTCCTTTTGTTCATACTGGTTTGGACAGTGAGGTGACACACCAGCCTGGTGTCTGGTCTGGTGCACTTGTCCTTTCCTGGAGTCTGTCTTGCATGCAGAAATCCCTGTTGTCTGTATTCAGTTCACCACAGCAACTTTGAAATTTAAATCTCTGCTGTACTTCAAGTCAAACAGTTATTGAACCATCATCATGTAATCTGTGCCCATCTAAGACAGGCTTAGGCGAATATGCAAATACCTAACTGTTCTTGACACAGCTAAAAGAAATTCAGCCCTGATGTTGTTTCTCGTGGGAAAAGGCATTTAGAGATGGGGTAAAAAATGAAGGTATAACTCTTTTCTTCTTTCTCAATTTGTTTTCTTTCTCCTGTCTTTTTCTACTAATCCACAGAGGAACAACATAACATATCAAATCTGTTTACCGCTCGAACAGTCTGGGAAGCTTGAATGTCTTTGTTGTAATTTAGGAAATGAACTGACAGACAAAATTGTGTTGGGTAGACACTAAAAATAGACACTGAAGGAACCACATAAACTCCCAGGTAGAAATTAGCTCTTTTTTTGCCAGTGCAATTTATGATGAGAAATGAACTGAGCTTCTTCCTCAAAGTCACAGCTATAGATCAGCTAGAAGCTTGAAGGAGTACTTGAATCCTGAGAGGTGGCACATTGATCTACAGCTCCAAGAATTGTGCACAGAAAGGAAAATCAACAAGATCTTCACCTGATTTATGTAAGCCAGACATCTGTGACTTGCCTTTCAAAGGTGATCTCACAGAGGCGTAATTAAAACTTGATGATGTTATTAAATAATCATGATGATTTGTGTCCCTGAGTTGCAGCCATGTGTGTGTTTTTGTGTAGTTATAAATGTGGTTAGTCCCTGCTCGTAAAAATGAAGGTTAGAGAGTGCTGGGCCTAAGAGCAGGAATTTTGCATGCAGCTCTTATGTAGAAGGTCTCCAAATTATACTAATGCTGGACCTCTGTTTTAGTTTACAGCTAGTCAAATTGCAAGTTATTTTCTGAAGAGAGTTAAATCCAAGAAGTTTTTAATTAGTAAAACTGAGCAGCCTCTAAATTTGCGCGCTCTGCAGAGGCAGGCGGTGCTCTGATATTAGAGACGCTGACTTGGGGCTGGAGAGAGCGGGGTAAGACCACAGGTTGTGACTCGGTCTTAGTCTGGTCTGGAAACCACTGCTAACACAGTATTGCCTTTTCCTTCTTCCTCATCTTACCTGTCAAAAGGAGAAAGAAAGTATTGGGACAAGGGTTGTCTTTCGTTAGGTATTTAAACACTCTGAGCAGAACATAGATGTGACTTGAGCTGCTGCCTGTAGAGATGCGATAACGTAAACACCGCTGATGTGCTTCGTCTGTGATTTTTCCGTTGAATTGTATTATTTTGGATAGAATTTTCGAGACATACAAAAAGCTACTTTTGAAGCTGAGCGTGGATTTTTTTTTCTCTACTTTTAGTCTACTAAACAGCTTGAGGAAGCTGTTTATCATTTGGTTTTGAATTTTCTTTGGATTTGTTTTGTGCTTTTAAGACATTGATCCTGCTTTCTAACAGGCCTAACTTTCTCCATTTATATCAACAACAGTGATTTTTACTCTTTCATTTTCAGACTGAAAAGGCATAAAACACAGTACGTTGCCCGCTTATAAAAAAGAGGCGGTGGGGGGAGGTGGCACCTCTGATTCTGCATGCAGAATAGTCAACATAGTAGATATGGTTTGGGGCTGATTATCATAAGGAGCATGAATTAGAACTGATGATCCAGTTTCTGAGAATCCCTAGCCTTTCCATTAATTTTGATTTATTGATTTTTATGAGCAGGAGCAGTGATAAGCTCAGGCTCAGAGGAAGATCAGAAAGGCCAGTGCATGTCGAGGGTTATTGCCTTGTTTCATGCTCTGATTTATACAGCGAAGGTACCGGCTGCATTCTTCTGCTTGGTGTTATTTTATTTCTTCTCATCATTGTAGTATTTCATGACTTAAAGACAAGTGCCCTCTGAGAATCTGCTCTGTTGTGTCTCTGACATTATTACAGGCTGAAGGTCTGATTATTGGAAGTGCTGAGCCCTTGCAGCTCCAGTGGAATGAATGGAAGCTGAAGGTGCTCTGAAAATCATGCCTGAGGCATTTTATTCCTTTAAAGGGACTGAGTCGTGCCTCATAAATATAGGTCTCTGCTTTGACTAATTCCCCCTTGACTGCACATCCTTTGAAGTAAATGGGGTTTACTTGATTAGAATGAAACCCGTGCTCCAAAATTAACTCTCATCCTTGCTACGTAGCTAAGGGATTGATTAGATCTTAGTAAATCTGATGTTAAAATTAAGCTTCAAATTTACAATTAAGCTTCAGAATTTTGCTTTGTAATTGGGATACTGCATGTTGGGAAAGACCGGAATCCCTTTTTCTTTGAGGGTTCAGGTGATTCTGAGCACAACTCATGTTCCTATGGCAGAGCTAATGGTGCGGCAGAGGTAACTAAACACGCTGAAAGGGAGGTTTTGCGGCCAGAAGAGGTACCAGGACCAAGCGTTTGCAGCTGATGCGGGGATTCAGCCTGCCTGAGCCGTTCACATTCTCCTGCAAAGTGTCTTAATTCTAATTTCTGTGGTTCCACTGAGAGAAAGCAGATGTCAGACAGTGATCCAGCCTCAGGAAAAGGGTGATTTATCCCAATGCTTGATAATTCTGCTGTTCTTGCAGAAGAGGGAGCTTTCCTAAGCAGTGGCTGTTTGATCCTGAAGTAAGGGAAGACGCTGCTGTAAAGGCATGTGAGTGGCTGCTGGGAAAGTCCAAAGGAGCACTCTCGCAGAGGTGAAAGCCGAAGCTGAGAGATTTGGGCACTGGGTATACGAAGAAATGCTTAGTCAGCTTGACTCTTTTTTGTTAGTTTTTTAAGAACATAAATATGCAACCTACTGAGGTGGCCCTGCGAGTCACAGCAGGGATTAAGGATCCTTTTTAGTCCTTGGCTAAAGCCCGTTCTGTTCCCAGGTTGCTCAGATGTACCCAGAGGCTGGCATTGCTTCAGCTCTTATTTTTTTTGAAAATCATTCTTTGCTCAAAGAAATTCACAGCACTCTTACCAAACTGTACTTTTCCTTTTTGGGATCATCATTATAGTATTCTTTTATTTTTTTCCTTCCTTAAAGCCAGTATTTGATTTAAAAAAGGAAGTCTGGGGTTGTTTGTTTTTTTTATTTTTCCATCTCAGATAAGGGACCCATGGCAGAAGATCCATTTCTTTTGTTTCCAGTTATTTCCAAAGAACAAATTTGATCAGTTACATTCTCATCTATCTGTCCGTCTAGATTTCTCTGGTTACCTCTGTGGTATATCCATGCACAATATGGTAGATCATCTGCTGTGTCAGCAGAGCTTCACATTTCAATGCATACATTGATCTAATACTGTTTTGTGACTGATGGGGTTTGGTGTTTGGTTCTCAGCAAGCAATATGGTACGTGCGGCGAGCATTGGGGAAGGCTGTTGTTTTGATGAGGAGACTTGGGCTTCTTCCCTGTGTCTCTCTGTCCTGACCTGAACAACAAAAGCTGGCACAAACAAAACAGCCATTGAGAGAATATTCAGGCAAACAGGTAGTTGCTTCCACTTGTTCTTGCTGCTGGTCTCCTGGAGACAGGCTCTATACGGTGTTTCATTGTCTTTAAGACTGTAGCTCGAGGCTGGCTTTTCAGGATAATGTTTGGAGATCCTTTGCTACTAGAATTGGGATTCCTCTCAATTACATGGTTTTCTGACTTTCATGGCTGATTGTATTTTATGTTTATTTTTTGAAGCTCCTGCCTGTACATGTTTTATTCCACCCTCCTTGTTTTTCTGTTTTTAGCCAGTGAGACCTGCAACGATTTCCATCCCATGTTCTTCACCCATGACAGATCGTTTGAGGAGTTCTTCTGTATCTGCATTCAGCTCTTGAACAAGACATGGAAGGAAATGAGGGCAACTTCAGAGGACTTTAACAAGGCAAGAAAAAGGGTGGGATGGGAATAACTGGGCAAGATGGTGAAACAAGGCCATGTATTCTTCCCTGTGGGCACAGGGGTTTACCGATGCTGCTTTTGCTGAATGCTGTAGAGTTTTCATCTGTTCTGATTCTTTGCACATCAGAGGGCCAGCATTTAGAAAGTGGGGGCAGGGGATGGGATGTGTAAGGGAGGTTCACAGACCTTTTTCCATCATGTTGCACTGCAGACTGTGAAACTAAAAACCTGGCTTGAGGGGAAATTCTGCCTTTTTATGTTACCAATATTATGCTGAAGTGCTGCAGCCTCTAAGGTTGTAAATAATGCAATGAGAGCACTGCAGTGATAATTCTGTGCATCCCTTTCATTTCATATGAGCACTAAAGTGATAAAATATTCAAAAGTGGACACAATCTTGACAAAGCGTTGTGCGGTTTAGCCTGCTGAAACAAAAAAAACAAAGCAAACAAAAAACCTAGCAAAATACGCCCTCAGTATTGCGCCCTTTTTGTTGTAAGACAGAGTTCTGGAAGTTTCAGCCAGTCTCCTGACTTATCAGCAAAGCTGTGGAGAACAGGACTGTCTGTCTTAATGGTCCCTTGACATCCTATTTTAACTGTCTAACTTACCAGGAGGCTGGAAAGTATCTTTGGCATTTTGTAAGAATGACAAACTTTTGTGGTCAGCTGGCATCCTTATCTCTGCTGGGATCTTTTGACTGGACCTTGAGTCTCTCCCTGAGACTAGACGTTGGTTATAGAGCTGTTGGTTGAGAATGGAAAGTGAGACTGTTGCACTGTGTCAGCATGTGCCATAGAAGTGCTCTGAAGTCACTAGATGCAAATGTTACATGAGAGCTAGTAAGAATGATTGTGCCTAACTTCTAATTGGAACCGTCTGTTATTGAAGTGGTTTAAATGTCCATTTTCCACTGCAGAGTGAAGGTTAATCCTGAGGACACAGTGTTGAATAACCTTTGTTGAGTTCTTTTAGGTAAGATAGCTGGCCGCAGTACCAGAGCCCAGGGAGGAGGGAAGTCCAAAACGTGTGCTGTTGTAGCTAGATGGCCTAGAGGCTTGTTCTCGCAAGGAATTTCTGACATGCTTCTCTTACCTAATCGTCCAGGAGTGCAGAAGGAGCAACAGCAAGATAATTCACTGAACAGTATAGAAATCTAAAATCAAGGGCTTAAAAAACAACAACTTTTTTGAGACTACTTCATAATATGTGGTTCTTTTGTTTAAAAGAATGCATTAACAACTGCCTATTACTTACAGGCCTTCTGTCTCAGTAGAAGAAAAGGTTGTGCACATAATTTCGCACAACTTGAGTTGGGATATTATTAGTAATCCTAGGGGATTCAGGAAGAGAATGGACCTGTTTCTGGCAATGGCCCAGATCACCCTAAAAAGAAAACAAAGAAATTTACTTTTCAGTGCCAGGCATTGCTGTGGAGCTTCATGGAAGATCAGGTAGTTTCCTCTCTGATCTACTAGACTGCTATCTGTGTTTTCTGTTACTGAAAATCCTGTGACTTCAACCAGCAGCTCCTTCAGGTTCAGCAAGAGTGGGCAGTAGGTCCTACTGCATGTGTCATTGAAGGCATAGGTGATCCTTAACTCCACGGGGCAAATACGAAACATTTGCCATTTTGCTACTGGGATTTGTGTCTGGGGGTGGCCCTATGGTGCGTGAGAGATGAACCCAGGATCTCTGCCCGCGGAAATCACTCTTGATTTTGTAACCTTTTCTGTAAAGGGGAGGGAATACTAAACTCTTGCGACTCTCATTTCTGACAGTTCAGTAATTATGTTCTGCTTATCTAAATCCTTTCTTTTAGTCATAAGGAGATTTTTGTGCTCTTATCCACTTCAAATGACATGCGGTGGTGATGTGGATTACTCAGCTGATAAATGTCTAAAGGGATCTGTGAGCAAAGCAAACTGTGTTGTTGTGTGGGCTTGTGAAGCACTTCTGGATTTGTGGGGGATGATACGTTACATAGTGGTACCCAAGGTTTACCCATCTGGTTGGTGGGTGACAGCTGCCAGTGCTGATGGCTTTACCAAATTAAACACCACCATTTTTAATCCTTCCCTGGCAAGAGGCTTTGGTGATCACAGCATGTTAGTATTCTTTCTGTGTCTTTCCAGTGTGCTAAGGTGTTGTGGTTTAAGCGCAGCCGGCAACAGAGCACCACGAGGCTGCTCGCCCACTCCTTCGCCCTGACGGGATGGGGAGGAGAAAACACAACGAAAGGCTCATGGGTCGAGATGAGGACAGGGAGAGATCACTCGCCAATTACCGTCATGGGCAAAAAAGACTCGACTTAGGGAAATTAGTTTAGTTTATTACCAATCAAACCAGAGTAGGGTAATGAGAAATAAAATCAAATCTTAAAACACCTTCCCTCACCCCACCCTTCTTCCCAGGCTCAACTCTGCTCCCCGTTTTCTCTCTCTCCTCCCCTGCCGGCTGCTCAGGGGGACGGGGAATGAGGGTTGGGGTCAGTTCCTCACACCTTGTCTCTGCCACTCCTTTCTCCTCAGGGGCAGGGCTCCTCACTCTCCCCTGCTCCGGCCTGGGGTCCCTCCCATGGGCTGCAGCCCTTCAGGCACAGCCTGCTCTAGCGCGGGCTTCCCCACGCAGTCCCGGCCATCTTCAGGGACACCCACCTGTTCCAGCGTGGGGCCCTCCCCGGGCTGCAGGTGGGCGTCTGCTCCCCCGCTCCCCTCCGTGGGCTGCAGGGGGACAGCCTGCCCCCTCACCGGGGGCTGCAGGGCCATCCCCTCCTCTGGCCACCTCCTCCCCATCCTCCTCCTTCACTGACCTCAGTATCTGGGTAGGGGTCCCTCTCACGTCCCAATCTCCGCCCCCGCTCCCCGCCGCAGGTTCCCCTTCTTAAATATGTTATCCCAGAGGCGCTGATGGGCTCGGCCTTGGCCAGCGGCGGGTCCAACTTGGAGCTGGGGAAGCTTCTAGCAGCTTCTCTCAGGAGCCACCCCTGTAGGCCCCTTCCCCGCTACCAAAACCCTGCCACTCAAAGCCAAAACATAAGGGTACCTGTTTCTGTGCAGTTACTTTCGAAAACTTGGCAGGCAAAGGCCCTGTGAACCCAGGGAGCATTCAGCCCCTACTTTCAGGAGTGAATGGGAAGAAAGCAGGCCTCACAAGACGCAGTAGCTTAGTTACTGTGGGAAAATTCTCTTTTATCCTCTCTTTTGTGTTACTATTTTTCAGTTTCAATAACTTGATTTTCATGGTAATGTATGAAACACCACTTTGCTACAGTTTACTACCCACCTGGCTGATCGGATCATTTATTTTCTTCCTTCTTTCCTTCCTCCCCCAAAATCTCCAAAACAAAGTTGGATGCTCTCAGTATATGGGATGGTAAGTCTTGAGACCGGGAGACTCTGCTGAAAAGCTAATCCACTGGCTTTGATCTTTAATCATAATTGAAGAAAAGGAGCTTTTTGTTTAATTTTACACTTTTGGTTAATCACAATAGCTTGTACACTGAGGGGCTGTAGGAGGTCTGTGTGCCCGTATAGAGATTTATTTCCTCCTCTCTTGCATTGGAGAATGATAGGCGCTGAAAGAATTGAGGTGATTGAATACTTCCCCTCAGGTTTCAGTGTCAGCTCTCAAGAATTTTTTAAGCATCAAGATTAAGACTTTCTTTTGATGACAAAATCGCATAGTGCGCCGTCATGATTCCTCTATCCATGTTGTGGAGTTTTCATACAGGTTTGTTCATTTTTAGAGCTTCAAAAAAATAGTTAAAACAGCACTTTGCTCATAGTTGGAAGAATTTTACGGTGGTTTTACTGAAACATTTATGATCTCATGCTTTCTCTTTCTGATTCTCATTCATTAAAACAGACACCTCTTGTCAACCCTTGCATTAGAAAAATTCCTTGAATCTCTATGGTGATAGTATGATACTGTCAGACCTGAAACCTTTTTTGCAGTCTCTCATACTGGTAGATGTCTGAATAGAATAATTCAGTCAGGCAGCTAAGCTTATATTACACCTTTATAACATTTTAAGACATACATAATTCATGTTTGGTGAGTTTTCTAGAGAAATTAAAATGCAGTTGGATAGACAGACATGGAAGTGGCAACAATTCCATTTGAAACCTTTTTGTTTTCCTTTGAGCCTACAGATGATCAAAGGACACTTTACAAGCTCTGTCCTCCACAGTCATTAGTGAGCAGCCAGCATGGTTTATGACTTCGAAAATATAATCTTGTCTCCAAGCTTTACATAATTCTACATGTTTTATTGCAGCAGAAGGAAGTATTGTGCATTGATTTTTGGAGTCGGTCCTGACTGAATTATCTCGCACTCCAGCATCTAGAAACCTTCATCACCAGCCTGCCCATTTAAATTGGTGCCTATCAGTCAGTTTTCCGTCAGGTGGGGACCACCTTACAGTCTTCTCAGGGTAATCGGGCCCTGCTGCCACACAGACTTAAGACGTACTTAAAGTGGTTGGGTTTTTTTGTTTATTTTTAACACGATGGTAGGGGGAATTCAAGGTAACTGCCCCACTGGAAAATTCCTTCTGTGGGGCCAAACGAAAGCATGCTCCCAATGGAAAATTTTTTGTTGATCCCCACTAGTTGTACTTAAGTAAATGCACCTGCGTTGCCCTAATGAGGATTTACATTGAGACTGCCATCTTGTTAGTGATCTTCTTGTAAAATACACATATTGTTTCTTGTGAGACAAGGAGACCACAGATAGGACATTATATAGGGGACATGCTAATAGGTGGAAGAGTGAGCAAATGGATTATTTTAATTGCAGGGCCAGCCATAGCTTGTCTTATTAGACCTGCAGAACAGTATGAACAATTTGCTAACTCTGTGCCTAATGTAGTGCCATCTTAAAAAAAAAAAAAAAGAAAAAAAATACATTAAAAATAAAAATTACTGCTTCCAGTCCCAGTGTGGAAAGAAAAAGATGAAATTATTTGGTTCACCTACCAAGGTTTTGAAGCTGCTTTGTAGAGAATGGGCACAGTGATAGCTGTTTTTATTAGTGTACTAGCGTAGTTTTAGGTTTTTAGGTGGCCAAAAATGACCACTCATAACAAGGCACAGATTATCATTTCAACATGGCTGAAGTTAAGCAAGGGATGCCTAAACTGAAAAACTTTGAAAGTCCTGTGGTGTATGGTGCTTGAAATCAAAATCTACTGCATTCACTGAAACTACAGGTTTAAGGAATAGGAAGGTGGGACGAGATTGGCTAATGATGCTACCGATGCATTTTTCTCGTTACTGAGAACTCTAGTTAATTTATTTTGCCCGCTGGCCATGTGTTTGAGATCATCACGGTATAAAACACCAGCTTTTAAACGTTCCATGAAAATTTATTTTGTAATGTGAAAAACATTCTCAGAAACCCCCAGAATCTCTGTTTTCAGCATTTTGGCAAAGCTAGCGTTCATTTCACAGTGGCAGACCCGGGTACCCTGAGCAACTGCGCTGGTAGTCTCTGGTGATTGCAGCGACACACCAAGCAGCAGCACTGGATCCCCCGTGCAGGAGTGGGGTCTGCTCAGCAAGATGATAATGCATGTCACTGACAGGTATGCACATAACAAACTGTCTTGTGTGGTAATCAGCAGAGTAGACACTGTTCACAGTGGCAGCAGATGCAAACAATAAATGCCCTACGTGAGTCCTGTAATTAAATACCAAAGCAAACACTGAGGCATTTGATAACCACAAAAGATGTTTATTGCTCGTGCTCAGACCCTGTGAACATTTTTCCTTGCTCTGTGACAAGATAACAGAAAAGGTAACCAAGCATAACATAAAATGAAAAATACTGATTCCTTGCTCGCTGACGGTTTGGAAATGCCATGCCACAGGTTTCTCAGCTTCTCTAGTGTTGTCACGCTTTCGGCAGCTGTAGGATGAATAATTGTGTAAGGCTAGGTTCAGAATATGACTAAGTGTTCAAGGGCAGGCTTTCAAGGAGCGTACTTGTGTGAGTGCTGTTCTGTGTGGAAATGTGTGTGGGCCAACACCACCATCAGATTGTGCAGGTTACCCATAAGGAAGCAAAGGTACAGAGTGTCATTTGGAAAGGGTCAGAGCAGCAATGTGGCAGAGGAGCTGTCACTGGCTTTGCCGGGTCCTCTGCAAACCGGGAGCAGACCGCACAGATCCTGTCCGAAATGCCCCCCTGGCTCCAACCTTGTTGTCCTAGGGGCTAGTCCTTGCCATGGCAGCTCCATGCCTGACGTGGAAGTGGCAGGGCTTTGCCGCATACCTGGAGGAGGAGCGGGTCTCCTGGCATGCTCAAGTGATCCCCTCTGGTGGCACTAAACAATATTCCGCACTTTTCTGCTCCTTGCAGAGCTGGCCGAGTCTTGATAAACCCCATTTCACAGGAAGGAGGCAAAGGCACCCCGCGCTCGAGTGCCTTGGCAGTGAGGCAGCGGCAGGGCCAAAAGCAGACCCAGGCTGTGTGGCCGTTTGCTCCAGCCTCCTCCCTCACCCGTCGCAGCTCCAGGCTGCAGCGGCAGCTCCAGCCCCAGAGGTGCTGCGTTCCTCTGTGTCTGTGCCCCTCTTTCCCACCGCCTCGCAGGGGTGCTTGGAGGAGGATGGCAAATGATAGCTCCAGTGGGAGCATGAAAGAACATGACCTCAAACAGGAGAAAAAGTAATTCGAACAAACGTGAAAGTAAAATCCTTTGGTCAGTCTGTAAATCTGTCTGTCACCTGCTTTTCCTTTCAATGATAAGGAGGGAAAGGGATGATAAATAGCTCTTCACAGATGCTCTGTAAAGCATTTACTGTTTTCTTATGGGTGTTTTTTTACCGGTTTGAAGCAGATGAGTTTAACTTTTTTGGAGAGAAGCTTTGGAAGGCTGTCCTGTTTGCATTTTACCTGTGGGAAATGCCAGGCTAGTGGAATGATTGCCGCTCTCTGTTAGCTTTATTGCACCTTCCCTTGGCAATGCTTTGTTTATATCAGTCAGGGATACCGCAAATAAATTATTCTCACATAGAGTGAGTTCAGTATTCCCCAGGCTTAGGCAGATTAGCACAAATTAAATTCCACATTTTCACACCTGAGGACATTAGCACTTTATTAACTTATATTGGAAACAGATAATTGCTATAAATATATTGTGTCATTAATTGTGTAATGCATGAATTTATAAAAAAAAAGTATAGCAATTAACATTTTGCAAGTCTGCTGCATAGCTTATACAGAAAATGTGGCTTTTTAATTGAAGGGAAAAAAACCAGCCGCCGAATACAATGGGGATCTCCTAGAAGAGCACAATTTGGGTGCAGGAAGGTTGTCAGGTCGATTCCGTTAGCAACCGCGTCCTTAAGAAGGGTCTGTTTTAAGCAGTGCAATTTAATGTGATATAGGGAGAGCCTGTTTAAGACCTTTCCCTAGCATTTGGTCGGTATTCCCGCTATGCTTTTTGTGGCCTGGATATCGCAAGTTTATTCCTTCATCGGCTGCTCATTTAGGAATGGCCCTGTTTAGTCTTCTCCATCTCTGTGCATTTATCTACACCTGTCAGATCTCCAAATGTGTCCCACTGCGTTTGTCAAAGCCGGTTTATTACTCGACTGCTGCTTCTGGCTGCAGGAACCCGAGAAGGGGTGTTTAAGACACTGCAGATGCGGTCTTCCACTTACTGAAGCATCAGTCTGTAAAAATCAGATCTAAATTTAAATATTCATAGCCCAAAGGCTGGGACTGTCAAGCTCAAAGGAAGTGAACAAGAGCATTGCATTTTTAAATCTAGTTGGTTGTTTCCTTTTGAAATTTTTTCGGTCTTAACTAGCATTGTCAAGAATGCAAATACATTTAAAAAAATTAATTTGTGAAATATAAGTACTTAGATTGGATAATGAAGCAGTAACGAGCAAGACTTTCTCCACACTTTGTAGCTTATGAACTATTTTTCTAGTTCAAAGACTTTTTTTTTTTTTTTCATTAAAAATAGTATCCTTACTATTTTCTGTCTTTGCCAGAAGGCTTCAAAAGTCTTTTAGTAGCAGGGTCACATCTATTTACTATCCTAGCTGAACTATCGTCCTCCGGTGATCACATATGCAATGATTTCATGAAGGGCATAGGCTTAAAAGGAAAAACATTTTACAGCTGAAATTCTGCCCATTTATATGCCAGGACGGGTATGCTAAGAAAGAGATGGATTCTTCAAGCAAAAAGCAAGAAGAGAGGAAGGGGTGTCTCAACAAAACATCTGTTGTTTAAAAAAAAAAAAAAGAAAGAAAAAAAGAAAAGAGTATTTTAGTACAATCCATTCCTTGGTCAGAAACTTATTTGTCTTATCCTTTCCCCAGTGATGAAAGTCACTGTTGGTTTCAGCAGTGAAATCTTTTATTGGTGAAAAACCTAGCCGTCACTGGCAGAGTGGATTTTATCCCCCAGCTTTCTAATGAAGTCTGTGTGTTACTGTAGAATGCATACAGGTCTGCTTAACACCCTGGAGATGGCAATTTTTAAAACTGTTGGTACTTCACATTTTCAAAGCGCTCTTCCTTTTCATCTCCGTGGGTGCTGATCAAACCAATAAACATCTCAGCCTTCAAAAAGGTGATTGAGTGGAAAGCCTGATAACCAGAGGAGAAACGCTGAGTGTAGGTTATCTGTGCTAACTGTTTTGGTTTTTTTTATTCTGTAGAAACCTTTTGCATTGGGAAAGAATTCCTCACTTGCATGTAGAGTGTTTTAGTCGCTAAGGGAAATGATATAGCCCAACTGGAACTGTCACCAAAACAGCATATTTTGTGGTATTGCCCCTGTCATTCCTGTCTTAAAGTGGGGATAATACTCAGATCCTGGGAACCATTCTTGTCTCTGTATTTTTATTTCTTCTTTCTAGGTTATGTTTTTGTAGTACAGTTAAATCAGAGGTGCATGGCATATGGCTTTTTGCTGCATGAATTGCTGCTGATGTGAATGTCAGTGGGCATATAATACCAGATTTTCATTTTGTGAATCACAATGCATGGAATTCAGCCCAAGAGCTCCCCAGACTATAGACCTTATTATAGGCAAATAAAAAAGGGAAAGGGGGGGGGGGGGGAAGTGATGTCTCAGAGATTTTGTTTCAGTTGAAATGAGGTTATCGTGATGAATGATGCAGCTGACAATGAGATTTTTATAGCCTCTCTTAGAGTAGCAGAAGAGCTCGTATTATTGTTGGTTCGCTTTAAGTAATTGTAATCTAAATAGCACCATGGTTGAAAAGAGCAGCAGAAGTCTTTCATACATGTCTCGTAAGCAAAGCCACGGTGCTTTGTTGTTTTTGTCTCATCTTTCCTTATACAAATGTCCTTCATTGTTTGCAATTTACATCTCGCGTATTGTCTTGATTGAGTACGTCAGTCACCATTAAAAAGGCGTTTGCCAGTCAGTCGCTGCTGCTTCTGCGTGCCTCTATTTTTAGCACATGAGGTAACCGGCCAGCATCTGACAAAATGATCCTGCTACCCGACGTACCCGTGTAAATTGAGACTGGCTGTGATGGAGGCATACGGGAGGGGAGGGCTGCTGGGAGCCGGCGCGAGAGGAGGAGGGACAGTGCGCAGGTGCGGATGGGCTCTCCTCTCCTTTACGCACACCAGCTATTTCAAGCCGTGTCTGCACCATGCACACGGGGCCAACAGAGATACCTGCCTCTGCTGGCTTTCCGTAGGTTATTTTGGGTACCGACAGTAGGGCAGCTATAGCAGAGTTAGTCCTACATGGGCTGCGCAAAGCTTTCTTAAGTGATCACAGGTTAAACCGGGCCTTGGCGTGCTGATGTGACCTGTCCTCATGTTCCCAGAGACTGGGTGAGTGGGAAAATGGAGGAGGATGGGAGGTGAGGGACTTGGTGTGTACTTTCTGAAGGAAGTGTTAGGTTTTGCACGGCAGAATATTTGGGCTTGAGACCACAGCAAGGGCAGTTGTTACTTGGGAATGGTAGTGGAGCTGAGGCGTGTGAACTTGGGTTCTGCCGCTTTTCCATTGGGAGCAAAATAGCTTACTGGAGGATGGAAAGCGGTGTGTGTGCGCCTCTGAAAGTGGTAAAGCCCTGTTTTCTTTGCCCTTTCTCCTCTACACTGTCGATTTCAATAGCCATGTGAAAAATGTTGTGGATTTATTGATGATTGAAAGGTAATTTATTGATAGGCTCCCTCCCAGTTCCTCAAATTACCTTTATACGTTGGTCATGGCAAGCAGAGAAGCAAGGACCTTAGTAATACATAGGAAAGCTGAGGAGTATCACCTTAGAAGCTGAGTGCAGGAATGGAGAGAGATTTGGTACCACATGAGTATATTAACCCAGACACCAGAGACAGGTGAAGAAAGAAATACCAAATCCTGTGTCAGACTTCTTGAAAAAGACATTAGTACAGCTGACTAAAGATCTTGCCGACGTGGCAGTTGAAGATAATTCATGCCATGACCGCGAAACTGAAATGCTCGAGAACCATCCTTGCGTCAAGAATGTCATCTGTGTCTAGAAGAGTGGAAGCATCTGGGGAAATAGCTTCCACACATTCTTTGAATTTTATGATAATTTTTCTCTCTGGAGATGTATCTTCAGATTTCAAGCATCAGTTTTCCATCTCAGGGAAACTGGCTGATCTTTGGTGTGTTGCTGATACGAGAACCTCAGCAGCAAGAGCTTAAAACTTGCGGTTGTCTCCATTTTGCTTGAATAGTAAAGGCTGCCTAGAACTTTTTGTTGTACTTAACCAAGAGTCCAAAGGAAACTACAGATCTCACTGTATCATTGTTACACTGTCAGCCTCTTCAGAAGCAATTGATCAGCCCTTCATAGTGAAAATAATGTCTCAAAAGTCACCAAGTAGGAAAATGGAACATCCTTATTTTTGTAAAATCAGCTGTGTGAGATGAAGGATGTAATCTCATAGCTGTCAAGATTTTCAGATTCATTCCAAGAACTCTTTTCTGTGTAAGCTAGGGATTTGGAAGTTGTTAAAGGGCTGTTTTCTTCCTGGTGGATTTTTTTTTTTTTTTTAAAAATCTGAATTGATCTGATTGTCATATCACTGATACTTATTCTGCATTTTAAGGCCCGTATGTGATTTTTTTTAAAAGCACATACATAAACTAGTGACTGGATGTAGAAATCTTACTGAATTTCTCTCTCTGTTCTAAGCGAAGCTTACTTTAACCTCTCTCCCCGTTCAGTACTCTGACCTCCAACAGGATTTATTCCCCCAGTCTTTCCCCTTTCCTTGGAGCAATGGCATGGCTCATACAGGGCTTCCACCTGTCTTAAGGGGAGGGTGTCAGTGACTTTTCTCACTTTCTGTAGATGGGGTACCTGCTGACTACTTTGCACAGCCACATGTCCTGTCAGGAGACCAGAAAAGACCCTTTGAGGTCCTAAAATACTGAAAGCCAGCTTGTGAAGCCAGGATGGGAGTTACTGGCAGCTATGTATTTTCAGCAGTGGTAGAAATCTGAAGGATACTGTTTAAAATTGTACAGTCAAAATTACATGAACAGATGTGTTTCTTATTCCTAAAAATGTAGCTGTGTGGACAAAGAAAGTCTTCCCTCATGAGTAACGGCGTAAACACAACATTTTAATAATGATGGCAGACAACTGGATATTCTTTTAGCTAGCCTAATTCTGCATACAGTGGGCTGCAAAGTGTAATTTGTTTAGAGAAAACAACTATCTCCACCAATCTGGGAGATAAACCTCAGGTGGAAGGTATTGCACGTGTGGAGCTTGCGAATGGCTGCAGTTATATACGTGGCCTAAATGGCCCTTCGATGTGTAAAATCTTTATAAACTGGTGGTTCTACTTGGGGAGAAAAGAAGGAAGATCTCTCCATAAAACTTATTTAGCTTTGCATGGGTTAGGGGTTTTTTATTGCCTTGTTGCTTTTAAGCTCCGGAGAACAGGATGTTTCATAGCTGCTCAATTTGCTTTAGTTATTATCATTTGAAAGAATTTGATGATTCTAATTTCCTTCTCTACGCTTCTTGATTTTAGTACTAGAGTAACACTTCAGTATCTAGTATTGATTTTTATGATGGCCAGGGCTTTGATATTAATTTCTGCACCACAGCAAGCTGAGGATGGGTGATTGCCAATGCAAACTGAGGACTCAGAAAGACTAATTTCGTGTTTTACAAATGTAATTGTAGGTGTTTGCTTGTAGGATGGGCGCTGTGTTAACGAGTACCACGAAACAGCAGTGCACCCTTGTGTGATGTGGACTAACTGCACGCTGGGTTGCATTAGCTAAAGCATAGCTAGCAGGTCAAAGGAAGGGATTATTCCCCCCAACTTGGCACTTGTGAGGCAGCAGCTGGGAAGACTGTGTCCAGTTCTGTGCCCCGGTAATGGGGAGAGGTTGATGAAATGGAGCTAGTCCAGCAAAGGGACAGCAAGATGATTAAGGGGGGTGGAGCATGTGGTGTTCAAGGGGAATGTGAAGGAACTACATTTTTTCATCCCAGGAAAGGCTGGGGGAAAGAGAGTGGATCCTGTTGTATCTTCTTTCGCTATCTGAACAAGAAGCTATAGAGAAGATGCATACCGTTCTCAGAAGTACACAGTGAAAGAAGAAAAGACAAGTTGCAGAGAAGGAAACTGGTAGGACGTAAGGATAAAATAATCACAACTACTAATACTGGTGCAGCACTGGAATGGGTTGCACAGATTATGGAATCTTCATCCTTGGAGAAACTCAGAACTTGCCCAGACAGGGCCCTGAGCAACCTGACTTAAGCTTGAGGTTAGTTCTGCTGTGTCTGCAGGACTTAATGGTGCCTAGAGCTTCCTAGCAAGCTGAATTGTTCTGTAGTTTTATGTGCAAAAACTACTTTCTTACCCAGTATGAAAAGGGGAGAAATAGCAATTCATATTATTAATCATCATTGAAAAAACCACAGATGCAGCATCAACCAATCTCATACTTTTTTTTTTACGTTAAAGTGCAAAAGATCCTTGTGATGGATGCAGCAGCCACTTTTAAGAAGTCAGGCTTTCCCTATTAACTGCAGTGACCCCTTTAAAGCGGTTTTAACTTGTCTTAGTTCTGGCAGCTGAACTGTTATTACTCAGGGGCATTCAAGCTCCTTCAGCAATGCGAGGTCAAAAGTGTTTCCTCAACATTTGCTTGCTAACATTTCGGTAAGTATATTTTTACTAAATATTTACCAGTGGCTACAACTGCAGCTCAGCTGACGTGGTAACTTGTCTAACCAGAGTAACTCGTTAGCGTATTTGAGCCCTAACGCTTAAAGCAGGCAAGATGTATAGCGATCGCAGAGCAATGTTTGGCTACTAGTGGATTGGTTTTGGGGGGTGTTTGTTGTTTTGTCATTGTTTTTTGGGGGGTTGGGGTTTTTTTTAAGTGCTTGTCTTGTACACAAACCTCTGCTTTAGCTAAAGCCCCATGTGCGAGCTGTCACTCCACCAGCCGGAGGAGTTTCACGTATTTCTTTTAAGCATGGGTTCCTGACCAAAGGAGACCACCACTTAAATTGACAGAACGTACAAAGGGTAACAAAGGAGAAAGGAAAAGTGATGTTAAGTAATTTTTAATTGGATAACAAGAATACATAGATGATGTCTTGCTGCGTGTTGCCTGGAAAATTAGTAGTAGAGATGGGAACCTAGTCCACGCCTCACTTGTTAGTGCATTAATGGCAGGACAACCCTGTCTGGGTTTCTTTTCTTGTGTCCTGATACACAATTCTGTTAGCAAGGAGACATATTTTTTTCTCGTGGTGGAAGAACCTTCCCCATTAAGCAAAATATTTTCCCTTTGTTTACATCCTTTAACTTTCAAACTCATGAAGTGGTTAGATGCAGTGCTTGCTGCACTTTTGGTGTAGATGGCTGAAATGAAAATGTGTTGCAGTTTGGGACAGTAATGAGAAGGATGAGGCAAAAATGAAGAGATGACATTCACACTGGTTTTCTGTGCACAATCTCTCATGCACAGCGTTAGTAAGCAGTAAAAATTAAAGAGCAATGACAGGAGAACCAGAGCTGTCAGAAATTATTTTTTTTCCTCTCTCTCTCTCTCTCTTTCCAAATGACCAGGAAGACTGTAGTCATAAATGACAAATTTAATAATCAACTGGTATTTATCAGCATGTGCATACGTGAGCACAACATATGCAATGCTCGCTGTGATGACCAAGGCAAACCAGGACAAGCTGTGCTCACGGCAAGCCCAGCACCGTACCTGCCTTTGGGTGGCTGGGCCGGCTTCTGCGTCTGCCACAGATGTTACAGATGCTCTGTGCTGGGCAGAAGATCCACATATGAGACTGGGACCTTGAATGTAGAAACCTGTACATTCACGTTGCCTGGCTTCGGTACAAGCGGCGACGCTGTCATTGCCAAGGAGAGGCTATGCCTCAGCCTTTCCGAAAAAAAGCTCCCCGCTGTCCAGATGTGAAGATTAGTTTCGGGCTAACACAGAAACACTGAGCACTGCTAGACAGGACAACAGCTCAGGTGTCGAAGGCAGCCAGACCTCACTGTGGGCTGCAGCTCTAATAGAAAGGTTGCCTACAGTGACTGTATCAAAAAAGAGTGATACTGGAAGCTTTGCATACTATGAAGAAAAGCTATTCTGATTAAACAGATGATTTTAAAATAAAAGGGCTGCAGAGAAACCAAGATAACCACTAAACAGTACAAAGTGTTATTTAAAAAAAAAAAAAAGCTGTTAAAAATATATTCAGGAATCAAAGGAAGAAAAGCAGGCTGAAAAATTGTGCAAGTACCATTAAGCTGCGGAAATTTTCCTTGGACATGTTGCAGTACCTTTTCAAAGCAGCATATGGGGTTTATTCTGGTGACTCTAATTTTAACATGAATGGGAGTCACGTGGAATACTCCTGGCATACTGCTTTGAAAATATATCCCTGCATGATTAAGGAAGACTGAAATCTTTTTAATCCTCGTTTTTTTTTTTTTTTTTAAAACAATTCTCAAATATTTTTAAAGGAAAGCATTAACGGAATGAAAATAGTCCAACCCTGAATAAAGCAGTAATGTAACAGGTAGAAGTACTACTGGCTTAGCGCTATACATATGTTTGTGCTTCAGAGGCTGGGGAATGAAGGGAGAAGGAAACTTGGAGTTTGTACCCACTGTTGCAACTGCCTCTGCATTGCTTGACCTTTATAAATTTGCCTCTTCGCTTGGAAGATGAAGTAATCGTTCCACCTACCAAGTGCAAAGAGCGGAGAGTTCAATGAAGAGAGTGAGTAGAAGGTGGGGTTTGCCTCTGAGACGGCAAGCGTGGCCATGCTGCAGTATTGACAGCACCTTTAGCTCATGGACGGTTGAGGCTGAAGAAATATGTACTCTGATGATCGATTAGAGGGAGACTCATTAGTGGGAAGGAAGTTCTGAGCAGATGCAACAGCCCTGACAAAATGAGCCAGAACACTGATAGAGCTGGGCCTGGTGTGTGGGCTGAATGTGAAGTAGGGTTGCTGGAGGGAGGTTCAGAGAGTCCTTTCTGACAGCCGGTCCTTCCTACCCATCTTCAGTGAAAACAGTTTCTTGAAATGTTTTGAAAAGGATAAGACAGAAAATGTCCATGAAACCATATTGATGAATACAGACATGAGCATAGTGAGGAGTATGGACAGTCATCTGGTGTCCTTCCAAAGATGCAGAGAAAGAGGGGAAAGTTACTTTTCCTTTTCTAATACTTCTTTCCTTTTTTCTTTTTTTTCAACTGAGAATGTAAGGTTTATTTTTATAACTTTAGTTTTGTGTGGGCTGCTGCTTTAGCGCTCGAGGATCTCCTCTGATAGTTCGCAATTTCTTATTGCCTGTCTTACTAATGTTTGTCTATCTTGGTATCACAGAGACACACGCAAAAAAAAGTTGCCTGCCTTTTCTCCTTTTCAGAAAATCTTCACCAGTGATATGTTACATCAGGATGCTGAGCTCACCTGCCCTTCATATCTGTTGACTTTCAGAGTGGGGTGTTAATAAGCTTTGCTGGGGTTTCTCCAGTCTTTCCAGCATGGTTGCCACTTTCCAGACTTAAACGTGAGATGCAACAGGCAGCATAAAAGAAAGTGTGTTCATGTCAGCCTTATTGAAGCAAGAGACTTCATTTAAGCAAGCCTATATATATCTATAGCGAGGTTATTTATACAACATTTGGCTGTGAATGGGCGTGTGCGGGCATGCTTCTGTTGTGCCTGCGACACGTGTTTGGGGTATGTATATTTGGCTGCACATTACCATGTACGTGGATTGAAAAAGTGGCTTTTAATATCTTGGAGAAGGAGATGTTTGCAAAGCCCGGCTTAAGCTAGGGAGGCTCTGAAGCCCATGGGAACAGATGCGTGCTGCCAGAGACGGACACAGAATAGGAGCGTCAGTAGCTCATTTTGTGTGCTCCAAATTGCCTTACGAGGGTATGGAGAGTATTGCACTTCCTAGCTAAAGCTACATGTCCACTCGGTAAATTGCTCCTATTAGAGTATACTTGCAAAAAAATAACTACATGGAAAACAGCCCTAACTGTTCATTCAGCTTATGTGAGCATTAATTTGACTTTCATGCCTGCGTAAGGTGGAAGCAGACAGAGCTTGTTCTTCTCAAGAAGGTTTGTTGTGCGCTGGCTGGACCTGGAAACTAGATTCGTGTTTTCTGGTCTTCTCATTAACTGTAGTCTTGGCGATCCCTTTCTGCACCTCCAGAGCCTTCCGACACTTACCCTTCCCTGTGAGCCTGTGATGTGAAAGTAGTGTGAAATGAGTGTGATAAATGGTGGGTAGGCCCTCATCAACAGCTATTAAAGTAATGGTCCGGAGGTCCTTCAACAGCAGCTGGGAAGGTGAACCAAGGCAAAGATAACTCTGTAATTGAGCTGTTTTCAGTACACTCATGCTAAACGTCATCAACCAGCATTGTCATTCTGGTCTTAAAGGGGTATAATCACAGTAACAGTTCCTTTAAAGGCTGCTGGTGTCTGAAATAACACAGGGCAGAAGCTTTTAAAATTAAAACACACACATAGAAAACTCTCCTGAATAAAAACTCCCATTTCTTCTCCCAGCATGCCTAGGCAAGTATATAGAGGGTTTTTAGAAATCCAGAGTTGTTTGCTAACATCATCCATAGTGCCAGTCTTAAGGGCCCGTTGGATAAAACCCAAAGCCCCTACTTCAGGTCTCGTACTATGAACCTCTTCTCCATTAGCAACTGAGAGCGTGAGTTTTGTGTGAACAGATTTAATCTTCCTGTGCAGCAGATGTGCTGACACATGGGCTTCTGCAGTCAGTGGGGTAAATAATCTCCTGTTTAAGTAGGTCCTAAGTACCTATTTGTGTAATTAACATATTGAAAAAAAAATCATGCATCATTATTTAAACGGTGAACCATGACAGCATCAAAGTAAGTTCAGATACCTGAGACAGGTGATTTTTTCCTTTATTTTGTCCCTCCTGTTGTTCTTTGGTGTTGTTAAAAGCAGAAAAGTAAAATAAACCATTCTGTTGCCATTTCATATGATCGAGAATCTGTGTCTTCCGGAAGAGGAAAACCTCAATGCACTAATGAAGTAAGATGGAAGGGAGCATGCGTGCATGTAAGAGAGGCAAGACCAAATACATACAGGGCATAATCTGTTTCAACTACTGTGTTAGTAGTACAGTGTACATTCCTCAGTTCCCATCCTGCAGACACCAAGCATTAAAGGGAAGTCTCAGACTGTTTGGATTGCAGATAAATCCAGCTTGTGTTCCTTGTTTGGCAGCCTCTGCAAAGCACGAGCTGGAGAAGTAGCTAAAGGTAGAAAGAATATTGCAGGTAAAATGCTGCAGTGATGTGAAATTGTTCTGTCCTGGCCGTGTGTGCTCCAAACCAAGTGAGTGAATGAGAGCGCCGAGATTAAGATGACGTTGACTGAAAATTCTCTCAGCATGTTGCAAAGGGGTTTATGATAACAAAATTATGAAATGCATTTGAATGAAGTGGCCGAAGGAGGGAGCAGGGAAATCCTAACCCCAACTGCGGATGATGACTATGTGATAGATTTGGTAGATAGCGCTTGTATAGGCTGAATGTACTGGAATTTGTAAAACTCCCAAGGTGATCTCTGTGGCCCTTGCAGTTGTGTACTGAAGAGTGCTATGTAAGGAATCTTGAAGTCGATGATGTGTACTGTGAAACCTCTTTCTGTCTGCTGTCTGGATTTATTATAATTGATTTGAAATTCTTCAGTGCTCTCTCATGCTCTATGACTGCTATGTATGTTTGAAATGGCAAGACTTAAAGGTTGCAGACAGCTGCAGGGGCTTGTGTTATTTTAAAGGTTTTTTTTATATGATAGCTACACAAAGACAAACTAACTGAGGTTGTATATGACACTGCCTCCAAACCTAAACATCACTTGAGGCTGTTTGTCAGATAGGGCTCTGCTGTTCCCAGTGTCAAGGTTAGAAATAATTTTCTTTTTTTGTGTGTGTGTTTATCAAAATCTATCCAGCTTCAAGTCTATTCACTGTGACAGAACAGTCTTCCTCTAAGCAACCCAGTTTCTCTTTCTTCCTTTTTTTACACCAGGTTTCTTATGTCTGGTTGTGGTGGCTTTCTTCTTTTGGTTCGGGGGGTTTGGGGGGCGTGTTGGTTTTTTTGTTGTGTTTTTTTTGTTGGTTTTGGTTTTGGTTTTTTTTTTAAGATGGGGATATTTTGGTTCTGCATTAAACATGAGGCATTTTAGATCTTCGAGTTAACATTGGAGGTGGAAATGGAGCCTACAGTCATGCTGTCTAGACTAGGAAGTCTCCTTTCACCACCCAGACTACATGTAATCGTTTAGCAATAGGAAAACTGAGAAATATTCATGTCAGTTCCCGTAGCCAATTTCAGGATTGTTTGTAGGCTGTCTTTGGCTTAGCTGAAGAACTTCAGTTGTCAGAGAAGATGAAGTATTGCAAATTCAACACCCCTAGACAGTCATCATCCAGACTGCTGTTGTCTATGTCCAAGGCTGTTGTATTAAACTCTATAAAGCTCTGATTTCATTTGTATAAGGCAAGTGGAGGTTTTCTTTAACGCACCTCCCTGCATCTTGAAGGCTTTTAACATGCGTGTGCATCCACAGAAGGGGGGGGAATTTGCCCAGTGGTGCAGGAAGAGACTCGAATGCTCCCTGTGCTGGAAGCACAGGAGAAGGTAGTGAATATTGAACGTGCGTAGTGGTGCTTGGATGGTGGAAATCAAATCCGTCCAGGCTTTGCAGAATGAAAGCTTCTGTGGTTTTGTTACTCATATAGACCTTCCTGGGTGCTATGGTGGCAGATCACCTCTGAAGGTCATGTCTAATCTGATTTGCAAAGCTGTGTTCCTGACAGTGTTTTCAGCAGCTTATGTATCACTTCGTGTTCCTAGTCAGATAAGCTTTGTGGTTTGTAGTAAGGCTGTGTTAAGTGGCCGAAAGGATAGATACCTCTTTATGCTGTGGCCCAGCATTTTCATTTTAATTTGTGTTTATGTGTTGCTATCCAAAAAATTCTTTCAGATGCAGTAATGTTAGGAAAAAACAAACAAACAAACAAAAACCCCCAAACCTGCTTGTCTGAAATAAAGTAGGGGGCTCCTGATAAAGGAGGCGCAAGGTTTTCTGATGTTAGGATTTGGGGAAAATCAAACTAAGTGTGAAATGCAGCCTTGAAAGGTCTCTGAAATACTTGTTTGTATTATCTACAGCCTAGGTGCTAATTGCCGCTTCAAGAATACAGATGTGGAAGAGAAAGCTGTAGGTATTTGTGGAATAAATGGATAGGACTAGCTGTTCTTGGTGCAAATCAGCTGCTTCTACCAAAGGACTTTTGAAAGGGCTGGAAAGTTTGCTGAGAATGGGCAGGTAATTTATGGCACTGGAAGAGGAGTCACTGGGAGCCAACCAGCAAGTCTGTGATTTGGGAAGTGTTAGTAGGTTAACCATCTTCCCCTTGTAGGTATCTAGGCTAAAAAAAGTAAAACCCGTGATCTAGAAGGATGAGTAAGCATTCCATCACGGTTGATTGTTCCTCAGCTCCCACTCACAAACAGGTCTTAGCCCATGATGGCGTGCTGCCGAGAGCTGCTGTCGGATTGGCAAGTAGCAGCTTCGGTGTGAAGCCTTCCTGGAAATCTTTGATCCCTTTGGTTGAACAGCATCATTTTATCCCACTGTCTTAGAAGATTTTTCACAAATCTCATTTATTACGTTGCTTCGAAATTGCCTGGATTTCTCTAAACTTGAATTTTTGATCTCCCTTAAAAGCTTTCTAAGGTATTTGTGCCCTGTCCTGCTTCAGAGTGCAGTGAAATTCTTAGTCTGTTTATTCTCACACCACAACCTTGGGACAAAAAGAAATACAGTTTACGGGGGAGATTGCTAAGAAAAGAAGGTGACAAAGGGTGAGGTTTCTTAAAGTTAAACCTAACAGCTTGCTGCCGTCAGAAGCAGAGATACCTGTCACTTCTGTTCCTTTCCTATGGCAGGAGAAGACCTTAAAAATGGGTCTTCTGAGTTCTTGACTGGTTGCCCTAATCTGGGGTGCAGTCTTCTCCCTGTCAGTGGGTGAGATGCAGATGAAGAGTTTTGGAAACTGGGCCAAGGGAAGGTTTCTCCAGATACTTCAGAGTTGCACTGATAGTCATCGTGTCCGCTTGCAGCAGTGCTTTCTTTAACAAAGCACGGCCTAATGGAGAGTTTTGAACTCTGTGTATCATACAACGGAAAGGAACAATTTATTTGACTAGGAATCTCTCCAATTTAATATTGGCTTAAAAAAAATATTTCAAGATAAAGACCCACTAGGAATGTGACAGTTGTTTTTCATTGTCCAGTAGCGTTTTAGGTATTCATTTGCGGTTTGTGTGACTATTTTAAGCTGTACATATTGACAACACTTCCAGTCCATAAGACGACAATTTAGCAAAATGAATGTTGGAACCACTGAACTGCTTCATCATTCACACGCAAATGATGGAGTATGCTCCGCACCCTCAGACCACCCTCTCCCCTGAGTGATTTAGGTGGAAGGAGGGGTGGAAGAGGCATGGAACTGGACAGATTGCTTTTTTTTTCCGCAGCAAGTCCTGTCAGCAAATCTAGGCTTTTTAATTAGCTCCCCTTCCCCTGAAATGCACACTGAACACCTTTCCACAGTTTTAATGTTTCAGAACTGACAGAGTGACCGCAAAAGCCTGCAAACTCAGAGTAGTGATTATAGCGATGGTGGTGCTGCTCTAAAGGAACATGAAAAGCCTGAAGAAGTACAGCATAGCAAGGAGTGAATCCTTATGGCATCATGAGCCTTTAAAAAATACAGTTCTCTTAAAAGCTTATTTCTCTATCAGCCAGACCTGAAAAGCCAGATCTCCTGATGTAGAGCTCTGTTCTTGGCCTTGCTCTTGAGCACTAGACCAACAGGCTTCAAAGACCTTCCTGGACTCTGGATTAGGTCCAGACAGAAGACTTTTAACAAGGAGTGGCCCTTATTATAAAAGGAGATCTGGGAATCTACCTGCAAGGCTCTGTCGCGATGCATTTTAAAACACCACTATTTACAGTGCCTAATGCAGTGGATTTCTGTTATTAGAGCAATACAGGAATGTTTTGGGGTTGTTTTGGTTTTTTTTCAGAAGGGCCTTCATTTTTTATTCTTATTTTAGTTAAATAAATGAAAGTGTTCATGAAACAGGAACGTATCCTCCTTTTTTTCCATCTGAAATTCTTCTCTAACACCGTTATAATAGTATGTCAGTGTCTCATAGTCTGTCTGGGCTTATCTTTGTAATATAAATGGATGCATTTAGGTATTCTCCCCATGTTGCGGTTTCAGTAACAGAAGCATGGAGAGAATGGAAGATTTTTTTTCAGGTGTCCCAGAGAAAGTCTGAGGAACAGCCAGAAATTACCCCCAGCTGCCTTTGGGCAAGTCCCTTTGCTGAGTTCATTGCTGGCCTACGAAGCTTTTCTCTCAAATGTTGCATCCTTTCCTCTTCTGACCTAGTCATCTCTCCTTTCTTGTATTGTCAGAAGGTAGGACAGATGTTTATGTCCATGGGTATCCATCCTTTTGTGCCTGAAGTTCTCCTGGTGGCGTGTTTCATCAGGCCCTGGGCAGAATAGGGAACACCCAGCGCAGAATTAGTTGCCTGAAGACTCAGGTCACCGTCTGTGGATGCCAGATATAATTTGGGAAGCCCACTAGTAAAACAGCAGATTGCTTAGGACGTTTCATAATAGTTGTATCAGATTTTGACCCCAGTTTGGACAGGGGCAATTTATGGAACTGGAAAGTGAAATGTGGAATTTTGATGGCCCATACAGCAGTCTTGTGTTCTGCTGGTCCATTATTCAAACTCGAAATACAAGTAATGTGCATTGCTTGGGTACACAGGGAGCGTACCTCCGTAGCAAATTCACGCGTACAAGTGAATACTTCTTGTGTACATATGTTCATATATGTACACGTAATGGGGTGTGTTTGCACGGGGAGAAAGTCAACGTGTGCACAGCTCGGTCTGCGTGTACTTTCCCAGCGCGTATGAAAAGAGAAGGCAACTCGCAGTCAAATAAGCAGCGAGAGCAAGGGAAAAAAAAGATGAGATTGCCGTTGATTATGAGCCTGGCAGCAGATGTGCTACACAAATCCAGCCTGCTGCATCCCGGCTGTTTCCATGGCGATGGAGCGAGTAATTGTGGAGCGCCGGCACGCTCCCCCGCGGGCCCCCGCCAAGGTGGACGTGGGGGCCGGGTCCCCACCGACGCTCCCTCCGGGCGAGCACCGGTCCCGGGGGTCGGGGGGGGAAAAATCTAGCAGGTGGAGAAGGGGAGCCCTAAAGATGGGGAGCTCCAATTTATTTATTTATTTCCCCCCTCCCTCCCTCCCACCCCCACCCCGCCCCGTCTGATGGTAGGATGCTGGGGGAGCGGCGCTCTTCCTCGGAAATATGGTCTCCCAAGATGCTAAATAAATGGGCAGGAGTTTCCCCCGAAATGGGAACGGGCTGCGATTGGCTGCCGCCGCCCAGCCGTGCCAATGGGAGCCCGACTGGCCGCCGGGTACCCGCAACATAAGCAAAGCTACACGCTCGCCCCGGCAGCGCGGGGACCGGAGAGCAGGCAAAGGTGCGCAAAGGAGAGAGGGTCCGCTCCTCTCACATGGCTACGCCGAGGACGGGTCTCGTTCAGAGAGCTGCGTCGGAGACCATCTGCCGCTCGCGCGCGTTGCGCTTCCCGTAAAAAGCGGCATTAAGTCATTCGTTCGCTGTCGTGTGGGAGGCGAATTTGTCATCGGGAACGATGGAGCTACGGGATCTCTGTAAGTAAATCTGTGTGCTTTGTCCTGCTATTTCAGCCCGGGCACAGATCAATAAATGGTATTGAGGAATGGCAAAAGCAAATTAGTAACAACTGCAAATAGCGTGAAGGATTTCTCGGTTTTCTTTCGCGTGTAGCGAGATGTGTTCTTCCTAATGGTTTCAGGCATCGGGCAAACTAGTTAGCTGCTTACATTGCCTTGGGTGGTTGTTTAGCCTAATTAAGATTAGTCTGTGGAAGGATGCTCTATTCTCCGAGGCGTTTCAGGACGCCTCTGTGTTTGCAAAGGCAAGCGAACCACATGGAGCAGAATATCGCAGGCACAAAAGTCCAAGGTACCCATATGTAGTCACCAGCATTTGTGGTGTTGGTATAATAATAGCAGGCACGTTATTACAACGGTCGGTCAAACACTAGTTCAGACGCAGAGCCAAGAAAACACGAGTTGCTCATCATTCATCACTGTGTTCAGCATAGAGAATCTTTGCTTTTCCTGCCCTTTATGTTTGGTTTTTGTTTTGTTTTGTTTTAATTAATTTCTTCTTTGGAGGAGGCTTTTAAAAAAATGCATTTAATTCAAAAGCTTTCCTGTTTCTTGATGAAACAGGTGAGTACATGAAAAGTGTGGAGAGTTTCCTTTTTCACCATTGCGGGGCATGAGTTACAAGTTGATTCCTTTGCCTGTTGGGACTCTGCTTTTGATTCTGTAAAGCAGAAATGGTATATTTAGAAAGGGTGGGGGGGGGGGTGTGCGCAAATCTGTCCCTCTGTAACCCTCTGGGGTTACTTGAGTTACACCAGCCATGAATTCGGCTCAGCATTGTTCATGTTTTATCAGGTATTTGCCGTTAGACTGGGAGCTTTGCTGCACGGAGCTCGTGGATGACTCTCCGTTTAACCCTCTCAGAGGCTGTAGTCATCTTAATCTGGTTTGTGAAAATACATAAGAGAAAGGACAGAAAGAGGAACAAAAAGATTTAGAAAAAAAACTTTCTGTATTTTCAGTCTGTGCCTGAGCTAGTCATGTGTATCAGGAATTTTATAGTAACCAAACTAGGTGCAAACATCATATGAAGCTGGCTGCTTTTTAGGGATCCATTTTTGGTGTCTTATGTTCATTTTAGAACTAAATGCACAAGTTCCTTTCCCAATGTTGGGAGCTGCTGGGAAGCCACGTTGCTGCCTGGAATCTCAGGCTGAGGGTGTGATTTTTTTTTTTTTTTTTAAAGATATGGCTTAACTGGTCAGCTTTGCTTTTGAGATACTGCCTTGCAAGTTGTGGCAGGAAGGTGTGTCCTTGATGCTTATCCCTTCAGTTAAAGGAATCGGCGTTGCCTCAGATGTTGGTACTGAAAAGAATTGTCAGTGTTTTCACGATCTGCTTGATCAGAATAAATTGGAAAGATACGGAACATAGAATTCAGTGCATCAATACAGTGAGTGTGTCTGTTGGTGAAGGTTATAGTAAGCTCCTCTGGGTACTTTTGAGTGTTTAACCCAATGTATCACTAATGCAGGAGGACCCCTCATGAAGTTTGAATTATTGCCTTTTCTGAAGACATGGATGTAAGTCACTTTTCCCTGGTTTTTTTCCAGGATGTTTGGGTCACCTTTTATTGCAGCGATGTCCCCGGGCATCCTGTGCGCTAGGCTTGAAACCATAATTTTCCTAACCTCTGCAAAAGAGAGAACTGCTAGCTCTTACTGCAAAACTTATGTTTGTTTTAGCAGTGATGCAAGTGCCAAGAATGAAATTTTTTAAAAGAAGCAGATATTTGGCTGCCGTGTCACCTTCCCCTGGGGCTCGTATCATTCATTTGTATTTACTTAGCACTGATTTAGCTGAAAACCCCATCACGTACGGTAGTCTAGGCAAAGAGATGTGCCCACTCCCCATCTTGGAGGTGGATGCTTTGATCGAGGCTGAGATACTCCGTAAAAAGCTGAGGGAGAGCTTGGACTCTGGCATACCTGGTGGGCGTGGTTTGTTCCTGGCTCCAGGCTGGTCATTTTGAACACCTTTGGGATTCATCGAAATGAAACTCGTGCATCTTTGAGGGTTTTTAAATCTATACCTACTACCTTCTGCTTTATTTTCTGATTGATAATGTGAAAGCCTAGGAGAACATTGTCTTTTAAGGTCACTGCAACTCTTAAGATGATATTTTAGTTCTTGTTAGCACTCCAGGGATATGGTTCAAACAACATAAACCTCCCAAGTTTAGTCACTAGCATTAGGCAAATACAGAGTGACCGATAGAGTGCCTATATCTCCCATAACCTTGTTTGAAGGGATTTGTTTGCTTGTCTATCCCTGTGCATTAGCAGATAAAAGGAGGGGGACGGGGAGGGAGAGAGACTTACAATAGACTAATAAGAGACTTATAATATAGACTTAGCCTATAACTGCTAAGCTTTGGATAGCGCATTGGATCAGTCTGTCTGAGGGCTTCAAGCCACAGTGGTGCCCGAGGTAGAAAAATTCACGTTGCAGTCAAAGGCATGCTTGCGTTAGATTTTTGACCTGATGGTGCAGAGGACAGTTGCTTGTCGTTAGTGCTTGGGGTTGTTGTATGTGGGAGAGGCATTTCAATTCCCAGGCTATAAGAGTTGCAGCAACAGAGGAGTGAGTAGGCTTCAGTGAGAGCTGTAGCATGCTGGCAGCAGTTGGGAGGATGCAGAAGCTGAAAAATGCTGTCTTGGGGTAGCTTTAATTGGTTGCATTGGAAAACACTTGGTTTGATGGGCTCATATGTCTTCTAAAAATGCTTGGTGCCAGACCAAATTGGCATACCTCCATTGACTTACACGAGAAGCCACCAGACATTGATCCGATCTTCAGTCTTATGCTTACGTTATTCTTGGAAGAGCAAGATTTTTACAAAGGCAGCGGGTTATTTTTCCTCTCCATTTGCCTCAGCAACAGTAACATTGAAAACCTGGGTGGAATGGGCATTCTACAGGTTTTGACTTGTGTCCATGGGCTTTAAACTTAATGGGTTACCCTTCACCTGCTTGCAGGGCCTCATTCCCATATGTTAGTCTATACTGGAAGCATAGAGCAAAAGGGAGAGGCTTTATACATATCCAGAAATACTGAATTTGAATATTTCATTCTTTCTCTGGATCTTAACCCTCCTTCAGTTCCAGTAAAAAACATTGTGGTCATTCATGTTCTAGGTAAATAGATGCTAAAGCCACCAGTCTTCAGTTTTGCCTCAGTTGTATTTTTGTTTTCACCCCATTATTCAAGTGAGTAGGTACAACTTTTACACAAACGACAAACCAGATACTCTTCTTTAGGTGGCTTGATGTGTTTACATCCAAACAAATTGCAGACAGTCATAACTTCAAATGAGACTAACAGCTCAAATGAGAACAGTTCCTTGGTTTTGTGTCTACAAGAAAACATTTTTAGGAAAAGTTACTCCATGCTAGGACTTGGCTTACAGAAAGCATCGTGCCAAATCACAGAAAGCTCTCACTCCCTGTTCAGTACAGGCACGCTCACATCTCAAATGGCAAGTGCACACGACAAAGCAACACCAAGCACTGAATAAAAATGGAACAGCAGTAAAACAAAGACGAGTGACTCGTGAAAAGCCCATTGATTTGCTTGACACCCATTTTGTTCGACATTGTGCAGTGCTAATCTGAAAACTCCTGCGCGTCACAAAAGTTTTGAGAACAATAAGAACTGTCAATTCCAGCAGATTTTACAGACCTGTCATTATTCTTCCATTGTCTTGAAGCACTAAGTGGTGTACAGAGGAATTTTTGGCAGGAGTTCAGGAGTGGTCTTGTAAAGAGGAATCATGTGTCACTACCTCGTGTATGTTATTGTTTGCAATTAGAGTTTAGACTAGCGCGAGCCCGTAGAAGCATGTCTGCCTCCATCCGAGTGTGCTGCTTTTGTGGTGCTCATTTATTTTGTGTCTCAAAAAAGCCACAACCACGAACCACTGCTTTTTACTGTTCTTAATTACAAAAATGTCAAAGCAAGAAATTACAGCTCTTTCTGCATTTTGACTTGGTGTCCTCCAGAGAACCAGGATACTGTAATAAATAAATATCCTGCCCCACCTGCTGCTCCTTCGGAAAGGTGGGAACAGCAGCAGTGAGGGCCACAAGCGGAATTTTTTATTAACTCCCTTTCTCTTGAGCTGGTGTTGCTGGTACTTTTCCTGGAGCATCTGGGTCCTCCCCTGCTCTAGTGGAGCAAAATTCCTGCTGTTCTTCCCTGTATTCTTTCCCTCCAGATGTTTTGCCCCCCAGTTAAGAAAAAGAAGCGCACGTACCCCACACCCCCCATCATTAGGAACTACAGCCCCTCTTAGGGACGTGCCTCTGTGAGGAGAAACATGACTGGAAGAAAGATTGGCTTTGTATCAGGGAGACTCAATTTTAAGCTCTTTATCGAGAATCGGAGGCCATGTAACTGGACAGTGCTTTGTCTTCCATACTTACTCTTCCCAGTATAGCGGCGTCTGCATGCATACCTCACCCAAATTAGACAAAGGTCCAATACAGTAAGGGTCATGACATGCCCTCTGAAAATGAAAATATGATTTGAGTTGTGCATCCTTGGTATCGGTAACTTGCAGAATCCATAGGTAGTGCAATAAATCTGCAGCATTTTGAAAAGTCTGTGGGGCATAGGTCCCCTTTTTTGTGGACTTCACACAAATTCTGGCAGGTTTCATGACTTAAGAGTTTAGTGGTTTCCAAAAACATGTGAAAGTCAGACCTCAGAGGACACATATGACCTTCATATAAACTAGAACTTTGATCAGCTGTAGTTTGGGCGTTTTAAACTCCTCTGTAATGCACAAAATCAATCTTGTAATGGGGTGAAAAAGAAGATCTTCGTATTAATGCTAGCACACTGTGAAATTAACACATCAAATAATATACTCTTATCCTGAATTGGTGGACTGCTTTTATCAGCGCTTTTGATGTGGCAAAGAAAGTGCTTGTTCCGTAGCTACTAACCCAACGCTCTTAGTCTTCCCTTCTCTTTGAACTTCAGTTTTCTTAAGGCTTGGAACATCGTGGCAGAGAGCAGCTTTCACAGCTAGGTATTTCAAGATTCACATCCAAAGACATATTAGAAGCCACACAAAGGGATTTTCTTTTAAATGAGGTTTTCAAATATATGTGACCTTCTGGCTTGACCTCTGGATCCACTCCCAGTCTGCATTTCAAGAAAAAGAATCTACCCACATATGGTTATCTACAGTAAGATCAAAGCTGTCACTGTATTCTGACACCTGTGAGAACGAAATGGGTATTAAAAAAAAAAAAGTGGGGGAAATGGTGAAAAGATTTGAATGAGTTCACATTTACGAGAGACACGCACCCACAGATCTTGGAAACGAAGGGAAGACTTTCAGGATTAGCTGCAGCTCTTCTGTTCAGAAGCAGCAGAACATTTCTTTATTTGTTAGCCTCACCGAGGTAATTACACAGACTTGAAAACATAAACAAAAATAGATTTTCTAGATCCCTACAAATATAGCTCTGCAAACGCTTTGCCGTGGAAGTTAATAAGGTTCTAACTTTAGACTGGGTTTTCTGCCTGGTGCCTGCCAGAAGCCACTGCAAAGGACAGTGTTATTTTATGCTGCCTTTGGAGCCCCTCATCAAGGTGTGGTGTCTTTCCCAGTTTCCGCTCTTCTCTGGCAAAGGTGTAAGTCGTCACAGGTTTATCCCAGCTCCAGTGAATACTTCGTGAAGGACTGCCATGACTGTCCCAGTAAGTATCTGCACAGCGAGAAAAGCAGCTCTGTTCATCTGCTTGTGTTTCCTGCTGTCCTGTGGGAAAGCAGCAGAGTGGCTTTGCGGAGCCTATAGATCATGGGCGTAAGGCACAGAGGAGTCAAGGTGCGCATTGTGCTGCGTTGCGTCCGTGCCTCAGCACAACAAGCCACAGCAGAGCCCTCGGCTTTCAGCTAGCAGGGATGTGCCAGAACCTGCTGGAGCTACTGCCCTGAACAGCCTCCAAGGGAAGCATGTCCCAGTTTTTGTCACCGCCACAAGGTTATCACCTCTGCATCTGATAATTCAGCATGATGCTGAGGAACGTTCTGCCTGGAGGAACCTTGCTTTGCAAGAAGACTAATTCACGGTCCATGTATTCAACACAAGGGGTTAAAATGCACCTGTGTCACTAGCCTCAGGGAAGGGAAGGACCATAGATCAACTAGGCTTCTCTCAGGACTCTGTGCCTTCACAAGGGACCTTCTCCTCTCCCCCTCCCCATACTCGCCTTTTGAAGGGTGGAATTAAGCCATTTGGCTGCCAGAAGCTCCGCTCAGCTTTCAGAAAGGGGAGCCAGCCTTCTTGATGTGAGACTCTTTATTGCCTGTTCAAGCTCTTGGGGTCATGCTTTGAAACAGCTACAGCTGCAAAGAGGTACATGATGTCTCTGAAACCTCTCGCTTTTACACCGCTAGCTGTTTTGGTGCATAGAGTGAATAGGCAAAGGCCTGAGTTAGAAATACCTCTGATGCTTTGTAACTGCAGTGAGAAGTTGGATCATATTTATATGTTAATAGTTGGGTTTGAATTTTTCTGCCTTTAAATGCTATTATAACCCAGTTAAATATTTAATAGAAGAGTGGAAAGTCTATTTGCAGTTGTTTCACAAGTCGGTTCCTTTGTTCTCACTTCCCAACTTACCTTTTAAAATCCCCTGTTCAGATTATCACCCTATCTCAAACAGCAACGCAATGTTTTGGGGTTATGCTTAGAATGTCTGAAGGCCCATTTTCAATTGCAAGTGGAGTTATGCTAATTTCTAATAGTACAGAAAAGGTACAAGTGAATCTCAAAATAAGTTCTGCTTGTTCATGCATGAAATCATATATCAGCCCACCTTGGCATGCAGGTTTTCCATCACTGGAAAGTCATGAGCCTCTAGTCCAGACTGAAGTTTGCACCAATCCCAATAACAATTTTCACTGCTAAAGGTTCTAGCCCAGCGAATTTCAAGGCTTTGAATTTTTATTATGTATTTAAGGTATATGCTAGAAACTGCTAACCAAGGATTTCTTTGGTGGAGTAAATATCAGGTGTTTCAGGCTTACAGATCTGAGCATTAGCGTGTATCATTGATTTGGTAAGACAAACAATTGCTGTATGTGTGTCAGGTTTTTTGGATTATAAAGCACTTTGCTGCCAGGTTTCAACCAAGGAGGAAATAGTCACCTTTCTAATTCTGTTAACTGTTACTGGGTCTTGGTAATTGAAGGAAACTCGGTTTTTTCGGTCAGAGAGCTACATGACAGATTTGTAATGTGAAAAGTATAGGAAAACCCTGCAGCTAATTATATGATTCTAAACCTAAACACCAGAGCTCAGTTGCTGCGTGTTCCAGAAGTTTGCCTGAACTATGATTTACAGGCTTTTTTGCACCAAAATCCCAGAGGTGGTTGTGGTTTGCAATAGTGGGCTGCCAAAAGATAATCACAGTGTGTAGTTCTTGTGATTGTAAAGAAATGTGCACATTTCATCGTGATCTCCTGCACAGGCAGACACCTGGGCCTGAATCCAGATCCTTTCAGATCATGCCCTTGATCTGGTGTCCTCATCGTTGCCTCTGCATCATTAGTGCTGGCAAACCGCGTAACCTAACGAGGGCGTTGTGCATCTCTGTGTCGCAGCCCGTCTGGAGCCTCTGTCTGTGACCAGTGCCACAGAGCACCCATGAAAGGTGAATGCGGTAGGTTCTGTGGGAGTTTTGGTGCAGAGCACAGCAGTCCTGCTTTGCAATTCCAGTTGCCTCAGGAGTATTCGTTGCTTATATGAACATTGTGCTTAGGGTGCAAAGTCAGGAGCTGCTTGAAAGCAACACCAGTGCAGAAGGCGAAACCTTGGCTGTGTTGAAACAAGTGCTGAAACTCCCGTCGGTTTCAGGCTGGTCCCCAGAATCAAGGGGTTGTCTTCCTTCTGGAGTGAAGTGGTCAAATTGTACCGTGAAGTCAGTCAAAAGGCACCTCCTCCTGAACAAAATGAAAGATGTCAGAGGTCTATGTGAATCAGTCGCAAAACAAGCAGCAATTTTGATTACCGATATATAAAAAAGAATGTTTGTTCCACCAGGGATAACAGCTTGTTACTTGCTTTGCTCTCAGGATGCGGGGAGAAAGGAAAAGAAATAAAGTACTTGTAGCAAAGTTGGCTGCTACAGTCCAGCAGCACAGTCAATCAAATTGTTTCATCATTCCAAGTCGTTCTGTAACAGCACTGATTTATCTCGCTGCCATGCAATTGTCCCCTGTTGATAATTCCAGTTTTGTCAAGAGATGGCAGAGATTTTGCTGGAAACCCGCAAGCTCCTCTTACCGGCAGCGAACAGTAGGAGAGCAGAGTAAGACCTCCTCCTTTTCATTGATGCCTATAAATAGTCCATGCTAACCCTAACAGCCTTAAAGACGTAGGGAATCTTTTTCAAAAAAAGTATCCGCTCTTTTTAAAACCACATTGACTCAGCAGAAGTAGACGTGTGCGTTTTAGATTATGATAGGTTGATAATGAAGCCCTGCTGTGAATGCTTAGCTCTTTAATTCTGGCTGTGACATTTTACATTTATGTTAACTCTGCAGCGGACTGCAGTGGACTGGCACAAGTCTTGATATAATGGCCAGAAAGGAGGCTGCTACATTATTGTATGTATTAAAAAAAATAATGTCTTAGTTACAGTTTTACCATTTAGTTTTCTGTTTCTTCCGTTTTCTCTGTGTATCTGAGAAAGAGAGGAGGTAATTAACCAAGATGCGTTTAATTTATGCCTAGGAACAGGTTGCTTAATAACAAATTCTGTAGTTCTCTGTTGTGCTAAGCAGAACTAGTCACCGGAGCCATTGTATGGATTTCAGTGGCTTTACTCCAATATGCAAGTGCTCTCCAAACATGTTTTGGTCTGCTTGGAAAAGTGTATGAGGTTTCTCAGGAAAGCTGAGTCCCTTGGTCTTGGGGACAGGAGGGGTTTTTAATATGGCACTAGTATCCATGCATCCAATTAGAAATTTTTTGGAAAATCCAGGTTTATGTAACAGGAGGAGAGAACTAGGATGCTTGGCATTGCCGATGTGAGAAGAAAAATGGTTTGCGCTGTGCATATAGATGTTATAAATAATCTAGGAATACTTCACCTTTTGGTTTGCCCTGTAGTCGTAGAAGACTTCTGACTCATACAATTCACAGGCTCATCACTGCAAATGTAAATTTCTGCCGAACACGCAGATCTCTGTATTGCCAGGTTATTTCTATTTTTCCTGTGATTCTAGGCAGACTTAAAAGGCATCTTCAAAAAAAAGTAGCTAAATTAATACATATACCATACTGACAAATGTGTAAGTGAAACAAGGCTGTAGAACAGCCTAAAAATGTTACCTACCATTCAAGTTATTTTTCTGCAGGTATCAGTCTTGAGGAGGAGTTGAGTTCCGAAAACATTTTACCCGTGAAAAGGTATGAGTTTGAAAAGGAAGAAAAAGAGCAGTTTTCTACTATTTCATGTGTGTTTTCAGGTTTGATAGGAAGATTAAACTGTATGCGTTTGACAGCAGCATTTGATCACTTGAGTGAGATTTTGTCTGCTTTGCTCTTAATCCTGTGGTAATTCGGGATCCGTAGCCACCGATTTCTCAATGTGGTAGTCCAAACACCCTGTCGTCAGTTGTGCTGGTCTGATCAAGAGCCACACTGGACTTTCTGGTCTTTAAATAGAAAGTGGCTTAACCTAGCAGCCAGTTAAGTGTTGTTGGACTTGCTTTTAAATGGGTTTGGCCGGTCTAGTAGTTGGTTTCAGAGTAATGCTTAGATGTCGTTCTTTTCTTTGGGTCTTTTGAGGATGGCCTTACTGCAGTATGGATGAAAATCATCCCTGCTTAGGAATCCCACCTCTGGCAAAACTTCAGTTAGCATCATGAAAAAGAGCTTTTATGTACAGGCTGTTCGCTTTGCTCACTGATCTGGCCGTCCACTGTTTCCCCAAGTGCTTTGCTTTAGTAAGGCTGGCCTTGCCACAGGGTAAATAAGAGAGAATACCTCACAGTAACCATCAGAGATTTCACTGAAATACCAGCATGAGCTGGCTACACCACCTCCCGTGCAGATATCCTACCCTACACGTCCTAGATTGCTATTAGGAAGAACGAGAAGGGGAGCCAGTTCTTAGGCATACTGCTGTGCAACCCCTTCCTCCCCCAAATGCTGTTAATGAACCTTCAGAATTAAGTGGATCTCTTTTTAAATACTAGATCATATCACCTTACATTCCTCTCAGTTTTATTTCAGAAATTCATTCCGAAGATAAAGGAATTTAGAAGCAAAAATACCAGGATAATGCTATAAAACCAGTGGTCCTGTTTTCAACAGTGCAGGTATCAGAATCAGACTGTAGAAGTTTATAGATGCCATCCAGTAGCTTTTCATTGACATCAGTGGCCGCTCAGGTTTGTTCCAGCTTAGTATTAGAGAGGCATAATAAATTCTATATTGGCCAAATTGATCTTTACTCAGAAGCTACCCTCCAAGCATATCACAGGAACAAGCTGCAGTCACATGCGGTACTAGCTAGCCAGCTAGCTACCTGTTAGAGGTATGCTCATTTAACGTACGTAACTGCTGCTCTCTTCTGTCGTATAGAGTGGCAAGAAGGTCATCTCTTCTGGAGGTCTTTAGTATACTTACTTAAAACCAGGAAAACTAGTAAAGGGACTTGGCTCTAAAGCTCTGGACAGGTGAATCAAAGTTGCTCTGAGGGTTACCAGAGCAGAATGATGGCCAGACAGTACTCAGCAAAATCCGAGAGAGGAAAGCAGGGTGCAAGTCCTTGCAGCGTTTGAGGGCAAAAGAAGAGTGAACAGTGGGGAAAGCAGAACTGTAAGCCAAGATTTATTGTAGCTGGCAGTCTGTGTTGTGAAGGGAAGAGAGAACATTCGTGCCATATCCAGAATGGAAATACCAAGAGCAACCTTGAACAAGAAGGTATTCTTTGTATTTGGCAGGCACGCTATCTCTGAGAAGCAGCAAAGGAGAAAGCACTGTCTCGTGGTGTGGTTGGTGACTAAGTCAGACTGACACAGTCTGCCTCAGTTCCTCCATCCACCACAGGTATGTTGTGCCACCTTGAACCAAGCAAGAGAACGTCCCTCTTGCTCCCTGGCTTTCCGCCTCTGACAGACGTGAGCAATAACACTGTCCTGAGTTAATGGGATGTTGCAGGTGTGAAATATACTGCAGATTCAATGCTGTGGTTCAGAGCAAGCAAAAATAGACTTGAGCCTGTAGGGTTAAGATTTCCTTGCAAAGGGCCTGCAATAAAGTTTATGGATGTAAACTTGTTTTATTAGCCAAGGACACTTCTGTAGTTAAAGCACTACGATTCTGGTTTCTTAAAGGAGATGTGAAATTTCCTTTAACAAAAGTGGGTTTCTAGAGAAGCAAGAATAACCAGTGCAATGTGCTAACCCTGAAATGAGGACTGTCTTTCTTAAAAACTCAAATTTGTCAGTGCTAGAGGCAAATCTGGGTCTGAAAGGGCTGAGATGTGGGTAAGTATACTTTACAACACGTGTGAAAATACATGATAGGCCATATCTCGGCACTGTTAAGGTTTAGACTAGACCAGTGATGTCAGTTTGCTTGCTGGTTGAGCAATGTTGGGGTCAAGTAAAAGCTCAAGGTTGCAGGGTGCTTCAGTGGTACATGACTGGGGTGGTCCCACACCATGACGAGACCCAATGTGTCCTCCTCCTGCGCATGTATCCTTTCTCAAAACAAGATGTAGGCCTGCCGTGTCATGGGAAGGCTTGCAGGTTGGCTTCTTGGGGAGGGAGGAATGAGGGAACCCTCAAGAAAAGGAGAGGGAGGGAAGAAGAGAGAGAGTACAGGCCATATTAATTGTTTTGGAGACAGTAGGTACGTCACTTTCAATTACACATCTATTACAGAGGACTTTTCCACCTTGTTTCTACAGGTGCTGGGATTGGAAAAAGTATTTGAGTAATTTATGTATCATTTACATTTTTCAGTGCTGCCAGTTACATTGGGATGCTCTAGTTCATCAAAACAAATCCAAGACGATGTAGCGTCTTCACGGTATTGGCCAAATAACAATCATCTTCAAGGAAGAAAAGATTTTAAATGTAAGAATAAGCTACCAAAAATGTGCCCCCGAGTATAAAAAATGCTGAGTCCTAGGATGTTTCTGCTGTTAATGCTTTGCCTCTCCACCCCCTTTTTTTCTTTTTCTAGCTTAATAGTGGCAGCTGATACAATAGTGGGCTACTGCACAATTTTACACCTAAGGTACACAGTCACATTTAGAACCTGACAGCGTTCTCTTTCTGGAATAGGAACACTGCTTGCAGCCCACAACTGATACAATTAGCTATAAAACAGAAAGCAGCTTCATTAAAAAAAAAAAATCGTTCTCCAGCTTACAGATACATTTTAAGAATTTGTTAAAAGAAAGCAAAAGAAAAAATTCAAGTAGACAGGTGAACAAGCCTCAGAGTACTTAACCAGATCTTATGGGTTTTGAGAATATAAATCATTTAAATTAAAAGTCATTTGAGAATATATAATAGAAGAAAGGGCTCCGACAACAGCAGAGGGAGCAGAATAGAAATGGTAATGTTACTATATGTACCCGCTTGCACTAAAAACAGCAACTGAAAGGAGGAATTTGAACTAATCTCTATCAACATGTATCCTTATAGCTTTTATTAATAGGTTGTTCTGTTCCTCTCCCAGTTTCTCTTGACTCTTTTCTGAGGGTTAAATTAATCCCTTGTGCAGCTAGGCTGAGGATAATGAAGTTGCCCCCGGGGTACGAATGTAGCCTGTGGGTTTGACCTACAGAAGGCTGAGCTTCTATTCTTCACCATGTTTTCAGGCAGTTTTGTTTATGTTGGATTAATTAAAAACACCCTCTCCGTTCCCCAGGCTTATACGCTCTCCTGCACAGGATAAAGGAGGTTCCAGTGCCTGGCCTCAGCCTAGCTATGCCTGTGCAGAGACATAGTGGAAAATGCTGCTAATGAGGGGAACTTAATGACCCTGATCATGTTTGTGAGCAAAAAGACTGATGTTCTTACAGAGCTGATGTGGACAACATTGATGATGTGAGGGACAGTCTGGATTCCTACAGGCTGTTGTTTGTGTTGCTGGAGCCGTAGGTATTGCTTGCATTTGGCCAGTAAGGCAGAGCTTTGTTTGCTGGAGGTGAAAGCAAGGCATTAAACTATGTGGTCATCTGGAATTTGATCTAGGGTGGATAGAGTGAAATGCCTGTTCCAGTTCCTATGTTTTAGATTTTTAAAAGGTTTCAAAACAGATGCTTTTCTCCTAACGTTTAAATACATGACTGTCCATGAATAGTACCAGTTTGGGGTCCAAAACCTGGCTTTATCCAGTGTGAGAGACAGGTTGGAATCTAGTGCAGAATCACCCCGTTGTTCTGACTATTTTGACGGCAGTAACTCTCCTCTTTCTTTTCTTCCTTTGACACACTTTTCTACCTCACTTATCTTTTTTTCCCCACATCCTTCTTTCTCTCATGCCAGTGTGCAGGTACCACATCGTGGCCAAGCAGAGGCTGGTGCTTTGCAAGTGAGGCAAAGAGAGAGAGGGAAGTTGCCCTCATGAGAGCAGAGCAAGAAAGCATTTGGCTCCTTTACCTCGTGCCATGAAAGCTAGGTGGAACCAGCCAAATCTGCCCTGCCCCTCCCCTTTTTCTTTTTTAACCCTCTAAATTGTCTGTGAATTGGGGTTTAAGCTGGATTTAAAATAGCCTGTGTCTATTAGTTTATTCCTTCACAAATCAGAAGACTTGGCACATCTGTCTTAGCATGAGCATTTCATTTCAGTGTTCAAGAACAGCAGAGGCCAACACGTTTTTTTGCCATGGACAACAATGGATGGTTTCTGACAAATTGGAACTCTCCAGAGGTATTGAGAGCACCACTGTCCTGAAGTTTGAGAAAGGTTAAGTTTTCCTTATGGTCAAAACCAACCTGTGAACACCAAAAGGGAATTTACAGGAGGTGCTCAACACATACCGGGGATGTTTCCAATGGCCAGGCTGTGTGCCGGTCCTTTGCATTGTGAATGTTTGATCACTTGGTGACCATCTGTCAAGAGGGTATTTTCAGAAAACGGAAAGAGTGGTGGGTTAAGAAAGACTTCTTTCAGGGTCTGTAGTTGTGTTGGATTTGTTTTGCACTGATTCTAGAGAATGCTGATTAATATAAATCATCTTGTATTGCGACACTTGACCAAGGCCTATAATCATGTCACTACTTCAGCTGTGTCTGATTGAGAAGTCCCCAGATTAAGCAGAGTACTTACAGTGAGGAGTCCCCTCTTTGCCAGCTGGGAGGTTGAAACCAGCTGCATTCTGAAATTTGAAAGAAAGAAAGAATCTGTGAACTGCTTTATAAAATAGTCTCTTCCTCATTACCCTAATCACATAAGTATGCTGAAGGCTGCAATCAGCTTTTTTCCTTTTTTTCTTTTAAATCAGACACAAGAAAGGAAAATAATGAACACTGAACTGAAAAGGGTCACTTGAGTCATCCAGGTCCCGTTCCTGGAACTCAGTAATAGACATTAGAGCAGAGGAGACCGTTAAACTTCTGTTCCATCTGTCTTGGTGCATGCTTCAGGACACATTTCCCAATGCCCTTTAAGCCATGTAGATCTACATGGAGAACTAAGTGACCTGTATAATGTGCCATTGTATAGATCAAGGGGACTGCTTATCTCAGGATTTCATTTCTTAAATGAAATAGTCTCATACCTGAAAATCACATTTCTTAGATGAAGTTCCTAGGTAATGCAGAGGAAAGCAAAAGCACCCGACATTTTCAGTTGCTCTACTGGATCTTGTTCTCCTAGCCCAAAGTGGCATTGGTTTAAACCCTGAGTGTGTGAGCAAGGCCCATCGGTGAGCACGAGAGAGATGAATACTACCTGTAGCATTAGCTTCTCCTACCCACTCTCCCAGATGTAGCAGTTGCCAGCCTTCAGTGCTGGGGAGTAAGATAAAAGGAGGATGAACACATGGAAGGACTAAATGATGTGTCCAAGGTCATACAAAGGCACCTGTGGCAGTCAGCAATTAGATCTATGCAACCTAAATATTAACACCATGCATAAATTAAAGGGATGGCCTTCTTTCAACATTTTTTTGGTATTTTAAGTGCGAAAAGATCCTTCAGGTAGTATCCAGACTACGGTCCTTGCCAAGTTTTTAACTCACCTTTATTCAAGTAGTGCAAATTGGTAATATCGTGCCGCCTGTACTTAAGCAGAATTTCTGGGTATCCATGAACGTGTCAAACTCCAGTCTGGTACTTAAACTCAGCCGGTATTTTCTCATTACTATTTCCATGAGGTTTCCCTTCTTTTTAAGGAGTATTCTTATTGCTGTGACCTCTGTCTAAGCTTAACAAATGAGGCATGGCTTCATCAGCAAAGGCTTGGGATAGGGGCACTGTTCGCTTTTTGGTAGGACAGGACAAACATTTATCTGATCAACACGGAGCAACAGCACAGTGGTAGCTAGACCAGGTCTGGCAAAGCACAACAGAAGCACTGATATTGCAAATACAAAACTTGGTTAATAATGAAGTGGAATGAAACGTACCATGCTCCGGCTATGGACTGGTCTGAGTGCAGAAGAACTTTGAGCCCCAGAGGTCCCATAGCGTGCTACAGATGTGTGTGTTAAGGAAAAGAAGAATTGCGAAGTTGTGGATATAGTGCACATATTTCAGAAGCCTTTTTCACCAGTAGATTGATCCTGTGAGATCCTGAGTATTACCAGCTCTCAACATTTTTGTTGTCGGTTGTAAAGATAAAAATGGACTCCTAGTGCACGAGACAAGAACAGAAAATTCTCCCCCCTCCAAAACAAAAAAAAAAATCTAGGCGCCTTTTGTTTTAGAGGAATGTCTGTGTTAAAAATGTTACTTTTCGTAATTGGGTATCTCTGCCTTGTATGTAACATCCCTGCTTTGCACACCAGATGAAAGTCACATCTGTGGCTCCATTTGTCTAACAAGCAGTTTTCCTGCAGGCTCTCTAATACTTACCCTGGGGGGAGTTTGTAGACCTTATCTAAGAGGAGAAATTACTTTGTTGTGGCTTTGACATGCTCTTTAAACAATATTCAGAAACCATCTGAAACCACATTATATAAAGACAATCCTTTTTGTGAGTCTCAGTGGAGAAAACAAGAGTGAGAAATTTCCCTGTTCCATTTTCTGGCTTTACTCTGTTTCCTAGCCAAGGGCTAGGAAGCTGTTTAAGTCATAGGGCTTGGTAATTAATATGAAAACAAACAAAAGCAAATCTAAAAGACTTTCTGCTGCTCTTCAGTGTCCTCATTCACCTGTTCCCCATGTCCTTTAGATGGCTCCCAGACTGGCATGTATTTAAGCAATGTCCTACTTCCACTGATATTTGCTGTACAGATCACGGAATACATTCCTCATCCGACAGAATAATTTAATCCTTGTTCTTTAAACCACTTATTGAAAAATGCTTCTGCTGTTCCTGCTTTAAGCCCTGCCCTGCTTTCTCCAGCTCTGTCCTGGGAGCTTGCAGGGGGTACGCAGGTTGCTGGCCGGTGTCGTGGCAGAGCGCTGACCTACCGAAGCTGATAGCTCGCTTAGAGTCGAACCCGAGGCGCTCTCAGGAGCTGGTTTTGAACCCTGAGCCTCTCTGTGGTTTACGGCAGCAGTTACCCTCCTGCATTAGTTGAAATGGGAAGTGATACAGATGCACGACGCTGGGTTTCATTGCCGTTTTCAACAGGACTTTTTCTCTGATTACAGAAGAACTCTTACTTTCAGAAAATTGGCGGTCGAAAGCTCGGTGAGGATAGTCCTAGGGAGTGACAGCCTTCGAGCAGCCACCAAAGGGTACTGGCAGAAGCCGGTCCCACTACGTTGTGCTGTCCTAGCAGGGCAATCCAGCCTCTGACCTGAAGAAACTGGGACAGAAACCAGAGGTTAGTTCCTCCTTCTCGTCTCCTTCGGGCATGCCTCTGTAGTTTGGTGACGTAAACGTCAGCCTGCAAGGAGCGCCAGGAGATGAGCCACGCATTTCATTCCTGGGACTTAGCTGTGGAATTCGAGTTCACTTTTAAAGGCAAATACACTGAAATTTCACATTAAAACTTCTCCCCTGCCTGAAAATAATGGGTATGGTTACAACGGTAACCGCAGCAGCCAAATTTTCAGAAAGGAAACCTTTTTTGTTGTTTTGGGGGGTGGGGATGATTGTTTTTTTTTGTAACATTAAATCTCAGCTTGGCCTTGGCAGGAAAATGCCATGCTGCTGCTGCTGGAACAAGACAGAGAAATGGGCTCTTTAGGTTTGACATCCCTTTAGCTTTCCAGCGTTCTGGAGGATCCCCAAGGCCCCATGGAAACCAGATGCATTCCTGCTGCAACAATTAACGTAACCGACCCTTGCAGGAAGGAAACGTTTAGGGGGAGAAAAACATTACAGTATTTTCTTTTGGAAAATTCCACTATTGACATGAAAAACAGCAGGGTAACGGCAAAGATGGATAGCAAATTTTGACAGCACCGACAGGTAAATATTGGCTTTGTGCAAACAAGTTTCTATAAATAACGCGTCTGCTCCAGAAACTCCACAGATGGCGGCAGGGCTGCCGGGGTATTGATTTACCCACTGTGCTCAGTGCAGAAAAGCACAGCTGTCAGCTTTGCTGTTCTTCTCGTTCTGAGTGTCGCTTCTGCTCCTGCTGAGAGCTGCGTGCCTTGTTCACCATTTTTCTTTGGCAAGTGGAGATGAAGATTAAAAGCCCAAAAGAAATAATTTGTAAGAGAAACCTGCCAAAACAACAAAGAATAAAGGAAAAAGTACAGACAGTAGCTATAGAGAATGCTGTATATATGTATTCCACACACCAAAAGTCAGCAAGAACCTGTTTCTCTTGCTCAGTCGGCATCAGGTAATTTAATGCCACTCACAGAAGTGGTTTACAGTGGTCCAGGAGACCGTGGGGGGCTTGAAGGGCAAGGAAAGCTTATGAGGAAACAACGAAGAATTTGTACGTCATGGGGAGTAACGGGCAGAGGTTACTGTTGAGGAGTAGAAGCTGGTGCTATCTTTTGGGAGGCCTTACATGCAAATGGAGGTTCTGCCAAAAATCCCTAGCAGCTGGAGGTGACTTATAAATAAATGCCAGCCAAATGGGCAAACGCTTAAAATTGTCGTGATTAGGTTTTTTGGCTTGTATGACCCATTTGAGGGCAGTCTAAATCTCAGGATTATGATTTTCAGACAGGAGAGTCAGCCAGTGCAACCACCATCTCATTAAGAAAAATGTTGATTTACAGGCATAATATCTGGAATTGCTTTTTAAAGGAATATCTTAGACAGACTTCATAATCTCAGTTCCGTAAAAATGTTTGCCTGTGGTGCAGGTTCGCTCCAAGGGCTCATCAGTAGCAGAACTGTTTATCTCCTGGGGCAGACGCAGCGTATGCCATTTGAAGGCATTTTTCTGCTGGTTTTCTGTGCAGTTTCTGTGTAGTTGCACAATCCACCCAGCCAATAAAAGTTCCTCTGTCGTTAGCTACATCTGCATCAGGGATTTTGCCCAAAATTACTGGGTGCAGCTTTTGGTTGTCATTTTGTCCCGTGTGGTGGCTTTTTTGTTTCATTTGTTTGGGTTTGGGTTTTTTGCGGTTTTTACAGTTCGCCTGCGTAGCTAATACGGCAAAAAATTAAGAAGTAGCGGTCTGGACCAGTTGAAATAGGTGATTATGTTGTGGGTGGGGTTTTTATTTATTTGTTTATTTATTTGTAAGTTTGGGTGGTGCGAGCTGGATTTCAGTTCTCCTCCTGAACTCGCGGTGAGCCCTGTAGGAGAACTGTCCTGGGGTTTTCAGCGGAGTCCCTCCTGGTGCTTGCGGGTAATGGCACCTTTAAGTGCTCGCCTGGGTGGAGGCCTAGATCGGCTCATTTGTCCTATTTCTGCCTGAGTTTTAAATGATTACAGGAAAAGACAATTCAGTCAATGAAAAGTATAAATCAAGAGTTATGTGCTTACATGAAATTCAAACATGACGTGATTCTGTCTCAATTTGGGAAAAAATGAGAGTTGCTAAATGAGAAAGGATTCCCCCCCCCCCCAATCTTTTATGGGAGAAGAACGTGAAACAACAGGGCTGTGAAAAGGACCGTGCAAATACCTTAGAATTTTTTTGAGATAGTTGGCATTACTTTAACTTTTATTCAAAGTAATTACTATACAAACTAGATAATTCATAAGTAGTAGGGCACAAGACGTTGTCAGAAGGAGACTTCTGTCCGAGTGACAGGTGTTACTGGGCTGAGGGAGCTAGATGTTAGCCATTTCTGGAAAGGCTGCATATCTATTGCCTTCATTTTTTTTTAAAGCATTTTTAAGTATCGAGTAAGGGATCTCATGTGTATCTTGTAGAAGTCACATTGTTCCATCCAAAGCTGTTCTTCTCCCATACTAAAATTTTGCCGTGGTTGTAACTGAGCCCCACACAACGCATACTGACACTAAGGTACCAGTGTCCTACCACCATCCCCGTCAGCTTCTCCAGGGTGTTGTGAGTTTAGATGCTGCCTTCTTCATCTTTCACAGCTAGATGCATGCGATGCAAAGTACAAACTGATCTGAGTATGATGTGCTGAAGGTTTCAATGCCGAATGCATTTCAAGCGTTTTGTTAGATTTTTCTCTGTCATGTTATATAAATGTTGTTTTAATATAAATACTTAAGCTGTCCCTGAAATCAGAGTCTACTTGCTATTTTGAAATCTCATTTCTCATGTCACAGATTCAACACAGGAATAAAATACCAATTTGCGTCTGCTCAGGGAAGGAGGAAGGGAAAAAAGGGCATCCTGTAAGAGTATAATACAATGTGATGTCAGTTGTCACTGCCTTGTTACTAGTGACCTTGTACTTCAGTGACCTGTGAGCTACCGTTTCCTTGCTCTCATTGGAAGTACGGTTCACGACATTTTCCTTGTACTGTTATTGCATTCTTTTTTCTTAAACCTGACCTGGGGGAAGAGAGGGAAGAGTTACATGTTCGAAGAAAAGCAACATCAAAGTATTCCCAGCAGCCAGTCAAAACTTCAACTGGTATTAATTCTAATAATTCTGTGGTTGGTGATGCGGACTGTTTACATGGGCTGGCTACCTGCCTCTCTCAGGATATTCAAGGATAATTGCAGACTTCTCTGAGGTCTTTTTTTTTTTTTTTTCCTTTTTTTTTCCCTTTTTTTTTTTTTTAGATTTGTTTTTGTTTTCTGGTAGATGTTAGTCAACAATACAGAGCCAGCAGTGCTGGACGCAGTGTTATTGTAATAGCTATAGCAGAGGTCATTTGGAATTACAACAGTAAGGTTGATAGGAGCCTCGGAAATGTTGGGCAAGAGCATTAAATAAAATTAAAAGGTAGAAAGTGATCCTCTACACTGGATGTGGTTCCCTAAATAATCTCAAAAGCCTGTCCGCAATATACGTGCCTACGCTAGTACAGAGCAGTTATTAGATTTTAAATTGTCATTGGTTTTTTTCAGCATTATGTTCCTTTTTTAAGTCACTAAAGTTGCTCCTAGTTTATGATTGTGAGATCAGAATAACTAAAAGAGGAAAGAAGTGGATACTTTTCATTATGATTAATTTTAAGTCCAACTTTCACAGTTAAAGGGAATGTGAAAATTGCCAATGAAAAAAATACAAATATTATCCATGGATAATAAAAGCAAGCATATTGCATGAATGAATGTTTAAATTGCAGTGTGTACTGAGTCTACATGTATGTGCTGTAGTGTAGAGGTATATACAGTAGCAACAGACCCGTACATCCTCTGTCGTATTTTCTTGGGACAATGAGTTTTCATATCTCTCTGTCAAAACATGTCATGCATTACCGTGAGCTAATGTTTTCCTAGGTTAATCACTCATCTGCCTGTGTATCGGTAAATATGTTGCCATGGGCACTGTAATAGCAGAACTGAGAGAGGAGCTTTCGCCTGGTTGGAGCTGAAAAATGCCTATTTTTACTTTCGATACCCACTTGCTCAATCACAAATTAGGAGGAAAGGATAAAGCAGCATGTTCCACCGCCTCTTTAAAATTTAATTATAGAAACATTTTTCCTATGTACTTTTCAATATGCAGATAATATTTACTATATGTTCATTACTTGTAGTGTTTGGACAAAGCTCTTTTTTTGTTGGGCTTCACATTTCTTCACCAGATTGTTTCACAAAGTGCAGTCTCCTACGTATGATCAGCAAGGCGAAATCACATCCCTTTCTTCCCTCCAACACGAACACCACCCATTTTGGGTATTGCCGAGTCCCATTATTTAACATTTAATTCCTTCCCTAAGTACACCATGCTTCCAGAATGCTGCATAATAAGTTACTTAGTTGTGCAGATTTAAATCCCAGACTGACTCTTGTCCCTTATTTGCTTTTTTTGAAGGAAAGAAGATTAAACTATGTAAATGGAACATCATTATGGTTTGTTTTGTTAGCGTGTGTGGTGATGAGTCTTTGACCTACATTTCTGGTGTGTTATGTGCTCTTGCCCTATATCTGGGTAATGAATGACAGAAACATTGGTGTGGGCTGACTTCTTTTTGACATAGTTTTGGGTTTTTTTATACGGAAGGCAAATACTGAGATACGGATCTTCAGTTGAATCCTAATAAAATCCGAAAGAAAAAATACTAAAGAAAAGATTTAGGCACAACATCTGATACATAAAGTTACTTGGAAAGTACATGAAGGGCAAATCTGGAGTCTGTTTTTTAAGTCTTTGGGGTTTTTTTTATGTAATAGGTGCTCATGGGCAAGATTATGCACCTCGAAGTTGCATCCTACAGTCTGTATCTGTTTTGAAAGGTGTTTTTATCAAACTCAAGCGGAGTTAACAAATCATCTCGGAAGCTGACTTTCTCTGGATGCTCCAGAAAGTCAAGCGAAGTCTCTATGCGCGAGGCTTCAGCCTATTAGGGTTCTGAAGACACGGACCTCCAAGAAATGCATACGAAAACACAGGCCCTGCGCTCCTTCGTGATGGGCTTTCTTTCCCTGACAGTGGCGCTGTGTTGGTGTGTGGAGGGAAGGGTACGTATGTAGCCTCTGTTAACGCCAACGGTCTTTACTGTTCAATAGGAGAATATAAGCCTGTAGGACTCAGTGGCATAGTTTGCCTCACCAATATTACTGTCAAAACTACACATTTTCCCCCTTGAAAACTACTGCCAAGGTAAACGGATTTTTGAGAAAACTTATCTAAACTAAACTAAATTACTTCTGATTATTTTAAAGTCGTTTGTTACATGGTAGGTCTGGGCACTGTAAGCACAACATGGAAGAAAAAATTACTGAAGGTACTTAGTATTGAAACCAAAATGATACTTTAATTGCCTTATTTCTTTGAAAGTCTGATACCGATAGTGATATATATAATTAAAAAATAGAAATTTAAAGAGAGCCTTTCTCACGGAGGAAGTAGCAGTGTCCCTTTGTCCTTCAGCAATCTGTTTTCAAATGGCTGTCCAACCAAGCTCAGGGGTTTTAATATTTCTAGAAACACCTACTGTGTATAACTTACTCTAAATTGGCACATATGTCAACAGTATGAAAAAGATGTTCACACCTCTCGGAAACTGAGCTAAAAGGTCACTTTTTCAGCAAATTGATAAGCTGGCAAAAACAAACCTAGCTTTCCTCTGAATTTTTAATAGCATTCCTTTTTCTGTGTGAAGTCCAGCGGACTATATTCCATAGCGTAAAGGCGCCATCTGAACGATCCAGTGAGTGTTTCACACAGACTGGCGTGCATTTGTTCATCTGCTTAAGTTTAGGTTTGTTTGAATTTGCGTGTCATGGGTTTGATAGGTATGTTCGGCAGCTCTGCTTATTTTTAATCCTGAGTTGTTTGTATGGTATTTGAAGGTTTTCAGGGAGGCTTTTATTCTCCAAGAGGACAGTGCCTTGAAGGCCTTCAGTTAAAGACTGAAAACATTAGGAAAGGCAGTGGGAAATACATGTTTGGACAGCAATATGGGGCCTCAGGAAAGGTTATTTAATGAAAATTTCAGGTGAGAGGTGGCTAATAGGAGTTTTAGCGTGACTGGAAACCAGTGTAAGTTATCACCCAGGTGTCAGAAAACTTTTGTCCCTTTGTTCAAAGGAAAATATGCAACTCAAATATTTTCTTTCAGTTCTAAGTATAATGTTTGCAAAACTCCTTGAACAGTAAATTATATAGCCATACATAAGACACAAGGACTCTTTCCTGTGCTGCAGCATGGAGAGGTTAACAGGGGATCAGGCATTTCTTTCAGCTTTTCTCTTCTTCTTTGTTTCTAGTGCAGCCTTTGTCAAGGCATTGAGGTGCCAATACACGAATTTTTAGGACATCCAGAAAAACATGCTGAGTTCAATAACCTGTCTGGATGGATGACTGCAATCAGTGTTCTCTGGCCACAATTTTCTCGCTTGATCATACTCTTTCTGAGGCGCTGGGGGAGGTCTTTCAGACTGCTCTTTCAGAAACTAGGTCCTAGCTTCTAGAGGGCTTTAACTACCAGAACCAGGATTTCACATGGGTGAAGCTTTAAATCAGGAGCTGAGCCAATTCAGCTGGTTCTTGTCTACCGGCTTCTTTGAGAAGCCAGGTGAATGGTGCCCAGCTTTAATGTTCATTTCTTCCTGCTGCGGTCAGCAGACCACACACTGGTGGGTAGCAGAGATGCGCCCCCCCCCCCCCGCCCCTTTTTTTTTTGATACTGCTGCTTGTTGAAGAACTGATTGGAAATGGAGAAATCATTATTCTCTGTTAGTTTTCTTGCCTGAACTTGGCATGCTTGGAGTCTCAAGGCAAAGGGGTGTGGGTTTTTCACAAGGACATAACCTTATTTTTGTGTTGTCTGTAACTGCTTGAAGTCTAGGGGAGGCTTGGATGGAGGTAACTCTTCACAATATTTTTGAAAGACAAAATACAGATTTATGCTTTTATTCAAAGTTTAAATAACAGAGTTGGGGATAAAGCCAGCAAGCAGGTTAAATGATCTGACTTCAAATAATCATTCCAAGTACTCTTTCCAGTTCTGCTTCACCCATTTAAATTACTTTTGCCCAAGATACTGGGAGTACTATAATGGAAATGGGTTTATAATAGAAACAGTTGAAAACATTTTGTTTTATTTTAAATACACCTCACAGTATGGTTCCTCATGTTCCTCTCTGGAGTGACTAACTTCCTATTTACCAGGATATGTGATTTTTTTTGAGGGATGGATAAATAATGTGTTCAGGATTCTCATAGCAGGGGGTTTAATTATTCTCTCATTTCACACAAACACGACCACACATACAGACATGCATACTCACACTTCCTCCTTACAAAGTAATTGTAAAAGTATTTCATTATTAAAATTTTAAAGGCAGTCATTTTCAGCATGTTTTTAACCATATCTGGATAAACCCCCTGATTTTTCAGCCACGGTCTTTGATTAAAATTCAGTAAGATTTGGAAGAATTAAATGCTTACCAGAAATGATGTCCTAAACTGCATAATCTCAAGTATCATGAGCTGATTGAATATTTATACAAATACACTGTTAAAGATTGATCACCTTGCTTTGGAAAATAATTATGAAAAATGAAATGCTAAAGTGATAATAGAAACTCAGCAGACGGAAACCTGTCAGAAGCTAAGTGGTAAAAATATAGATGTGGACGGTAGTTTATAACACTAAAGCAAAATTCAGTGTTTCCTAGGTTTATGCACTTAACTAAGGGTAGGCTTTTAAAAGTGGACTCAGGCATTTGAATTAAAATGGTTTGATGGAACTAAGATGACCTAAAGGTGGCCAATTAGCTGCTCTGCGTGCCTGGTAAACTGGGCCATATTTTTTATATATATTCCTAAAATGGACTGGGGAGCAGGGTCCTTGGCACTTCACATCTGTTACCTCCGACCTATTTCTGTGTGCTGTGAGTTATCATAATTTTCATGCATGGAAAGGCACAGGTGAATACAGAGTTCAGTACTTAACAAAAGCTCATTACAATCAGGGAAAACTGGGTTGGGATGGAGCCTGTACACACTTGTGCCAAATTAATTATGTAGTCGCTGTGATTTTCTACTGATTCAGTTAAATGGTTCCAGTTCCTACTCTGAACTTTTAAATGGCATACACTGATACTACAAACTCTTGTCCCATGTGGGAGTGTATTAAATTACCGCTACAGATCCCCTGTATATCTGGATACCTTCCCCCTCACTTATTTAACATACTGATTATACCTCTTCTTCTTCAGGAGTATGGTAGCCAACCATTCAGTCTATGGGTAACCAAGGCAGACAATGAAATTTCTTTTCAGTCACCTAGAGCGAGGAGGTGCTTGAAATACTGTAGTGTCTGCTGGATAAGAAATCCCAGAATAAGACGACTCCTGGGATATGATCCCAAGATTGTTTTGAAGATGTTTGTATTTTTGCAGGATACCTCATGTGCAGTGGGATTCTTTTTTTTAAGGGTTGCCTTCAAGTGAGAGTTTTTGTATTACACTTTTACAAGATGAGGAAATTTGTAGTACTGTATCATGCTGCCAGACTCTGCTTTGGTTCTGGGTTTTCAAAGGGCTGGTAGGCTTCTGTGGTAAGCCACTTTTATTGCAGAGGATGTGTCTCTTGTTTAGACCCCCTGAGTACTGTTGGAGTCATTGTGGGAGCTAATCAGGTGCGTGAACTGTGGTGTCCCGTGTCGTGTCCAGCTCCGCAGGAAATCCACAACATCGTCTGCACAGGCCTGGCAGGTGTGACGTAGGTTCTGCAGGCGCTCCCAGCCCTCCCATGGCGGCAACTGGAAGTCGCAGGCGGATTATGTGAGTCCTATAAACTCTTGAAACCTAACCCCTTTTAACAGGATCTCCTGGATTGTTCGGGAGAAAAGACGAATTATGTATTTTGTGTATTTTCTCTGTAGCAGTACGTACTCTTGGCAACATGGGTATTTGTTTATGCTGTCCTTAGCACACCTATTCTCCAGACTCACCCGACATTGTTATCAACAAGATCATCTCTGGAGCACTATTACTACTGCTCCTATGATTATTCTGGAGGACAGATACAGGTTTATTAAATAGTAAACTCAAGAGATACCATAGATCGTTCTCTCCTGTAGTCACCCATAGGGTGTCCTGCTGGCTGTCATTCTTGAGGAAGAAGAAGAGGTACAAAAATGAGATTAAGAACCGACATGTTGACAACTCAAAAGTTAACTGCAGGGAATCTGTCACTGCCAGGCTGCAGAGAATTAGCTGTCCACATCTAAGATTAGAAGAAACCTTTCCTATCATTACTTAGAGCATGATGAACTTCTCTGTCAAGAATTGACATAGGAGACAGGTAACAGACTAGACAGACTCCCTGGCACATGGCTCGCTCTATATGGTGCCTTTATGAGGTGAGAAGTCATTTTGAATTAATACTTTTCTGTGCTATTAATAAGTGTGTTATGATGATTACTGCCTGAGTCATTCTTGCAGTAACATGCTTCTGTGGGTTCTAGATCATCTGTTCTTAAGGGATTGCTCGTACCCTTTAACAAAGCCTGGACCTCTTCTTTTAGCTACAGAAAATAGTAGCGTTTGTCCAGATCTCCAGGCTGACAGATTAGTTTTTGGATGGTTCTTTCATCTTTCTGAGGAACAGGAAAATCTGGAAAATGTGATAAGGTCATTTTCCATAATTTAGTGAGGATTACTAGAAGCAAGTATATCGGAATCTAAATGCTTCTGGGAGATCGCTGAAGAGCAGCACCCATCCACCACCTCTTTTCCAGTCCGAGGTGATAACAAGACATGGGTTTCCCTATGGTAGTAGAACAGTGCTTACAAGTACTTGGAAGGTTCCTCGTTCTGATAAGTACCCATACCAGCTAAATGAAGAGGCCATTGAAAACAAGATTTGAAAAGGCTTCAAATAGCAACAGAATATGATAGCAATGAAAAATGCACCACTGTGCTTAAAACCACCCATTCTGTTGGTCAGGTATTTCATATATACACTTTTCCTAAAGTCTCATTTAGAGGTTATAAAACTTCAGGATTGTAGAATTTTGCTGTGATGTAGCACAATTACTTGGTCTTAGCTAAATGTGTCCCTATTAAGTTGAATTTATGCTAATTCTGTCCCAGTTAAGCAGCAGACAATGTTACTGGCTGCACTACTAAATTGCTTTCCTAGGAGACATCCCATTAAATAAGCGATGCGCCCAAAGTGGAAGATAATGAATTACATTTTGACTTAAGCTTAATATGTTTTACATCTGTAATCAGGATAGAATTATGTGCACTGTGGATGACAAAAGACGTCTGGACGTTGTCCAGTCCTCAGTGAGCACGGAAATTGCCGTGTGATTTGTGCAACTAATTTTTAAGTAGCCTAGGCTATGTCTTCCATTTGTGTTGGAAGGTGATTCCACAGCCTGACGTTATTTTTCTAATATTTAGCTGAAATGTTGCTTTATCCTGTTTTCGTTTAGAGCCTTCCAGTTATTCTCCTCACAGACTGCTTACGTGCCAAAAGCATTTGGGCACCAATCCATTCAAATAAACTCCTTTAATTACCTGCGTAGTCTCACTAAAAGCAGAATTTTGTGAAATTTGCCCTTTTTTTCATTATGGACTTTAGTTGCTTGTTCCAGGTTACACGTTCCCTCCGTTCTATGACAGCTCTTTATGCCAGCTGGATCCAGGAGGAGCACTGTCCTCTACTTTCATTTCAGGTATTGGCAGCACCAACTGGGAGGAGAAAAAGGAAGCAGAAGGTCTTTTACCAATGTGAAGGCTGCCCTCCAGCATGATGTATGAAGTCTGTGTTCAGTCACATTCGAAGTAAATGAGCATCTCAAGTAACCTGGATGTGAAAAATACTCCACTTCCCAGGAGACCCATCTTGGTTATAATTCATGCAGTAGTAGGGTGAATTGTAATGATGATGCTTTTAGGGACAAAGGTTTAGTTCCTCCAAAGTTCTGTTGGTCTGCTTTTGTAAGCTAACAGCTTACAAATGTGTTCGTATGTTTGAGTGCAGGCTCTGCAGTTGTGGGGGACTACACAAAGCCAGTAAGTGTGACTTAGAGACCAGGGAGCTGCAGGACAGAACTCCTCAAATTGGCAAATAAGGAGTGTTTGCTAATCTGCTTCCTGTGCCAAAAGAGATGGGCAGCGTGGAGCACTAGGTTGGATAGCAGGCTATGTAAAGGACTTTGAATAAGAGATTCATTGTCTGTGAAGAAAGGTAAAAGTTTTCAAGCCACTTGAACCCTAATCGCTAAGCTAAGCTATCAGCTACGGAACCAGCACGTGCTTTCCATTCATGCTGTCTGAAGAGGAGTCAAGCAACTATTCCCACGGATCCTAGAACTGGGAGCACAATCGAAAGCCATCGTATGCAATCCATGTCAATTGTAAGCTCAATCCACAAAAACTTGTCAAGAGTAGCAAGAAACATAGCGATGCTTAGTTGGTTTCTGGAGTGTGACAGCAGGGACCTTCCCTAGTCCTAGTAATACAAGTTTAGTAAGCAAGAGTTCTTCAAGAAGATAAATAAATAAGAAAAGATTTCTTTGCATTTCCTCTTCCCTCCATACTGAATTTTAATCCTTCATAGCAATTTGGGAAGTTGACCATTTGAAAGGCTGGTTGTTGGCCTTCAGAGGTGATTCACTGGAGGCGAAGCTGTACTCTAGTGACTGATGGGTGGCAGCGTGTGCTACGCTGAGTGTGGGCAAGAACAGTGGTTCAAGGCCTCTCCTCACCTGTTTGCCCAAATAAGTACATTTTTGATAGCTGGTATTATGTAGTTTCCATATTTTCATAAACTGAAACCTATTTTCTTTAATATTCTTAATGAGTTTATGGTCAGAACTAGCAGGACTCCACAGAATTCAGTCTTCTAAGTGGTTGAACATTTGTGAGGCTCCATTTAAGCTGTGAGAAACAGCGACTTCTATAATATCCCACGTGTAGACGGAGAGGCGTAATAGTCACGAGGTCAGGCCCAAGGACTGTGCCTTAGCGACAGTCCAGTCCAACTTGCATAGAGCTGCTGTACAAGCCTTGTGAGTTCCCTTTCCTCGTTAGCATGTTCCGCTTTATCGTTTGCCTTATCTAAACTACAGGTTTTTGCAGCGTGGAAGTCTCTTGCTTGCTTACATGGCAACACACATTGTTGCTTACATGGATCAGCACATGTGGCAACATACCCTTGCATAAATAACAAGATGGTGTCTGGGAGGTTCTCTCATTCTCATGTGTGCAGTCTAGACGGCAGAAACAGGACTGTGGAGTGGTGGGGTGGGAAGAGAGGTTGTGCACCCACCTTCCTGGGAGGCTTGCGGAATAGACCTTGAGCTGGTAGATACAATACATGGGTGAAAATGTCAAGGAGTGAGTTACTTGGCAGCGCAGCATGGCATTCTTTTTTGGATTCCATCAACTCCAGAAACAGTCTTGGAAAGCTCAAACAATGAAGAAGGGGTGAGATTATAGACAGTAGGTTTGATATCTGAAGAGTGAAGATCACATTGCAAAAGCAATAATAGAAAAAAGACAACTAGAGTACGTATGACAAGGGTAGATGCAGGGATAGCATATTTTAATGTGGCAGATTGGACATCATACCTACATTAGGGAATACAAATACGTATGCACCTTTTTTGTTTCTGAGCATTTTAAGCTTTTGACAAGTACTGGGAATTGGCAAGGGCCTTCATTGCTTTGTTGTCTTGTCAGTTGTCAGGGAGGGAGGTCAGCATTCATTCAAGCTCTGTCTGAACAGAGCACCGCAGTTCAAGCACATCATTATGCCATCAAGCTCAGGACCTATATTCTTCCATATGCAATTTCAAATGTCCTCTGCCAGTCGTGTTATTAACATTCTCTGACTTGGCTCACACCACCACTTAATGCATTTGCAGATGGGTAGCGAAAAATTGCAGCTAGCTCAGTTTTGGGTTTTGAACTCCATTTTACAATCCTCCAAAACCCCAGCGACCAGCTAACCTGAGAAAACATACGTTGCCACTTTTGTGGCAAAGACTAGGGAGAAGAATGTTGCAGGGCAGGCTTGGAGCAGACATAAGAAGCATGTGTGAGCCTGCATTACTCTATCTCAGCACCTTACATCCATGCAGATTGATCCAAATGTTGGCAAAGAAGGATTTGTGTGGGAAGAAAGGCTGCCTGAGGCAGCATCTGTATCTTGAATATGTTCCCACAGTAATACCACGCTTTCAAGCATGAATGCACTCCCACCTATGGCTAAGACTTAAAAGCATCTAAATTGGGCCCTGTATATTATATGTGCATGGGTCTAGGTATATGCATTAATTCCTTTCTGATGATAATTTCTGTAATTTGTACTATAGGCAAATATCTTTATCTGGATGTATTTCCTACATTCGGAGTAAAAATTAATGAGTTTCAGTAGCCAGCGGTGCAGCCTGGCATTAATTGTCTTTTCTTTAAAAAACTCTACCCAATAATCACTTTTAAGATGACTGCAGGTTAGTTATGCTATTACACATATGGTAAGGGAAGTGATATTATAAATAAGGCCTGCTGCAGATATGTGGCCGCAAAATGATGCTCCTTTTCTCAGAGGAGATGAACTCTGTTCTTCTTGCAGGCAGTTATGACTAGGGAGGAGGGAATTTTTCAGAGATTGCCTCATGTACAATGTAGGATGTGGAGCCAGCTGTAAGATACAATGGCTGTTGTCTTGACCTTGTCTAGTGGAGGATATACGAGTCCATACGTAGATGTATATGGATGAGAGATGGACCTTAAACAGAGAAAGAGGGAATTTTGGTTAGGAGCATTGGACCTCTTCCGCAGTCCTTTAGCAAGAATGTGAAGTTTGTTCTATTTTGTTATACTTTTCCGCCATTTCCATGGATTTTTGCCAGTTTGCTTGTTGAATACAGTTGCTGAAGGCCCATTACAGGTTGTTAAGGGTTATTTCTAAAATCAAATGAGTGGAGCTATAAAGACTGATAAATCAGTCACCCTGAGAGATGGATTCCCTGCCTCTTAGTGTCTGCCAGTCTTAGCCAGGTGCTAGTCTGAGATGGTTTAGAGATCTGTAACTTACTGACATTAGTGCACGTGTAACTGCAGAATATAGTGACCTTTGCTGGGGAGGGGTTCAGACTAGTAGATGTAATAGTCCTGTCCGAACTGAAAGGCTCTGAATCTTGCAGGTCAAATGGCTAAGACTGAAGAAAGTGAAATGAGGTTATTGCAGCTGTTATAATACATGAAAAAAAAAAAAAAAAAGGAAAATTAAGTAAAAAAGGTTTAGTAGGTATTTAGTAGCGCAAGTAGAGCGCACTCTGTTTTTCTCAAGCTAGAGAGCAAAATTTGGACGCTGTGCTGTAACAGAGATGGACAATTGTCCTTTGGCCACAGCACCCTGCAATATTGGCCATAGCTGGACAATAACAGTAGCTGCAAAAGGAGATGCTCACCTCATTCATCCTTCGGGAACAATCTCAGTTCAGACAAGGACAAGAAAAAAAGAACTCTTAAGACAAGCTGTATTTGACACGGCATTCCTGTAAAAGCATAAAGATAAAACATAGTCCTGAGGCCTATTCCCTAGAGTTTTCCCTCAGCGTGGTTGCTCATAATGTAACAAAACCTCGGCAAAGTAGATTGCGTATAGCTTTTAGCTCATCCAGATACAAGCTGGCCAAAACTTTGTGGGAACAAATTAATGCCATTAATTGTACTCAATGGAGCTAAGCTTATTTACCCCAAAAGAGAGTTTTGCCAGATGTAATGTAGCAGTTGCAGCAGAAGACGTTAGCAATTAGGGTAGTCCGGCTCTAAAATGTGCTTTAAGATTGCACCGTCTTACCCAGTGAGTATCTGTCTGTGCTGTGGGTACTTGTTTACTAATGTGATTTTCTTTTACTTTTTACTCCTGTTGCTGTGCTTACGGGCGAGAAGACTGCACAATTCTGGTTTGTATAATAACGTGTATAATTGCTAGTGAGCATCAGATTTTGGAGCTTCTGGCTCAGTAGCAAGTCTGCTCCACTCAGGAGAGATTTCAGAGCATGAAAGGAAGGGAATCAACCAGAGCTAAGTGTCCCTACCAGTGCCCACTGATACATTTGTTAATATGACCTTTACGATGATAAATATAGAGACTTCTGAGCTCCCTGTCGCATTTACAAAGCCACATTCCCAAGTTCCAGATTAGCTCCTATTGGAATGGAACTATTCTGCTCTTGCAGATATTTCTGGTGACGGCAAAAAAATAAGCATGTCTACCAAACACCTGAGATGATAAATACCGTCATCACTGGGCAAAAATCCATGTGTGCTACCGGTTATAGAAAGCGTAACAGAACCTTTCACGGTGGTGGTTTGCGTTTCCTGTTTTACCAAACTGCTGGGAACTACCAAAAATAATACAACACGATATGCCTGAAATAGCATAATTTATTTCACCACTCTGACACATTTGAGGTTGTACAGAAAGAAGTGATCTGTGCATTCCTTTCCTTCCTGAGGAACTCTTAACGGCTTTCTCACAGTAAAAATGGCTATAAAATCTTCTTTGAATTAGAGCGTTCTGGACATGTCTGAAAAATACCTCATTTTCATTTAAATGATAGTTGTGTGAAAGATAATAGCAATTTAGTACTTCTTTTTAAAAAAAAAAAAAAAAAGCAAAGACAGAGGCACAGCAAACTGGCAGATGAACATTGTAAAAGCCCACAGGATGGGTTCTGTATTGACAGAAACAAGCATCTCTATTCCCATCATTGGCTGTGAACAGCTATTTAGCAAGTTGTGAATCCTGATCGACCTCGTCTTCCTCGCTCCAAAGAGTAAAAAAAACAGGAAAAACCTTTCATTTCTGAGCTGTGTGTGTACTGTGGTCCCCTCTGCCCAGACCCAGGTTCTTTCTGTTGTAGGGAGGATTGAGAAGGGTATTTCTTTTTGCTAATACTTTCTGAACACCCAGTGAAGAGCAAAAGACTCTTTCTCTTTTAACAGCAAATGATAACTTAGTTTTCAACTAGAAGTCAAGCAGGGTTCATAACCACTCTACTGTGATAGTTTTGTGTAGCAGAGCCTTGCAGGGAATATTCTGCAAACCAAATTAGCCAGTTGTCACGCTCCCCAGATCTCTTGCCAAAATGTATGGGGAAAAACCTTTTAATTAGCTTTTCCCTGAGGAGGTCTTCCTTGATTAGCCTTATCCGAACATTGTGTTTTAGAAAGAAAAAATCTGTTTAGAAAGGGGCAAGCGTATACTATAAAATTCATAACTGTCCTTTGCATCCAAGTGGGAGTTCAGTTCACAAGAGGCCAGTATGAACCCAGATGATGTAGTAGCAGCCAGAGCGCAGAAGGCATGGTGGGAGTCTTGATATTGATGAGGTTAATTTGTTACGTACTGTGGGACAAAAGGAGAAAAAAAAAAAATCACGCTGACCTAGCTGAGGCAGTACTTCTATGTATGTGTATTTGTGTGGCAGGGGACAGCAGTGGGAGGAAAGCTGAGGAGGAAGCAAGAATAAGTAAAACAAGATTGATTTATCGGCTCCGAATTGTTCATCTGTATTCCATTCTTCACTGTGCTGCAGAGGAGGAGAACGGCTCTGGCACTGTGGTTGGGGAACAGAGCAAGAGAGGGGGAGGAAGGTGATATCTATCACAGGCACCAAAAGTGTTTAATTTTCCAGAGGCTCTGATTAAACAAATGTTGCTGCTGCCTGGCAGCCCTTGCAGACATTTGTTGGGACAGAATTAATCAGGAGGTAATTTGTCTGCTGCAATGAGCAGGGTGGCTTGGCGGCACAGTCTTGATGGAGACCTTTTGTCCGAGTTTCCCGGGAGCAGCCGTATTTCCCAAACTCCCTTCCGTGCCCAAGATAATGCCACCAGCTTTCCTAAGGATAGGGATTTGCTATTGATGGACCCAGGTGGGGTAAACAATGGCCACAAATAATGATGTACGACCATTGTTAAGTTGATTACGGAGCCCCGGTAATTATGAGGGAGAAGGTCGAAAGGAGCGCCCCGTGGAACTGATCTAAGGACTGCTCTTGTGCAGAACTAAATGGTGCTGAAAGGCATTAGGCTCTGCCCCGTGCGTGAATGGGGAAATCATTTCACTGCTGATGCTACCTCACGTGAATGGGAGCTGAACGGGCCAAGAGAGAAATACCTCGCACTTAAGAATAGTGCATGGTGTCTGGGCATGCGCAAGGTAGGAGCTGGGTAACCAGCGTAGACGTACCAGTACTGTGTGTAGACAAGGTTGCCTGTGTTTCACCTGTTTGCCTAACTGAGGTTTACCTGTACTTTGAATCACCTTTAATCTGCAATTATCCCCTTTAGTGACCTTTTCCGTTCACCCATGTGCAACTACATGAGCCTCAGTCACAACACAGCAGCGTGCAGATTGCCCCAGCGGTTGGGGAAAAGGAGTCACGTGAAATGATTACTGTGTCCTGCAAGGTATAAAACTGTCCGTATTTATGGCCTTTTGTTCTCGTGATATACAGCGGCTGAGTGGGCCCTATAGCAGTGGTGCGGCTATAGGTGAGCAAGCAGATCAGCACCTAAGTTAGCTGAACTCGCTTTGCCCTTTTCCTTTCATCTCTTCTTTTCTTACATATTCTATGTGATTCTACCTTGTACTGTTTGTGTGTTGTGGGTATAAAAGGTAAGTGACAGTACAGCAAATAAGTGGTCTGTATGAGCTTGCAATGGCCCCACTGTCCAGGAGGGATGAAGGCACAGTTTAATTATGCAGGCCACTCTTGGGAGTGATTATAAAATCTTAATACCACTCTGTGAAGGCCACGAGTATTATAAAAATCTTATTTCTGCAGTGAATTAGCAAGTTTAAAAATACATTCCTGCAACTAAAAGGCAGTCTGCCTGATTAACCTTTAGTCCAAATGTCCAGGGCTCATGGGGAAAGAAAGATTAATTCTAACTGATGTAAAACAGCTACAAGAATGACTTAACATTCCTAATGGTGAAACTGTTGTCATTTTAACACCTTTTGGCTCTGCGTGACTTGAGGTAAGCACTGTCAGCCCTTAAAAGGTAGGAATCTCACTCTCGCAGTGCCCTTGACCTCCTTGTTTCCAGGCCTGTGTAGCTATGAGATAAGAGGGGACTTTAAAGCGCTGATATTCTGTTGTCTGGGAAAACTGTTAAAAGCCTGAGACTGAGTCTCTGCCTCTCTCAGCATGGACTTAGGCTTGATGGCCAATTTTGTTTGTTTGGGAGTTCTAGTGGAAATGAAAGAAAATACCATTGTTTATTGTTTCAGTAAAAATAATGGGAATATTGCTTAATCAGTTGTCTTCATAGAATGAGACAGGAGTTGCTTGCTGCAGTACCTGTGGAATTGGGATGGATGGATAAAGTCACGGAGACGTATGAGTAGGGGACAAGTGATGTCGTCAAAGCCAATTCTTCCTGTGCCTCTCTCTCGCACAGCTACCATCCTGGCTTCTGTAGGGCCCAGCTACAAATATGGAGAGAAATGTGCTTGCACAGAACAGATTTTCCTCTCAGCTGTACTTAGACACATTTGCATTGTACTCAGAAGTCTAATGTAAGAAGTGGTCTCAGCTGGCCAAATCTTTGAGCAACTCAGGAGTGGAAAAGCTTTCCCCCCTTCTTGCTTGTGATGAGACGGAAACTGGAAATTTAACATCTGCTCTTTCCAATGAGTGAATTTAGTAAGTCTGAAAGAGATGTCTTTAGAAATGCAGGTTTATCACCTCTTTGAAATGGAAAGCTGCCTGTCCTGTCTAGCATTCTGTTTTCTGTCCAGTGGAGCCTAAAACTTGTTTTACTCCACCAAGGAAATGTAAAATGAAGGGGAAGATCCTGCGGCACACTCTCTTGAGCTCATTTGGAAGCATAAGACGTTTTGCAATCCTCAGGAATGAAATGTTCTCTGTATACCAAAGAGCACCTCCTTTTTGGACAGGGGTTCCCCAGCAGGGCATCCACGTGTGCATCAGAGGTGTTCGTGCCACAGCCACATTTGTTCTGTACAACCAATGTGTGCGCCACGTGTTGGGTTTTGCACTTGAAAACGGGCTTCCTGATGTTTAGGAGGAAAAAATTACACATCGTTGTCACACCTACTTCTGCTGCAGTCATTCAGAATAGCAGCTTGCCTTTTCTGATATTAAAGAAGGAGAAAAGAACAACAGGAAGGAGAATTACAGGGCACGTTATTATATGTGTGCCGCGTTTCAAGTGTGGCTCTTGCTTGAGGATAAGCAAAGTATCTGCGGAAAAGCACAGTGCCAAAGGAGGACAAGGCAAGTAAACAGGGCTCAACAAACTCAGCTAGCTTTAGCTAACAGGTGATGTTAGGCTGGCCTGCGTAAGGGAGGGCTGCTTGTGGGAGCCCATCGCTAAAAGGCTCTGCCTTGGCCCGCTGGCAGAGGCTGACCCTCCGTGCCAGCATACTCTGCCGCTCTGCAAGAAGTGCTTGCTGTCTGCGAGCGCAGGGATGCTTTGCCGTTCCTTTGAGGCACAGCCTCCGTTGCAAGGGGGAACATGCAGCCATCCCTTTGCTCCAGCTGACATCCATCCCTTTCACCCCTCGAGCCTTCAGCATCCGTGTGAACAGCGGAAAGTCCTTCTCCCTCTTTTCCCAGCTAGGGGAAGGTGCTGAGGGAATGGAAGGGGTTGGGACTGCGGGAGAAGCAGCGAGTAGAGGCAGTTTGATCGGGCAGGCTGAGAGTTGCGGCAGGAGGAGGTTGACCCTAGGTTTTAGTTCTGACTAAGGCGGGGGTGGTTGTCAGGTGTCCCCTTAGAAATGCCGGCAATCACGGTACTGGGAAGAGATGTATGGGAGGGCTCCGGCCGGCTCTGCTGCTGCCTGCCCCATTCGGATGTAAATGATCTGGGGGCTGGCAGGGCGTGGGGGGATGCTACAGCTGCAGCACCCCGACCCTCGCAGACTTGCTTCCCAAAGAGGCACCGTGCCCTCATGATAATATTCCTCGGCAATAGAAATGCGCTTGTTCTACGTACACAGAGCCAGAGACTAGTCTGACCCAGTAATACCCTCCGTCGGCAGGCTTCTTAAATCAGACACGAAGAACGTAGAGGGAAAAGTATGTTAATTTACATCCTCTATATTCCCCACCATAGGCACATCACAATAGGGCTCCTGTTCCCTCTCGTCGCCTTCCCTTCCCCGAGCAAAGCGAGGTTCCTCCCACCTGCCCACAGCCCTTCAGCGAGCGCGAGCACAACTCCCACACGAGTCTCCTTGCCAGAGTTTCAGCTGCTGGTGCTGCTTCCATGCGCAGGCTGCTCTGATTGCTGGGCTCGGAGGGCTGATTTTTTTAAGCTGTCTGTTGAGATTTACCCCACCCACCCACCCCCACCCCCCGCTTGCTTAGCTGCATTTGGCTATTGATTTGTGCCCCCTCCTCAGCACCCACGTCCCCGTCTGCGGCGGCAAATGATGCCTAAACACAGAGAGAAGCTGAAAGCAGGAGGAGCTTCTTGGTGGGGTGAGAAGTTCGCATGATCGGTGGCCTCTGCCCCCAGTCCCAGGAGCCACATCCACTTTCCTGCCAGATTGTCCTTTGGTGGTCATCCCGTACTCGTCTTCTCTGAACTGACACCTGGGTGCTCCCTGCTCCCTAAAGTCTGTTGGGAGCTGAGGGCACTTTAACGGCACAGGTTTGTATATCGTGGATATGTTTGGTGGGTATCACCCACCGCTCTGGAGACGTTTCCTACCATAGGAAGTCTCTTATCCATACATGGACCTTTCTAATTAGTATCACCTCTTTTCGCTGCTTTCCATAATTAAGAATAAAGAGGGTATGCATGAAAGTGTTGTCATTGGCAGCTCTCTGCTGACTGGCATATAAAACCCATTAGAAACTGATTATTTGGATTATTAATTTTTTTCCAGGCCATCCTATATCTGATGTTCTATTGCTGATTTGTTACTGATTCTCTATGTAGCTCGAGTCGTCAGAGGAGGAAGTATTCCTGATGCCTTCTTTTACTGATGAGTCCTTGTTTGTGGTTTCCTTTATTTTAAGAAGCGGGTCTGGAAGCACAAGCAGGAAAAGAAAAAGGGATTAAAATGACAAATGGACCGAAAAGATTAAAATGACAAATAATATGTGGGCTGCAGTCGTCTAAAAATCCAAGAATAAATAAGGCTTCTTTTAAAGTGCTTTGAGGAGGAGGTTGATGATAATTTTCTATCAGTTTTTTTTTTCAGCAAGATACCCAACTTCTTTAGATAGAGTGCCCTAAAAACTAGCCCATGTTAACAAAAGCACCTCAAAACAGATTTTACTGGACTATTTTTGTGAATGAGAGTTTTAGATAATGAAAAAAAACTCGTCCAAATGAATTGAAGAATATATCTACCTGTGGTAGATATATTATTGCAGTAACAATCCAGATTGAATCCTCTCGTGTGCCAGACCTATACCTACACGCAGAAAAGCTTGCATGCAGTAGTCGCTGCTGATTGATGGTTTTTCGGCCTTTTGCTGTCTCTTGGAAAATACTGACTTTTGAACAGAGCAGTTACCAGGTTCTTAAGTAGAGTCCGGTGTTCAGTGGGACTTCTCAGATGTTTCTGTCTAGACATAAATACTTCTTTTTCAGTCCTTGGATCTGTTTCTTTCTCCTCAAGTTTTATCCTACTTTGTGGAGGGGGGCAGAAGAGCTTAAATTTTGAGGAATCTGAATCGTTTCCCAGTCTCACTCAGATTGATTACAGTAACACCAGGAGGTCAGTTTGGCCCCCCGTTTTCTCGTTTCGTTATCTCGTTTTGTTAGGCACCCTACAGCAGTGCAAAGCAGTCCTGAAAATGGGTGTAAACTAGGGATTTTTTGCTGATAGAGCAAGTATGTGAACTTACACCCAGATGGAGACTCTGCGCAAGCACAGGGAGCTGTAAAGTTCTTCTCTCGCTTGGTGAAGTTAGGCTTGCATTGCAAAAACTGTTAGAGCGGTGGTACTTCCCTTATCGTCGCTCAAGCCCTCTTAAATAGCTGCTTTTTCCTTCGCAGCCATCGGAGCCTATCGTGCACACAGCAAAAAGCTGCCCTGGTTTGGGTGGCCATTTTCTCTACAGCCTTGGCCTCCCGCGGCCACCAACCGTCCCGCAGGTGCAGGGCACCCGGGGCCAGGGTCCGCGCGGCAGCCGCGCACCCAGGAGCTCCGGGGACAACGTGCTATTAGGGAATTTGCTGGCTTGTTTTCCCCTCGGTACTTTCCTCAACAGAAAGAGCTGCGCCTTGGCTAATAGAGGTCGTAGCTTCAGCTCCAATCGTTGTATTTTTAACATTTTAACTATTAGGAAGTGCTCGCATCCAAACGTGCTGCGTTATCATCTCTGTCAGTAATGCCAGCGAGAATTTGGAGAGACGTTTAGTTGCTGCTTGTGGTTTTTACACGGGTACCACCAACTTAGGATTTGTGAGTTTTACGAGCAGTGTACCGCAGAGGCATGAAGGGAGGGCAGGCGGCTGGTCATTTGGGAAGGGAAGCACCTTGGCATTGTACACAGCAACTGAAGCATCCCCCACCAGTCGTCCTTATTGCAGTTTCTATATCAAGAGCTACGTTTGCTGTGAACACTCAATAAGAAAACTAGAACTTTGTTCTCATTAGGAAATACTTGCCTCTCTTTGGATTCTGTCCTGCTAATTGTGGAGGTGTCTGTGTCAAATAGCAATTCTGAGGACTTGGGTTTACGTAGGTGGCACAAGCCATTTGCTGTTCTTCAGACCTTTGTACTTTCACCTTGAACCTCTTTTCTTTTAAAAAGGGTGCTATTTAGTCCAGATTTCTATTGCGATAGTTTACTGCCTTCCCAAGGAGCTCTAACAGGTAGCATTTTTGCCCCTATTTCCTTCTGACAGCTTTCAAAAATGGGAACAAAGCTAATAGTAGTGCTTTGCACCTACATAAGTCCTTTTATCCAGTGAACCCAGACGTACATTATAAATGTTGGAAGGGTCTTGTAGCCTTACCATGAGCTAAATACAATAAGTACTTTTCTACCTATTCTACAGCAGAGACAACACACTTCGTTCCCAAGAGCAAATGGTTTATATGGTGCAAGGGAGCTTTGTGGGGTGTCAGATTTAATTTCACTTTAATTCAGTAATATTCTAATGTGTAGCAAATACGTGCCCGAAATAAATGTTGGTGCAGGATTCAGAGAGAGTGATGTTGATCAGTACTGGATCAGGATAGCAGCTTCTTATTTTTACCTGTACAAAAAATAATGGTAATTGGCTGAACCCTGCTCTCCATAGGCTGTCTCTCCAGCAACCATCACTTTTGTCTGCTTGGTAGGTAATGGCTGTGAGTTACAATGCCGACTCCGCTGAGGTCACGTGTAGTTTGGCAAAGATTAATAACGTGCAAAAGAAGTTTGCAAGGCCTTTGCGCAGAACCGAGGGTGCCAAAAGCCACAGGTCAGTCAGCTTTGGGCTCGTGTTGCTTTGCTGGATTGATTGATTGATTGATGTATTTAAAGATCAACCCTAGCATTTTGTCTTCCTGTAAATCACTGAAACCCACCAAACAAGGCACAGCACGGTGCGTTCTGAGTCAGGGTCCTCTCCCAGAGGAGACGGGACCGAAGAAGCAGAAGCTGTAAGCAAATTTGAACCGAGCCCCCTGAAGATGCAGGTGCTGACGGTAGGTGAAACAACGGGAGGTCTTTCTCCTCCTCGTGCCGGCGGCCGGCGGCGGTGCCTCCCGCAAGCCGTCTCTCCTGCCTCCCTGGCTCCAACTCCTCCATGGAAACCAGCCGTCCGGCGCTCGCTGCCCCTTGCCACTGGGCCCCTGGGCACTTCGCCCGGTTCACAGCTGCTATGGGGAGCTGCTATTTTTCTCTCTCCTACTATAATAGCATCCTTATGAGGCTTTCCCCAGCCTGTCTCTCCTCTGCAACAGAAAGTTGCATGTTTCCGCGCGTGGCGTATGCTGTGATGTTTGGGTTCATTTAGTATGCTCCTGGGAGCGCATCTTAACTCTAGAACGGGAAAAAAAAAGGACGAGGGTGGGGCGGGGGGAAGGAAGGTCGGAGAAATCCTAGTCTGTAGCGGGAGTTAAACAGAAGAAAATAAAAACAAGAAGTGGTTTTGTATGGGAAAATTGCTCTCGCTGAACTGGCTGTGTGGCGGTGTGGGGCAGTGCAGTTACAGGCATCTGCCTTCTGCTGGGCGGACTTTTGGGAGTGCTCAGAAAACACTGGGAAATCTCAGTTTTCCAGTGGAAAGCCGGTGATAAGGGTAGTCTATTTAGAGAAAATGCTAGAGATGTCTAAGTGTTCTCAGCAGTCTTTGGACTTGATGCATTCTTGATGCAAGAGAGAATATGGGGGGTTTCCAAAAGAGTCTGGTGTTCACATAGTGGGTGTATCTTATTTTACAGAAAATACCTGCCCTGTACTGGTGCCAGATTCATCCAGGCTTCCACCCTTTATCCTAAAAGTCAGGCAGAATTTTATTCCAGATGTGTTTTACACAACCGTTTCCTAGTTAGGCCTTCGTCACCTTTCCCTCCCCGAATCTTTATTACCTTCCCCTGACTTTACAGCCCCGAGAAAACCAGCCCCCCTCCCACCTGCTGTGCTTTGCCTCTGCCCAGTGGTTTCTCTTTGACTCTACCACATTGTCCCTGTGAGCCGAGCGCTTCGTACACAGAAACACGGGTTGCATCATTCCCACCAATCTTTCCCTTACCGGAATTTCCTCCCCCTTTCTGCCTGACTTCCAATAGGATAAAATAGCAGAAAATTTTTACCGAAACTTTTGCTTTCATTGCCTCACATCCTCTTGCTGCGCTCTTAATTACACATTACAGCAGAAAATTCAAAAGGGGGAATAGCATCCTCATATCTTTAGCCTCAGTTCTAAACTCCTTGTTACCAACATGTGAAATGGGTATCTGGACACACCATGTCTGTGCCCCTGGACCATGTTCACTCTAGCGTGATGTCTCCCATTTGGCTTCTTTCTGGACCGGAGCAAATTTACCAAAGCAAATCCTTTGTGTAACCACGTATGAGGCAGTAGGGGAAATTCAGAATGAGTCTGATACGGTTTTTTTGTTGACTGCTGCGATCTGGAGTGCACAGAATTCGACTCTAACCTTTCAAAGGAAAACAAATAGCTTGCATTTAATTCTAAATATATCTCCTGCCCCAAAACACAAAGTAAATAGTCATGGAGTTGTAGGAAAGGAGGAGTCTGCTGGCTGATTAGAAATGTAGATTAATGCCAATATGGAAAGAAGTGCAGTGTTTTATGAGAGTGTGGAAAGAAGTGCAGTGATAGCATTCAAGTGACTAGAAAAAGGGTCTTTCATCACCGGAGGATTGTGGCTTACGCCTTTCTCCGTCCATAACTCACTAGTTGATTACTGGAAATAACACTATTTTAAGACATTATTTACCCTCCTAGGCAGGATCGATGTGTTTCTGTGTATGTCATTGGCAGTTTCAAATTGATAGTGGAAAGTAAATTTGAAGCCAAATTTACTTCAATCTTCTCTTCATCCTTCTGTGAGAAAATTTCCTATGGCTCTGATGTAATATGAGTAAAAGGAACAGGGGATAAAAACAAAACTGAGAATGACATAGTATTCGCTGGAGGGGAAAAAAGTGTGATTTTTCGGGTGCTTCCTATACATGAGTGAAAGGGTTGGAGCAATGGAACCAGTCTACTCAGGTCTGATGGTCACTGGTATGTCTTCATTTAAGCTTTCATATGGCTGTAGATGGCTTGCCCTGTGCTTGTGGACGTGTATCCTGTTCCCAAAGCAAAGGATTGGGTAACCTAATTGGTTCGTTGCATTCCTAATTTCCCTGCCTAACGGATCAGTTTTGTAATCCAAATGAGGTGATTGAATGCTTTTGAATTGTTGATGTTAGTATTAGGTGTCAGATAAACCACTGCTCTCTATCCTGGGGAGTAGTTTATTTTCCTGTGCTGTGTATACATCCCAAAAAAGCTTCCTTTTGATGTGGGGGAGAAAAGATTGCTCCTTTGCAGCAATCAAAATACAGGTCTCGGAAGCCATAAACTGTTCCACTGCAGTTTTTAGAATGAGGTATGGCAAAACATGTCATCTGTGCTTTTTCTTCTTCTAAGAGTAGTCTAACTGAATTCCTTGTATGCTTGGTTACGTGCCACAACTCAAGGGGAAAAACAATATGCATTGTTCTTACTTATATGACCAGCACAGTAATGATATAACGACCTGAGGCAAAGATCTCATTGGACTTAGACTGCCCAAGTTCAGAATTTTCCGAAGTTATTATTCAGTAATTTCAGAACATTTTAAAATGGCAATGAAAACATTTTTTCTTTTTTCTTTTTCTTGGACATAGACATTTTGCATATATTTGGCAGCTCCAAGCAGATCTTGGTTTGTAATAGTCCTGACAGCACTTATGATGATCTGTCAAGTCAGTAATTTGTGAGCTCCAGATTTACAGAATAATTTTTATAGCTAGCATCTAACAAGTCACGATGGATTTATTCTTTTCATTGCTTCGTGTATTTTTGTGAATCATTCAGTTAATTCATGGAACTGTTTTTATTCTTGTGGCACTGACTGGACTCTCTGATATCAATACAACTATCACTTGAAATGGTTATTAATAAGAGATGTGCTAAAAAATTGGTGTTCTGTAGACACGTTTTTCAGCTCGCTGCTTTCTTCAGTGACATGAATGTGAAAACAAGGGTTTACCTAAAAATTATTACAGCTTATTTGTTATAAATTATGATGCATAATAACATGTCGGTTCATTCAGAGGCATAGCACGTCTGCACAACTGCCTTTTTACATGGTTCCTAGATGTTCAGCCCAATCATTTACCTTAACTGGAAGGACGTGCAAATAACGGGATTGAATGAAATAGTCCAACACCAGTGTACTGAACATTTGGTTTATGCATTCATCAGGAAAACCAAAGTGCGTAATCTCGTTCCCCAATTTGGAGAACTGAATCCAAAACCACATTTTCAGTCTTTCTGCTCATTTTTGTTAGGCAGAAACTTTGGAGGTTTGGCTTTTTTAATAAAATGGAATGTAAAAAAAAAAAAAAAAAAAGGTAGCAGTGAAGTCATGAATGCCATTTAACTAAAGTCCAGAAAAACAAAAGCTGAAGCTTCCAACTTCTACTTACCATTTTCTTTTCCTTTGTTCATGTGAGTAACAGAAAAAAATGTGAGGTGGTACCTTAAGCAACCGAATAACGAATTTTACTGTTTCAGTGGCTGGCCAGCTTTTGGACTTGCTGGAGAAACACATAAGTGTTAGCAAAGTTGGGCAAAATTACAGAGGTTTTGCATATACAGAGTTTAATCAAGATGAACATTTTTCGTAGGAAAGTCTCGTTCTCTGTGAAAAATGTACGTGAGAAAAATTGAAATGTTTTGTTTCTCATGTTCCTGAACAGAGATACATATTGGGGGTACTGTAAGAATGTTTAAATCAGCTAATTCCTAAACATTTTATTCCATAGAAGCTTTCAGTATTTCAAGTTCTGTCCCGTATCAGGGAAAAAGTAAACATCAAAACAGTTACTCAGGATGAAAAGTCTGTTTCATCAGGTGAAGTTCTTACTTTATGAAAGTAAAACCACCTGTCTTTTAGAATAGCACGGTGGTTCTGAAACTCCCTGAACCCACTCTTACTATCCATTTTTGCCTTCAGCCTCCATTGTGTCCAACCAGAGCTATACCCTACTGACAGCCCACAATCCTGGGCTGCTAACCAACGCCCTGCGAGGCATTCCCTACATCTCACCTCAGGGACCGTACATCTCTTTTATTAATATGCCTGTCAGAATTCAGGAAATAAGTAGGTGATAGAGCTGCAGAATGTGCTACTCAAAACAAGTGGAGCTCATTATGGACACAGTGGATGGACTTTCAAGGTCTGTTTGGTTTGGGAGAAGAAGGTTGGCAAAGAGGAGAGGCGTGAAGGGGAGAGGTAGAGGAGCTGTCCCCATGTTGCCTGGTGCTTTGGGCTAGCTGGTGTGCTTGTGGTTCACCTGGATTGATTAGGGATCTCCATTTCTCTTGGGATTAAAAAGACTTGAACCTGGTGCACCGGCTTCCCTTCCATGTAGAGGTGGAACTGGAGAGTCCCTGGAGTTGAGTGGAGACAGGGAAGAGGACAACGCAAGCAGGGACAGTGGCAGGCTTGGACCACGTGCAGCTCCATGTGGCCGTTCATACCTCAGGCAGGACAGACCTCAACACGGTGGTTTGCACTGGTAAAGGAGCCTGGAGATCTTTTCAGAAACGCAGCCGGTCACGCCTTTGTTTTGTTTATATCTCAGCTAAAGGAGACAGGAAGACGTGAAGCTGTAACGCAAAGTGGTGTTCTTACATTTGTATCCATTTATCAGATGTACGGAACAATGTTCCAGCCCCTTCTGTTCCCCTTTTTTTAAATAATTTGCTCCCCCACTTTTCCTGGTTTTCTGCCCATTCAGAGAGTCTGTTTTATTCATCATTAATAACCAGAACGTGAGTTGATTTTTACACTCTCCTATGGGAAAAGCTACCTATTAGAGTCTTGTCCTTGCTTTCCTTCTGTAGAACCAGCTGTTTGCCAATATATTACAGTTAATTTGCCTTTAGTGTATGCTGTTTAATGTAATTGTGTATTTTAAGGGAAGCAGCACCCAAATGTATGTTCCTAATCATGGGTAACTCTTGTACGATTTTCCTTTAGTATTCACAAGTGTGTTATTTGACACGCTAATTATTACAATGGTGTATGACTAAGGACGCAAGTATCTCCTCATTTTCCCCCCTCCCCTCACTTAACATTTTGTTTGAGAAGATCGGTACATTTTGTCTGTGAAAAGCCCTGGATTAAATGCCACCCACAAATGATTTTCTGCATGTTTTATTTTGCCAAAAGAGGTTGTCAGACATTGGGGGAAATAATGTAATACTGGCTGACCTAAGACTTCAATTAGCTAACAAGGAAGTTTACAAAAACTGTCATATTAACTTTGCACATCATTTTACTGAGGCAGAAACACTTTGTCACACAGCACTTACTTCTTGCTTTGCTTACCTCGAGGCACAAAGCACAAGCAGGAAAGAAATCTATTCCTTGTTTCTGATGCAAATAGTATTCTGCAAATATTAAATGTGGGGAAGAGGTTTCCTGTCTATCAGTCCTTCCCATTTCAGCCCAATACAACCCAAATAAGTGGTATTTTTGGGTGTTTAGATTAGCACTGCTTTGAGCGGAACCCTTGGATTTGAGGGTAGCATGTGGTTTTAGCCCTGCAAGAAGCCAGTGGACTGCTTTCACATTGTCTTTTACCCAAATGGTTGAAGACATTATGGACGGTGTTTACATGTATTTTGATGATGATTCTAAATCTGCATGCATTTCAAGTTTGTAAGGGACTGCTGACCACTTCCCTTTCTATTACTATCAGTTTTACCCTCAACTTCCTCAGGCTGGTCCTTAAGGAAGGTTTCCCTTCAGTCAGCTGCTTCCCAAGCCATAATTTTATAAATTTATAATTTCCCCCCAGTTTTGCCCTTTTCTTTTCCTACTTCCTTTTAACTGATCTCGTAACAAAATCTCATTTCTTCTTTTCCTTCAGCATTCATTTTCTATTGAAACACAACATCTATCAGAGCCTCTTTTTTTTTGTTGGTTTTTTTTTGTTCCTTCAAACTTTTCCACCCATTCATTTATTTTATTGCAAGCCATCAACCAGATGCCTTCTTCCCCATGCTGATACTCCCGGCTGGAATCTCTGTTTCTGCTGTGGTCACTTTTCCATATTTATAACACCCTTCCTACTAGCTGCCTTCCTTTTTCCTTTGTCTACTCCGGTCTGTTAACATTCATTGTCAAACTCATCTTCTTGCCCATCCCTTTAGCCATATGACCCTTCAGTGGAATTTTTTGGTAGTGTTTTCTCAATCAAGTTCAAGCTGCTTTTTGCTCCCAGCCAAAGCTTCTGCCACTGTTCCTCATTTTAATTGAGCAAATAAATAGCAGTGTTAAAAGAGAACTGGAGGCCTCACTGGTAGCCAGTGGTTCTCCATCAGGATCTATGTGTCCAAGGGGAAAATAATTGTGCAGCTAAGAGAATTCTGGGAGCTTCTTTAGAAAGTGCCGAGTCAAGCTGTGGCCGCAGGCTCTTCCTGCAGAGGTGGAGTAGCCCAGGGATCTAATAGAGTGCAGCAATTAGTGGTCCATTTCCACTGAACACTATTTGCAAACTGCTCGCATCCGGTAGCAGGGTGAGCCGGGGACATTTTGCAGGGATCTGAACTTTTTTCTATCAGCTTCTTCAGACCCTTTCCTTGCTTTTTCTCAGCCTCCCTTTCACGCCTTGTTTCATGGTGTTCACCAGTGTTGTGCTCATGGCCCTGGGGCCGTTATTCCTCCCTTCTTACAAAAATGAGATGAATCCTCTTGTCCCCTCTCTCGTAGTCTTGGATTAGCAACCGTCTCAGCCCATCAGTCCCCAGGAACCGTGTGATTTCAGCCTGGTTTCCCACACCTGTGATTCGTTAGGCAAGGGAACATAAAAAGCTGAAAAAAATCAAGACGACCTCTGAAATGTAAAACCATCGTTGGCCTCGCTTCATCTTCAGCCTTTTCTTTCTTCACCACTCGGCCTTCTGGATCTCAGGATCCAGTGCAAGGTCAGGCTCCTTCAGCTTCTCTTCCCTCTTCTCCTCACCAGAGGGCAGGCAATTTATTTGGGTCCTGAGGCTCTGACCAAGGTTTCACGTGGAAGAGATCTATTACTACAGCATTAAGTTTTCAGACACCTGCTATAGGCCTTTTAAGCGCCTTGGGTGGAACTGCTGTCACATCTCCTACCTCTCAGCTCCACCGTCACATCTGCTGGGTGCGCTCGTTTGTTCATGCTAGGTGTTCTTGCAAAACGCTAGTCACTGCTGGACTGGATAGTGGTATTGATACTGCTACCACATGGAACAGACTGCTCCGCTCCATCAAACCCATTGCATTGTTTCAAGTCTCTTCTCTGCAAACTGAAAGATTTCTTGGTTCATACTAGAAAAAATATAATCACAAGCAAAAGTGTTTTTTAAAAAAAAAAAGAAAGAAAGAAAGAAAGAAAGAAAGAAGAAAGCCAGTACCCCAGCAAAGCAAACTTTTTTTGCAATGGGTTTTAAATTCTGCAGAAAACGAAGAGATAAAATGTATGGGAGCTTTTACCTGCTAAATCCTCTGACAGCTGCTTTCTCATCCTGCTGCCTGAAAATGAATCAACTTAATTATTCCTGTGGCTATATACATCCAGACGGCTTAGAGTTGCCTCTTTATCGCTGGCTACAGTAACTGTCCTTGTGTTCTGGAATAGTTAAGGAGATGGAAAACTGTGGGGGTTTTGTAGTTCCAGGGTACTCAGACTGTAATAGAAGAAATGGTCTGGAATTTTGGAGTCTCTTGTCAATGGTTAGATTGTGCCAGCACTGAGTTTAAATTTGCTTGTGTAGGATGGCGTGTTTGGATTAATATTCTAAAGTAATGTGGAGTGGAAGCTTGGTGTACAGGCTGTCACCGAGAGACTAGTGTCGTGAATTCACAGACTGCAATATGTGGAGATAGGGGGGAAAAAACAGCATTAAATTATCTTGAAAGGACCTTGAAGTCTCTCAGGATGACTCTTCTGAGTACTCTGAAAATATAACCATTGATCTAGTTAAGACAATTTATCCTGTGAAGCAGTCTAAAAAATTGTCTTGAATTACCTGGTGCACACGTTAAACATGTAAAGTTTTCATTAAAGGAGTTGACAGGTGGCTTGTAAACTGAAGTCATTTCCTTTCCCACCAGAATTAGATTTTCTTTATGGCCTCTTTTCTCAGTAAATGCTGTTCATTAAGAATGATTTGGCCATTTCATTCTTCAACCTTATTTTAGCCTGCTCTGTGAATTTAACTGAAGGAAATTCCTTTGTGACTGAAATGATCGAACTGGATCTCCATCACCAAATGATGTTTTCTCCTTCGTTTTTTACCCTGTATAAACCAAGCTGCTTCTTTGGGGGAACATTTAGATAGGAAGGAAACTAGGTATGAATTCTTGAGTCTTTCCTCCAGTTTTCTGTTTGTTGGCTTGTTGATTTTTGGATGGTCATGCAGGAAAGCTAGTGAATGAAGCCTTAAAACTTTGTTTCAAGTCTGGTTGTAGAGGGGGATCTCTGGATGTAGCACAGTCCAGTGGCTTCTCTTTTATCGTATGCTGCAACGAGGTAGGGGAATCATGCCTTGCGGTACTTGCTAATGTTGAGCCAAATTAGGAGAGTGCTGAACTAAGCACATCATTATAAACGTGGGCTCAGGATTTATACCTTAGTCTTGTCTGTGCAGAAGAAAGGTGGACTGTCAAGATTAATGGCAATCAGTCAGCATAACATACTGACACACACACAACCCCCTGAGTCAGTCACCAAGCAGCAATCAGTGTAACGTGTGCCCCAAGATGCTAGAGGTGCAACTTAGTGGTTGTATTGTGATGGTCTCTGGATGTGTTCTTGCTGCTGGAGCATGCTGGTTCAAGAGAAACGCTGATATTGTGGGGAAATTATGAGAAGGGTTCATCTCCTGTCTGGTGCTCCACAGATGGGTTGTTGTGAACATCCAGACCTTCAGGCTGTTCTGGGGGAAGTTTCTGCGAAGACTGATGCTCTGAATTCATAGAAAAAGCGTGTCTGGTGAGTGGAAAGCTCAGACTTAAATTTCCAGAAGCTTGCAGGCAGTGGTAGGTGTCTGAGACGGCAGCCTGTCTTCTCCAGTCGGTGCCGAGGACAAACTTTGCATTGGTATGGGGTAAGTAGAGTAGAGAGGTTCGTGCTTTCTGTAGTTGCAAACAAGCCACCGAAATGCGGTCAGTGGGAAGGTGGCTGTAGAGTTTGGCCGTGATAAACTCCTCTTTCTGACATTGACAACTTCTCTCTTTTTATTTTGTCCCCTTGTTGTAGAACCCAAGTGTTCAGACCTCTGCTCCATCATAAAAGGAAGAGACTTTATTTGCATAGGCAAAAGTTGTCATGGCAAGAGAGGGAAGGAAGAATAAAAGAGGGGGTAAATGGTGGAAAGGCAAAGTAGTGAGAATGTGATATGACAGAGATGAGGTCAAATAAGCTGAACACAAAGCTAGACTAAAACGGCGTAACGAAAAATACATAATTTAATGTTATGGTCATACTGACTGTAGAAATGCAAGGCACATTAGATAGGTACAAAATACGGGGAATAAGGTCCTATGTGATTAAACGGAAAAAAGGTATTCTTTTTTTTCCTACTGTTTTTCTCTTCATGTGTTCAGTAAATTTACCTGTCTTAGTTGTAATGCAGAACTCGGGATTCTTTTACCATACAAGAGGTCATCAGATAAAACGGACATGATTTAAAGCAAATGTGCCCTCTGAAATACTTATTTCTCAGTAAGAGTAGCAAAGCATAATGTAATTAAAACAACTGTCTACAGCGTTTATGTACAATCACATTGAGTAGGGAATATCTTTAATTTCATTGTAAGGTCAGACACATGGGGAGGAAGGGTTGATGCCGTCTCTCAGACAGCAGTAATCAACGGCTGGCAACTCAGCTTTGGAAATTGAACAGATTAAAAGTTCTTGGCAGTGATTCCCAAATGCTCAGGAGACTCAATGCAATCAGCAGCTTTGACATTTTGGCCAGCTAGTTAAATAGTGTTGGCTATAAAGATTACAAGGCAAGTGATCACCCCCTTATGTGCTGGGCCTGGGGCATACGCTTCCCGCCTTCTGTCTCGGGAGCAAGGGCAGCCTCTAAACCGAGGAGCTCCTTGATGATACCCTGTGAATAACTTTCCAGATCATAGCAAAGAAGAGGAATTTGCATTGTTTGTGTGTTCACCACAACAGTGAGTACCAGAGAAGGGAGTCAAGGGTTCATACAGGATTTTGCAACTAAGCAGAAGCGACAGCGCCCGAAGTCTACTGTATTGGAACCTCCTTTGCATTTGTCGTGGTTTAACCCCAGCCAGCAACTCAGCACCACGCAGCCGCTCACTCGCTCCCCCCCCACCCAGTGGGATG
>JAVKLA010000010.1:13296060-13320539 GCA_034782735.1 Sagittarius serpentarius
GGGCAGGAGAAACTGAAAAGTCCTCGACTGAGTCTAAACAAGACTGAGCAACAACCGAAAACATCAGGGTGTTATCAACATCCTTCTCACACTAAATCCAAAACACAGCGCTGTACCAGCTACTAGGAAGACAATTAACTCTATCCCAGCCGAAACCAGGACAGCATTGTTTAGCCAAGAATGAGTGCTGCTTCATATGGATGGTTCAGAGATCAGACTGAAAAGAAGATCCATATACATGCAACTCTCTAAAATACAGTATTTATTTATTTGTTTGTCCATTTATTTTACAGGAAAAACTACTCATAGAGGCAGTTTCCCCAGTGCGAGTGCCTGAATTTAGGAAACTAAGTCTATATGTAAGCAACAAAAAAAACCAGATCTGTACAGACACTTGAATGAACGCATGAAACTGGAACTGCACGCATGCATAAGCAATTGCAGGACTCTCTTTGCTTGCAAATCCGGTTTAGTGCTGAAAAATCAAGGCGATGTGATAGTTAATACAGTAGTGTAGCATGTATGGTTAATTTGGCGGTTATACTCACCTGTTTCAAACTGCAGTAATTTGTTGCTTTCTAATGGCCAGGGAATTTGATCCCTTGAGTGGCAGTGGGGCTTACATGTTCGAATGAAGCTACCTGGTTTTGCAGGCTGCTTTTGCCTGCTACTGCAGAAATGATGACCGCAGGCTGGCTGTAAAACCATGTGTAACAAAGTAGTCTGGCGCAACTTCTCAGCGGGCCTGAGAAAGCAGAAGTGAAGTCAGCGGCTGAACGTCACGTGCTCTGTTGAGGGTGAAAAGTTAAGCGCAGTTTGTTGGGAGCCCAGGCAGTAGTGTTAGGACCTACCAATAACTTAATACATTTTCAGTGGGCAAGGTTAGTTTCCAGTCTCTCCTCTCTTCTCCATTCCTGGCAGTTAATAATAATTAGTCCTAATTAATAATATATAAATATATAACATTTAAATTAAAATTAATTAGCAGCAATAACTAGTCATTGTCAAGAAGGCAGAAAGAGGAAGACAGAAGGTATTTTTAAACATCCAACTTGTCACTGGGATTGTCTGCTTCATTTTTTCCCCGCTATTCCTTTGAGGACATTTCCTTCATTGCATTTCCTAAGCCCATTTAGGTATTCAACCAAGACCCAGTGAAATCAGCAGGAGACGCCACTCACCTTGTTGGGCACGATCCGTTAACCTTCAGGTGTTACAGTTGTTTGCCCTTCCCGTTTGTCATTTCCCAGGTGTGACAGCACGTTTCTTATTTGGACTGGTACGGTCTAGCGAGCGGACGCCGAATGCAGTCAAGGCGGCGGCGTTAATCCCTCTAAGCAGTCGGACGGCAGTCAGGAGTTTGTCTTTCAGATGGGGAAGTAGCTGATTCCCACTGGCAGACCAGCTAAGTAACTCTTCAGAGGGATTTAGCTGCACATGGCCACCGTCTAAAAACAAATACTTCTGTATATGAAATGGAGAGTATGCAGGTGTAGAGTACAGAATTCAGCGTTGCTTTTTACCTTCAAACTAAGTTTTAGAAGACTTCCTCAAATACGTAGCAACATACCTATTAGATTTGTAGGAGTGGACGGAGGGCAGCTCGGCTTTGCTGGGCCAGGTTCGCAAGATTTACCAAGAGTAGGCTCTTAACTGCAAGGACGCATTCAAAGCAAGGCCCCAGCCAGGTGAGCGTAGGTAGGCTGCCTCATCCGGAGCAGGGGTGGAAAGGTGGCAAAGGCATTTGCAGCCCACCTGAGCCAGCGCCTTTGAGAGAAGCATCTTGCTCCTCTTGAAGTAGATCTCTGGGATGGATGTAGTCCCTGTAGTAAGGAAGGAGATTATCTTCAGTTCTTTAATTGCTTAGTTTCACCACCTGCTGGACACAGCTAAAATAAGCGCTTAGATCACATCTGAGAAAGAAGTTACATCTCGGGAAGCAAAAATAGAAAACATAGTGCAGGCAGTGAGTTAGAGGACTGAGGCAACACATGTGAAGCAATGAAATATTCATGCGAAAAGAGAAATTTTCAGAATGATTAGGGAACCTCTGAGGGGCTGAGCTTCTGTTTTAAGATACATGGTGAAGACGAAAGAATAAAGGAAAACTAACAGTGCAGAAAAAGATTTTTCCCTCTGTTTGTGTAGCTGTTAATTTCTGTCACACCCGCTTTGACACCAGGGGGGCATTACTGTTTCCTACTGTTTTTTAGCTGTTGGATTTGGGTGGGATGGGCCTTTCTAAGTCTGATAAATTGTTTTTTCAGCCAACTTAAGCACAGCAACAGACAAATATTTCAAAGTGTGTGATTCGCACCAGCACCGAGGAAATGAGTCTAGGGTTGCGGAGAGACAGACAGTAATCTGTGATATGTATTTATTTGAACTAGAGCCAAGCAAGTCCCCTTAGTTAACTGTGTCTCAGCAGTTTTCTCCCAATAACGTGATTAATATGCAGATAGATGGCTGTTGCCCAGCCATCCTTCATTCTCATTTTTTGGTTTGCATTGTTTGCGGCATTGCTTCAAAACCAGTCCCGTAATATCCTTGGCAAATTGATCTATCTCTCTCTCCCCTGACTAATAGCCTCTTTTACCAAGTTCTCTTTCCTTCACTGTGTATGGCCATAACGTGCCTGCAGTGTAAGGCTCTCACAGAATCACAGAGCGGTTGAAGTTGGAAGGGACCTCTGAAGGTCATCTGCTCCAACCCCCCAGCTCAAGCAGGGCCGCCTAGAGCCAGCTGCCCCGGACTGCGTCCAGACGGCTTTTCAGTATTGTCCTGGTTTCGGCTGGGATAGAGTTCATTGTCTTCCTAGTAGCTGGTACAGCGCTGCGTTTTGGGTTTAGTAAGAGAAGAATGTCGATAACACCCTGACGGTTTCAGTTGTTGCTAAGTCAGGTTGAGACCAAGTCGAGGACTTTTCAGCTTCTCCTGCCCAGCCAGCACAAAGGCTGGAGGGGCACAAGAAAGTTGGGAGGGGAGACAGCCGGGACAGCTGACCCAGACTGGCCGAAGGGGTATTCCATCCCGTGGGACGTCATGCCCAGTATATAAACTGGGGGGAGTTGGCCTGGGGGGCAGATCGCTGCTTGGGAACTAAGTGGGCATTGGTGGGCGAGTAGTGAGCAATTGCACTGGGCATCACTTGTTTTGTGTATTCCAATCCTTTTATTGTTATTGTCACTTTATTGTTGTTATTGGTGTCGTTAGTTTCTTCCTTTCTTTCCTGTTCTTATCTCAACCCACAAGCTTTACTTTATTTTCCAATTCTCTCCCCCATCCCACTGGGTCGGGGGGGAGCGAGTGAGCGGCTGCGTGGGGCTGAGTTGCTGGCGGGGATTAAACCATGACAAGTATCTCCAAGGATGGAGACTCCACAGCCTCCCTGCGCGTCCTGTACCAGCGCTGGGTCACCCTCACAGTGAAAAAGTGTTTCCTGATGTTCAGAGGGAACCTCCTGTGTTTCAGTGTGTGCCCGTCGCCTCTGGGCGTGAGGAATAAAGGAAGCAACGGGCCACAGTTTGCAGCTTTGTGCTACTGTCTTCTGGTCAGGGCAGCAGCTCTAAGACCCAGCAGGATTGCTGTAAGACCCGAAAAACTCTCCGCCACCTCTCTAGCGGGCAGTTAGACCGGCCCCGTGGCTTGTGCACTTCACCCAGGTTGAGCTGGCAGAAGTCGGGATGTGCATCTGCGCTCTCAGTCGGCTCCGTAGGACTTCACAGCTGCTTTTCTGCTGTTACAGGTCTGGTGGTGTGTGTGTGCCTGTCCCTGACATGACGGGAGCATCATCTCACCTCAGAATGTGGAAGAGTTACGCTACTGCTGCCATGGGCACACAAACTACAGACAGAGCGGGACTTAAAAATCCTGTAACCAGCAATTGTCATTTAGCTGTCTAGGGAGACAGCCAAGCAATAAATGACACCCTCCGCACCACCCCCTAAAACAAGTAGTTTTCTTGTTACAGAGCAGATGAGCTTTTGCTGTAAGCTGTGATGCCCTGTCAGAAATTGGCTTATTTTCTGGTTATGCTACGGAAAAATTGTCTTGAGACCACATAGTACTAATCAACTTCTATACCTAGAAATCTTACTGTGACCCAGAATAAGATTTGAAACAAAAACGCAGAAGGTGTTAACACAGGTTTTCTTTTCCTTTCCTTGTCAACCGCAGGTAATGCAGGTAGTGAAAGAACAGATAATGAGAGCGCTCACTACCAAGCCTAGCTCTCTGGATCAGTTCAAGAGCAAACTTCAGAATCTCAGTTACACAGAAATACTGAAAATACGCCAGTCTGAAAGAATGAACCAGGAAGATTTCCAGTCTCGTCCGATTCTGTAAGTACTGTCTTCTCTCCCCACTCGTTTTTGCATGGAAGGATTAACAAATGTGAGTGACATTTGTGAGCTCTTCTGGGGGAACCCAAGGAGGAAAGCTCTTCAGGGAGCCACGCTCAAAAGCAGTAGTGCGGCAGCTGCTTGAAGTGCGTTATGTTTTCTTCTGCTGGGAATCACAACTTTTTCTTTGAGTTCAGTTAAACCAGATTCAGCGAATCCCTACAGGGTCTCACATGGCTTATTTGTATGAAACAATACTTTGACATTTCCTAGCTTTGCATGATTGTGAGCCTGGATTTCGTGCTGGTAGAGGCTTTTTAAAAAAAACAACAAACCACCACAACTTTGTCTTCTGTCCAAGGGCCTTTAAAAATTCCAAATGTCACTTCTCTGAGCGAGACAGGGAGAAGCCCAGAAGAGGAGGAGCCAATACACACTGGCTCCACAAAAGAGTGGTGATGTGTGTGACTGTTTATGGCCATTATCTTTGGTGTTAATGACGAGGAGTTACTTATTTGTAAATGATAACATTCTGGCAGCTAGCCGATGGGATTCTCATTTCCTTGTTGTTTACTGCAAAGTAGCAAATGCTAATATCGCCACCATAGCTCCTTCCCGTTTCTCAGAATACCCTTTGTTCTATTATATGAAAAATGGAGGCCGTACTTGGCTCTGGACCAAGTCTGGGCTTGTGGCTGAACTGATGGCACAGGACAGATGCAGACTCCGTGGTGCGCAAATGATGTGCTGAGAAGAGCAGGAACCTTTTTCGAGATCAGCAGAGAAATGGTGAGGACTCCAGATGCATCAGCTGAAATGTCGTGAAATCCTGAGCACGTTTCAAGTGGAACGGCTCATGATTTTCCAAATCTCCTTTTCAAGGCAAAGGTATAGAGAAGGGTTTGGACCAGAGCATTTCAGGATTCGGAAGCAGGACGTTCATTTGAATTTGTTTCTAAAGGATACTAATATCTAAGTACGAGCTCTGGGGACACATTCCTCCAGGGGCAGCAGGGCAACAGCAGAAGCATAAGCTAGGGAGAATTACACACTTAAATTTTAATCATACCAATGTGGATCAAAGGGGGAATGCTTCTTTTATGTTTTCAGTGTATTAGAAGATAGGACCTAATGCCCAATTAGAACTGGTGTCACTCACAGTAATGCATCAATTAAAAAGCTACAAATGGTTCCAGTCAGTTTTGCATCATTACACTGCTCAGAAATCCCCTGCCAATCCCCTGCAACGTTTAGTGGTTCAAAGCCGCTCGGTACTGCTGAGCTTGTCACCAAAGCGTCTCGTTTTCCCTGCTTTCCCTGTGAGTCAACTGTTTTAGGTATGATACCGGCCAACTATTTATATTCTCTCGTACCATCGCCTAGTCTGGTGAAACTTGCCGGTGCCCTCTGAAAGCTCTTTATTGCCAGTATCACTGTGGCTAGTTGCTGCCACAGTGCGGAGTCTCCTTCCCCATGGTGGAATGAGTGAAACAGCCAACGCAAATAGTTAAGAGCAACCGAAGTGTTACCAGAGACTGATTTCAGATTCAGGACAAAGGCTAAGTCTAAAGGCTGTAAAGGCTAAGTAAATCGATAAGGTGTTTAAGCACTCACAACTGCATTTGCAGACATTTAACTCTATGCATTTGCATTTTGATTGCATCCATGATCGCTTATTCTTGACTGTGAAAAGAAACGGTTCTTTCATTTTCCCTTTTGATTTGATTCCCCGTACTGAACTCTGTCAAATTGCATAGATGGCACAGTTGATAGAAGTACAAAATCATGGCCTCATTGTGGGGAAAGAGACCGTGAGCGAAGAGAGCAATCGTGGCTGTGCTGTGTATTTTAAAGCCTTGCAGATACACTGAAAGAGATTGCGCACAACGGTGAATGTCAAGTCAGCAGGCCTTGTTTAATTCTGCGTGAGAATACGGCAATCAGATGGTGGTTTTTCCTGCCTTGAGCACGGTAGAAGTCTTTCTTCAGTTTTTCATTTTATGAAGCACTGAAGTTTTAAGTTTTCAAGCTGCTGGATGAGAGAAGTTTCAGTGAAGCTGGATTTGAATGTAAGCTGGAAAGGAATGTTGCCTTAGATCCTCGTAACTCCCAACAACCTTGTTTAGCACGGATTAGCTGTTTCTTTTATACGAGCATCGTTGTATCACATGAGATGAAGTTTTTTCAGTTTCAGAACAAAATCCATTCAAGACTCTGGGATCATTATTGATCATCCAAACTGCCATTCCACAACAGAATGATCAAGTATCACTGGTTCGTTTTGAATGGCTGTGGAAGAAGGTGTCTAGCAATCCTGTGGGCCTGTAGAGGACCAGAGATCTCCTTGGCACATTAAATGGCACCACAGATGGGTTAATACTGGATAAAGATCTGATGTCCCAGTGGAGGCTTGCTGGTTAAAGGAGAGTTAAGGTCAGCTAGGGAGCCATTGCTAAGTAATATCTGTGTGAAAATCAGCAACATCCAGGGAAATAGAGGGAGGGATGTGAATGCTTTTCGGCTTTTTATCTTACAGAGTCCTCTGCAATGTTAGGAAGAGTCACTAAGGCCTGCTCTGAATGTGTGAAGGGATTAGGAGAGGGCATAGCTACAAGCCAGAAAGATAAAAGGACAAAACACATGAAAGCAGTTTTGGGATAACTCTTCTGTTGTGTTGTAAGGATGTAAATGTCTGTAATATGCCCCATCCTGGAAGGAAAACAGCTAACAAGAGAAAGTCTTAACTATAAACTGGAAAGGTAGAAGCTGGGGACAGATATAACTGGTGCTGAAGAAGAACTACTATGATTTGAATAATTTAAAAAGAATTGCTAATGATTTTCAGATTTGCCAACAATTCGAGTCTGTTACTTTAAAAGCAAGTAACTGATGTCAGTATTGCCTATAGTGCCGAGACCAGTGAGCGACCAGAAAATTAGCGATCATATATATTGCTGTGTAGTGCCCTCAACCCTTCTGTCTTACCAGCCCACTAACTTTTGCTGTTCTTACGTGACAGGAACACGGTAGGAAACTAATAGCAGTTTTTAAAGCCGCTGTCTCCTTAGACTTCCCAAGTTTGTTCTCTCTCTCCTCACAAGGCATAATCTTTTTTTTCTAACCCGCCTGTCTTTAGATGCTGACCCTGAGGAACTGAGCTCCCTTGCCTTCAGATGGCTTTCTGAAGGAAATACAAAGATTCAAAGCAGCACATCTTTTGTTTCACTGTGTACCGTGGCTTGATTGTTCTGCTCCATTTCTGTCACCTTGAAGTGACGGAACGGAAACCTTGACAGTGAGGAGCACGAAGTGGCAGGATCACCTTGCAAAAATGTATCAGGAGTCATGGTATCTGACAAACAGCTGGAAACCACACAAGTCAGAGTAACCATGTGTTGGCACGAGCTGCTGAGGACAGTAAGTGCAGGTGACCATGGCAAGGGATGGATGAACTTACGGGGTGTCACTAAAGTCCGAAGTCAGTGAAGACTGTTTCTCCGTGGAGTAATGAGTTGTCTCCACAACCCCTGTGTGTTTGAGTTTGGGGACTGTAAAACCGACGAGACTACTACCTCTGAGCTTCGCGGTCGTGAGAGCAAATATACGCACGTGCGTAAAGGGACTCCAGCACATCAGCAAAGAGGCGGAAGGTGTCCCTTCTTTCCTACCTCCCTTCCTCCTGTGGAAAGTCTGCCTTAGACAGTGAAGTACTTCAGAGGGGATTACCTGTTTATTTTTGGATTGGTTAGAAATCCTTCTCTTTCTCTGGTTTGTAAAGGGCAGATGGGGCTTTGGAGGACAGAAGAGGGAATATTATGAGCAAACGGTCAGATGTTAATGTGCTGGGTGACCCATGCGTTTGTGGTTTTTCAGTCCTGTCTTACAACTATGATGTTATGATGTCTTTAACACCTCTTTAATTATAACCATCCAATTTCTGAATTAAACTACCTAAATATCAAACTGATGTTTATAGCAGTCTTGAATGTTTGAAATCAGTCCAGCTGGAGATTTAGTCTGCAGCCTGGACTGCTGAGTAATCCATACTGTATTTTAAGACTGTTCTCCTCAGCCCCTGCTCCTAGCTTTTACCTGAGGAATGGGGAAAGCTCATCAGCTCAGTAAAGGCAAGACATTCATTCAAGCACAGTATTTAACCATTCAGCATATTCATATCGTAGTTCCTAATGAGAAGACAACAGCGCTTGAAAATTATCCTAAAGGACTAATAATACATTTCCAAAAGGTGGCCTGTTTCTGTAGTTACAATGCTTCCTTGATTTTTGACCAGCTAGATTTTCACAGCTTATAAATATGCAGTGGGTTATGCATCAAGAACCCCAACCATTTTGTTAATAGCTGGGAGAAAGATGGCAGTTTTGTTTCAAGGCCTGATCTTCCTCACGGAGGATTTCCAGTGATTTCAGCGGGGGTCTGGCAGATCCAAGTGAATGTGGAAGTCAGCAGAGACTGGGCTCCCAAAGTTTTCAAGAAGAGAGAAATTTTTGTTGTCTCTATGGGATACCACGGCTTTGCTTCCTTTTGATGACAATTGCTGGAACCTACTGCCAGACAGAATGATTTCGGTATTACCTAATTTGCACAGCAATGCAAAATTGTGGTTCTGACACACTTCATATTTTATAAATCCTCTACACATTCAGTTATTTTTTAATCTTACTAAGCCTGCTGTCGAGTTGATGTTTAAACCTGTCTTTTATGTATTCGTAATGAATCTAAGTGAGGATATAACTGATGAATTCAGACATCTGTGAATCCATGCAATGGTGTATGAAATCAAACTTTAAATACTATGTGCATACGTTTTCTGCCTAGTTCTTGACATGTTGAACTCTTATCAAAGTAGGATGTAGAAAATGGATTTTCTGAAGGATGTATAATATTTCTAAATACGCTGCTGGTTTCTGCACTCCTGGGCAAGGGTAAAGTTTGGTCCTTGAGCAATCCCTAGTCATGGGTTAGTCTTCCACAAAATTCTGATAATAATGAATTAATTGAATGGCGTGGAATTAAGAACAAGCATATAGTACTGGTCATTAGCTTAGCTCATTGGCATTGCTCGCTGTTTTTTATCATTGTTTCAAAATGTGTTTTAGCCTTCTTGTGTTGTCCTAAATAATAGTGCTAGTAAAGTATACCAGCAGAGGATCGTGCAGCAAAAGGTGACAGACCTTCAAATAAGCTTCACGGCACTCCTACGATGAAAGAGCATTATTTGCCGCAGAAAAACCTTGTTGATGCATTATAGCAAGCGTTATTTTTAGATGAGTGAGGTAAGAAACAAATAAGTGACTTGCCTGAGTCAGACACTGATGCCGTAGCAGGGAGATGTCTACACCAGAGATATCCTGCCACCCATTCCCTGCTATAAGAAAAAGGGCTTTTTTCTGGAGCAGTCTAGATTCTGACCCTGGGCCTGCCTGTGACTGTTGTCCCCTTCAAACTCCTTGCGGAAACATCTCGTGAGACTCTGTCTCAGAGCAAAGAGGATGGTCTTTGATTGAATTTGACAAGTGCCTACTTTCTCTCCTCCCAAGGGAACTAAAGGAGAAGATTCAGCCTGAGATCTTAGAACTGATCAAGCAGCAACGTCTCAATCGACTTGTGGAGGGCACCTGCTTTAGGAAACTCAACAGTCGGCGTCGGCAAGGTACAGCTCAGACTGCCTGGTCTGGCTTTTTATTGTCTCTTTTGTCTAAAATTTGAGTTGAGCAATACTGCTTTTACTGGCAAGATCCTTGCTTGTAGTGCTGTCTTGACTGCTTTTACCAGGGGCCATCTGAAAGCATCTCCTAGTTACAGCTGTTGTAGGATTTCCTGTGTTTCCCTGGATTTTGGCTTCATCACACAGATCATCTGGAATAAGTTTGACAAAAATCTCAAGCAGCAGTCTGGCACTCTGACTTGAGTATTTTGATTTCTGTCTGGATGTCCAGGCCTCTTGTTCACCTCAAAACAAAATGTCTGCCTCTGCAGGAGTAGCGCACGAAACTCGGTGGAGCCAGAATTTTCATCTCTCAGACTTGGACCACCTTTATGTATGTGATGAGCTCATTTCTTTCTGCACCCCTCCCTCTAGGACTGCCTGTCCTTGGTTTTTGTCTTATATTACCATATACATTAAATATATTATGGTGTTTAAATATATTTTTAAAAAGCACTTAGATCGGTAATTTGTGTACCTTCAGATGAATGCTTGATTGACATGAGAAGATTATTTTTCCAATCCTATGAGCCAGTGCTCCCTGTTAGATTTACAGCTCATTTTATACAGTCAAACTCCCTACGATTCTTTTCCCCTCAGAGAGGCACACTTCTTTCTCTGGACAAAATAACGGGGACATAGTGTAAATTCAGCAGATTAGTTAGAAGTTGTATCCCAAAATTTCCCTTTAAAACCCTCATCTTGTGAAAATTCAGATTGCCATTTGTTTTCCGCTGTAAATACAATATAAATTAGAAAGTTACAAAAGCCAAGAGTAAGAACTAACAAAGATCAATATTTGAGACCTTCAGATCAATTGGGGAAAACTGCTTTCTTCACAGAGAGAAGTAATTCCTGCAATGCCTCCTTCCTTAGAAACAAGGAGGCAATTTTCCTTAATGTCGGGAGGTTATTTTGGAAAATTTCAAAACCTCTATGAAAGGGCTGAGCTGCAGAAAAATGTGATGCAGCTTTATGTCCTCTCTGTCAAGCCTACAAACATCTATGAAGCCCACTGCACGGAGTTTAGGGGAAGAGCATTAATATTCCACTGAGACGAGAAAGTACAGAAATACAGATTTCACTGGGAAGCATGATGCATGTTTTCGCTTTAGCAGCATATTCACGGAGTGAAGGTAGCTAAAGTAATGCGTAGTTTGGTTTGGCTATCAGTAGTGAGGGTTGTTTCTTTTATTCCTCTCAGAACCTTAATCCGAATGACTGAATTTCTAGGGAAGGAGCAGGGTTTGTGGCAAACATTCCTCCTTTGGCAGATCTCCAAGAGGAAGATAGACTGTTTATTTTATCTTAAACTGTTGTTAGTTCATGATTTATAGGATCAAAAGCCTTAGGGGGTATAAACTGGTTCAACTTATATGAGTGGGGCTGAAATTATAAAAAGCATTAAAAAAAAAAAATTAACGTAATCTTCTGGTCCACAGTTGAGAAGGTTGCTATGTATCATGCCTTGGAGTGAACTGTATAGGCCACCAAATTAATTGCTTTGATGTCATATTTATAAAGGGCCAAAAAAGTCCATGATACTTTGGAAGCAACTAAAACATGCGACCATGCCTCAAAGAACTTATCTTCTCTAAAATATATTGGGTTTTGTCAGATACAAGCCCATTTAGAAGGGCATGTTTCCACGTGCCCTTAAGAGTTCTCTGCGCTTCGTGTTAGACTCCCCCTGTATTCCCTGAAACAGAGGTGTAAATTATCCCCCTGGGAGGGAGGGAGAAGACACAACCATTACAGAAGATGACGATGCATGAGGCCACCAGGACTAAACTCGGTAAGGTCCGACGCTGTGCAGTCTTATGAAGAGCAAAGTACGGTTTGTAAACACGGGCATGTTCGGCGTATAAGCCATTCAATTGGGATCCTTTTTTAGGTACGTGCAGTGCCTGGCACAGTCCAAATAGCAAATAGTGGCAGCTGGTACAAAGCAGAAGCTGCTCTCTTGAAATCAGCCTTTATCCTTCAGGGTCTGCTGTACCCGAGGCAGAGCAAGCTGTAAGGCCAGGGCTGTCATGATGTCAAGAGCTAGGAGATGAAGTGAAGTGAATGGAGGACCAGAGGTCTGGCTAGCGATACTAAACATCGGGACAGTCAAGCTTTCAGACAATTCCTCTGAATGTCCTGATACAATTAGTACAAGTCCCAGATTCAAGCGTGTCTTCTGTTAGCCTTTCCCCACCTCCCCATCTCCTCTCCCCCAACCCACCTCCCTGTACACGTGCTCTGTGCTACCTGGGGGTTCAGGAGCCCCACCACCTGCCCGCTGCTCCCACTGAATTCACTTGCCACAGCGCATTACCAAGGCCCTCAAAGGGCCGTGGTCCATCTAGGTTGATACGGAGCTGAAACAGAAAAAGGGAGTGCTGTGAGGCATCACGATTTGCCTGTTATGTGACAACCTACTTGTAAGAGTACTAAGATCAAGTAGGAGTTTTACTTTAGTATGTATACTGCTTCTTTACCTTTACTATGATTCTTTTTTTCCCTTGAGACAATCCTGGAACAAATGTCGCAAATCTACGGATTGTACAAGAAGAACCTGAACATGCCCTACACAGGAGAAGCTGAAAGCCTTAAATTGCCCATTTAAAATTAACAGACGTTATCCCATGATAAAGACTCCCGAGCAAACTTCTGTTAAGACTGTTGTTTGAGCGTATGTTAGGACACACATGGTTAGTCACAGTGAGCTGAAAAATTTGACTTAAAAAAAAATGAGCAGGGAGTTTACAGAGCCTCTTACAGCCCTTTGAGAAGAGGTGAAACACTTTCATACATACTTGGCATTGGAAAGCCTCTGATCCAACAGGTGATTCGTTGGGGGGATGCTGAAGATTAAGCTGTGAGGTATCTGTAGTCAGATCTCTGCCTTTTGTGTTTCAGCACAGGATTATTATATCAGCAGGATCTCTCTGTGGCCAAAATTCAGAAATATCATCGTTGTCCCAGCAGGATCCTTAGCACTTTCAAAGAATATATGGCCTTTCCCTTGCAAGGTGTCATAGGAGAACTGCAGCGCTTACTCCTGTTTTTATTAAGCTTTCTTAATCAGTTGGAAATGAAACAGCAAAATCGAGCCTGCCCTTCTGGTCACTGTTCAACAGCAGATCATGAAGCTCTGCAAATCCCCACTTTGTTCCTTGACCGTGGACGTCAGCTGACAGATAGACCTTGTCAGCTTTCTCCTTCCTTGGTTAATTCCTAAAAGAAAGGGGAGAAGACTAAAGTGAAAGCCTGCAAAGCACTTTACAACCCCAAAAGTTATTACTTCCAGTAGAGCTAAGTAGCAGATAAAGGCATTTTATTGAGGATAATAGATACTTCTGATGCTGTCATCCAGTACATTTGTGGTTTATGTTGCTGGGTGCACTCTTGGAATAGATGCCCCTTTTAGCTTTATAAAGATTATAGAGAAATTGCGTGTTATTGAAGTGGTTTTGCAGCCAAAGATGAGGTTTCTTGATCAGTAACTTTTGGAAGGGAAGGAAAACCTGGTGGTACGCACCATTAAATTAAAACCACAAGGCACCATGGAAGTAACCTGGGAAGAGACAGCTTAAATTAAAACAAAAAAATCAAGTGAAGAGAGGTTATCCATCTCTTGCTAGGATAACAAACTCACACTTCTGAACAAGAACACACACTTTGTCTTTTTTCTGCCAAGCCTCTTTGCTACTGCTACTCCATCCCACCCTCCGTAGTCCCATAAAAAACAATATTCTGTGAGTGCGTGACTTGCTGAGAGGAACCGCTTAACCAAAGAGGAACCTCCAGCATTGCCACAGGTCAATTATTCGCCGGTCATTTGCAGGGCTTGCTGGCTTTCATCTAAGCAGGTAAGACCAGTTAGAGTGAAAACGTGTCACTACAGTTATATTAGAGAAGGACAATACAATGAAAGAAAAAGGCTGAGTCCACGTACGAATATCTAAAATCTACACAAATACGTATGTTTTCGCTGATATATTTAAAAGTGTATTCCTGTTGCTAAATCCGTGAGGAAGATTTTCTTTGAAGAGAAAACTGCTTTAGTGATCTGGAACATATCTTGGGATAAAATGTATACTCTCAGACTTTTGTCCGTGCATATCTGAGCTGTTTTCTCTCCAGATTCTAACTATAGAGCCCTTCAGTACTAACCACGGCACTTCTTTACCTAGGATAGCATGGTTAAGGGCATATGAGTCATTGACCGTTAATGCACGTGGAAACACACTATGTGAATGGCCAAGCACTCTGTAGCCCATCAACAAAATGTTCTGTGCCCTACTATTTGGGCACAGTTTTGAATATTACTCTTGTAGCCAAACTGTAGCTGATTTTGTTATTTGGGATTTTTTTTTTTTTTTAACCTCATTTATAATCTTTAACAATGTGCTGCAATATATTTAACCCGCTGGCTGCTCTAGCAGTTATCTGAAAATCTGAACAATTTGTTTGAAACCTTTTCAGGTTAAAAATGGGAATGATTAATTCTGTTTCCCAAAGAAGAATCTCTAGTACCTTAATTTGGTTGCATCAGTGGTCAGTGAGCTAAAAGACATAAGGACTCACCGGAAAGTGTAAATGATGCAGTGTCCGAAAATTGTGAGGAAATCACAAGCCCGTATCACCTCTAAAGACTCTGGGGTTAGTGACTGCCGTCCCCTAAATAAGGGTTGTAGCTCATAGAAGGGGCTTAGGCTTTGGGGCAAATTTGTAAGACTGGGCCTAAAACCAAAACAAACTCCACTCCTTCCTGAACAGACAGTCGCCCCACTCCAGCTGTGCACGTACACACGGATCTGCCAGCTGTGGAGTACAGGGTCTATTGAGAAATGCCTGTCCCATCTTTAAAGCCTCCTGTGGCACTTCAGCTCTGTGGACCTGGGTTTAAGAGCTCTGGAGGGTTTGAACACTAGTTTTCCTTTGTTTTATAAATGCTACTTTCTAATCATGGTAGAAGAGAGCTTTTTCTTCTGCGTTTTTTTTCTGATCAATTTAGAGCTGAAAGTAAATGCTGACCACTTCCCTTGTGCTGTTCTGTAATTAAGATTTCTTCACCCTTTTTGTCAGTGGAAGCAATTTAATATAATTTTTATTTTGACTGCAGCATTATTTTATGCACTACTTTTCCAATAAAAACTTGTGTTCAGCACCTGCACTACGGTAAAATTACAGGCATCCTGTTTAAAACTGTTCCCCTCCAAGGCACTGAGATCTCACGCAAGTGGGATATTGTCTGATAAACTGTTTGGAACATCACGTACAGCTGAAAAAAACACCCCAGCTGGTAAGGCTGAGGTGATTGTAGGAGCAAGGGTTACTGCCCATCACTAACGGGCTGATCGCCCTCCTCAGCCTGGCTGGTGCCGTCGTTTAGTGGCTGCGGCTGAGGGAACCTCGTTAGTTCCATTTGTAGGCTTCATTTAAGGGTTTTCCTCTTGACAGCAAGGCTGTGGCACAACGGCAGTTATTAGTGAGCCCGCAGGAGAATTGCGCCGGACATGCTTCAAGCTACAGTCTATGGCTATTAGTTCTTTCATTAACCTTGGGTTACGGGGAATTGCTGTAAAAGGCTCCACAAGCCTTCAGAGCTAGGGTTTCTTCCCGTAAAACCGACCCTTCCTAAAAAATGAAGTAAGATATTTTCACTGAGGGGTTTTTCCCTCTTTTCTTAGTGGAGCAGCGTGTTGAAACAGGAGCAAGGTTACCAAAACACTATAACCCCTAGGAGGTTAAAGAGCCAAACTTTTTCAAACCCTTGCTAACACCGCCAGCCCCATTTGTGCTAAAGTGAAAGGAATTCGTGGGGTTCGGTTTTTTTCAGTTATACCATCTTCCTGGCCAGGTAATTGAGAAGGTAGTGAGACCGTGTTGGCTTTTATTAGAAAAAAAATATTGTTTTAATCTTGGAGTTGGAAAGCTATATTCCTTTGAACAGCCTAAGAAACAGTGAGGTTGCAGGTAAAGCTAGACACGAAAGCCTCCAGCTACCGTTACTGGCAGCTTTTCTTTAGGTAGGCAAGGGGCACGATGGTCTACTATCAGGTTCAACGAGGTATATTTTTTAAGCATTGCGTTTTGATACGGTTCTGGTAGAGTTCCCTGGAAAAGGTACATATCTAGAGAAGTTTCACACGCATCCTTCTGAAACACACAAACTGTCCAACAAGTCGATGGTGTGTGTGCTCTTCAGATGAGAGTCTACTGAATGAGGGTTCCTGCTTGCTCTAGTTTCAAATCCCTACAAAAGCTTTGCAAGTGGGGTTTTCCTCTTGACCCCGTACTGTGCGACACTATGTACTGCTTACGGTCCAGGGATGCTTATATTTCAGCAGCTCTTCCTGAATGCGTCACGAAATCATAATCTCGGGCTCTTTACCAAAAATCTGTTAGTATTGCGCATGCCTGTGAAGTGGATAACCAGAATCTCTCCCATTGCCGTTTTGAGCCTTTGCCAGCGGTTTGCAAGGTCTTTTGAAACCTTTCTGTAGAAGGGGCTGCACACTCAGAAAGTGGCTTGAAGCGTGTGGGGTTTTTCCCCCAAATATTTTTACCCACCGTGACAAATTTAAAAGGGCATGCGGAAGCCCACGTTTGCCATTCAAAGCTGAATTGCCTTTCTCTGTGTTTTATTGCATTTCATTTTAAATGGCTGGCCAAGGGACTGGAGAGTGTCCTTTAGAAAGACGTTGGGTCCATGGAGCTAGTATTTTACTAATGGAGCCCAGAAGGCCTTCCTTCGCTAACAGCCCAAACGAGCTCACATACGCTGGCTCTGGTGGTTCTACGGCTCCTCCGGCCTTTTATCCGAACGGTGGCTCCATTCACTCCCGGCGATCGCAGCACCGCGGGGCTGTGTCAGTGCTGGCATTTCCTCCAAATTGTTCCTTAGGCTGCTGCTTGCCCCTAGCCCCGCCACTGGCATTTTAACATCTAGCCTTGCTCCGAGCTTTGGGAGATTGATAGCTTGGATGTAACAAGATTTTATTTTTGACAGCTTAACATTACGTGATCTATTTATTAAATAGAAAGTGCGCTGACAAGGAAGGGTAACCTCGTTCTTGCCATTTCAGAAGGGGAATTGGCAAGCACCACCCTTGCACGCTAGGCAGTGTGGTGGCCTGGCTCCGCAAAGCTGATCGTCTTGGCGGGAGCAGATTTTAAGAAATATTGTTGAGGGGAATTATATCCTGCGAAGCAGGAGTTGGCAGGAGATGTAAATATACGTCTCCCAGGAGGGGCTAAAATGCGAACTGGAGTGTGACTGCGTGGTCACGTGTATATCTGTGACCATGCAAAGCACGGAGTTATCTGCAGGACAAGGGAGTTAACATCTGCTTTTAAATCCTTGCGTGTTTATGTCCAGTCCCTCCATAAATATGGGGGTGTTCTCCCATGTCTATAAAAAGACATGAGTCATAATTTTCATAAAGTATGGGATATTTCAAATGTATCAGGTTTTGGATGTCCCACACAAGACAGCTGGCAGGGCTTAATTTTCACATGGTGGGTGCTAAAAATGAAGCTTTTATGGGTACATTAAAGTTATCCACTCAAAAGCGGTGGTTGCCAGTCTTCTGTCTATGAGGGTACATAACATGTAGAACTAAGTCAATTGTTTCTTGCTAGTACTTATTTTTGGAGCCAGTGACTAAGTCAATAAAAAAAAAATGGCAGATTAATGCCAGCTTCATTTAATCAAGTAAAATTACTAAGCAAAGTCTCTGTCCTACTTTCCGTACACCCCACACATTCCTCCTCCTGAAAGAAAAAAGACAGTCCTTCCCTGTAGTTCCTCGTTTGAGTAAGCTTTCTCCTAGGCTATTGTTAATGCTGATGAAGGCATGTTAGTGACCTCGTTTAATGCATTTATTTTAACAGACAAATTTTGGTATTGTCGACTTTCACCTAATCACAAGGTCTTGCACTACGGAGACTTGGAAGAAAGTCCCCAGGGAGAAGTCCCCCATGATTCCTTGCAAGATAAATGTAAGTCACGCACAAAGATTGTGCTGCTTTTGCTTCTTTTATGCTACTTCTTCTCTGTAACTTGTAGTAGGTTTCTCTTAACACAGGACATTATCAACAGCTCTGTTTACGGAGGTAGAGAGCAGAGGACATTTCCTCCTGCATTCAAACACTGCTCACCTGGTTGTGTGCGAGGACAGAGTTCAGCTTTCCAATGGGTTTATAATTTCATTCAGCTTGGAAATGTCATGCCTTTCATGGGGAGGAAGACAGTTTCTTTTCGTTGCTCGTCTAACTGCAGATGTCAAATAAAAGTACGTGGGCATATTCAGAAGCCCTCCTTGTCCGCGGAGACAGATGATTCTTTTGTGGCAAACAGTCTAGTGACTGGAGGAGAAATCCATGACGGGCAGAAGTCTTTTTCATTGTCGTGGGGAGTGGTCTTAAAGATGACACGTTGCTGTGAACAGTATTGAGAGGACCTCACCGTTCCTGTGTATCCAGCTGGGAGAGGACATGCTCTGTGACAACTCCTACCAGGGGATTTATCAGGATTTTTTTTAATGGATAAAAGTAATTTTGGAGCCCTTCAGAAAGATCATGCTCTCACGACGATTTCTCCTCCGTCCTTCAACACGAGTTGTAGAGGTTTAATCTGCATTCCTGGGAAAGTTTTTTTATGATAGCGGAAATAATGACCAGTGTAGTTCTGTCACCAGGAAGTGACTTCAAGAAATCAAGCGCTGAATAAGGAATCATTTCTTTTTGTTCTTTCCTGAACCTCCATTAGTAATAAATGCCATTCTTGGCATTGTCAAATCAGACACACTTGTACAAGTATTTCTGTTGGTAGCTCCACTTCTTTCACGGAATGGCAGAAAGACTATTTTTTCAGAAGCTGGATATTTCTCCAGCCTGAAAATTGAGAAAAGAGAAAATCAGCGATTTAAACTTTCCTGTATATTAGTAAAACAAAGAATTGTTTCTCTTTTCTGCTCCCCCAACCTGTCTCCAGGTAGCACTTTTAAAAATTTCTAAGTGCTCCTAGACGCAGTCTGGGAGGGAAGGGGGAAGAGCCTGGTCTGATGGTGGAGCCCTGGCAGTTTGCAGTCACGTTCCCTTGTTTTCATTGCCTTACAGATTCCCTCAAGGATGTTTCACGCTCTTACTGCAGTCTTGGCAGAATGTAGGACAGGGGCTCACATTGCTGCATTGGCACTGGAAGAGGCTGTTTTTCTGGACGAGGCTTAGAGAAATAGCCCTTGAATGTTACAGTAGCGTCAGAATGACAGAAGAATAATGAAGGTCACACTTGAACTGCAGGCACCGTTATGAGACCAGCAGTTCCCAGATTCGTTTGCTTTGAGCACGCTTCCATGCTCAAACCCCTGACCCTGACTGCAAGCTTCACCTTGCATTTGCGTTTTCCATAGGCTCTTGAGCCTACTTGGGAATGTCCGGATCCCATGGGGACAGAAGGCTCCTCCTTTGGAAACCACTGGGCCAGACCCACATGTTGCCTGTGCGTGCCTGCTGGCAGAGCAGATACTGATGCAGTTTAAGAAAGATACGGTTTTTCATCAATAGCTCAGGTTTTCAGGCTATGAAGGATACGAGATTTATCACAGTGCCACCCACATTATAGTTTAATTAAACAGAGCTGAGAATATTGCAAGATACAAGATTATAAAGTGGCACTATTGTTCAAAATGTGTCAGGCCAAACTGGCTTGGGAATTTTACAGAACATCTTCCAGAAATATTGTGGTGTTCTTTGGATAGGCTTATACTGAATTTTGAACTATTAAGGTCTTAATACGATGACCAGATTGTCAGCATTTGGGAGTAGGTCAACAGATGAAAGAGAATAGGCGGGTAAGAAAATGGAGGACCAAGAGAAGCAGCATAGGGCATTTTGGGTACTCCTTGCCAAGCTTGAATAACTAGTGTCTATCTCCAATAATACATGGGGGGGGGGGGGGTGTTAACCTTTTGACGTCTGTGAATGTCACCCCTCTCTTCCGGCTTCAGGCTGGCAGAGTTAACAAGCTGTGCAGATTCAGAAACCAGCTGCGCTGTTTTCTCAGGGCTTTATCTGTTGTGAGCACATCACATCTGTGCTCACACCCTCCAGCATCTCGTAGTCAGCTTCTGATACCACCTGAAGTCTTTGATTCTATTTTTCCAAAGGAAGGAATAAGCCAAGTTCCAGATAAATAAAGAACAGGATGTCACAGATAGGATCAGTCTGTGATCTCCCATAGTAACTGGATTCTGGATCACATCACAGAGATCAAGCATGTGAAACCTGGAGAAAAGCCTTCTTGGTTGAGAGATCTAACCTGAGAAAAACCTGCCTTATGCAAACAGAGAAATTGTTTTTCTGGGCATCTTCAGCAAATGGCAGGAACTCTTTCTTCTTAAGAAGACCTTTCTACCATAGTTGCAGTCACGTATCTCCTTTACTTCCCAGTTTGTCCTAGCTCACTCTCTGCTCTCAAAAATAGTACCTCTTCTTGACCAAAAAGTAGGATCGTGTCAGAGACATAAGTCAGCAGGGCCACAGCATGAAATGCTGAGACTAAAGGCAGGAGAGGTTGAGTAGTGAAGGGCCGAATAACTTCCATTTCTTTTAGTTTTCCATGCAAAGAAGGTCCTTTAAAAATGTCTGTTATATCCCGTGCTATCCATTTGACCATCGTGCTGAAGTAATCTGTAATAAAACACAATAGTGTTGCCGTACCCAGTAGAAGAGAAAATGCATTTCTCCTCTCCAGTATTTCCATTAGCATTTGTAAAGATCTGGGCAGTAACAGTTTTTCATATTATTATGCTGTTCTATATATATGATGCTTTTCCGCAGCCACAAGGATAATGGCTTATTTATAGACTGTAGAAACTGTCACTCACTGACCATACTGTATTGTGGCGCATAGAGAGTCTCCATAATGTAATTATAGTTGGGAAATTGACTTCCACTTGAAACTCAGAAAAATTTATCTTTATGTTTTAGTGACCTCACTCTGTGAGTGAGTCTGAGTGGCAGCCGCTTCCGATATTTTTTTTCTTACCTTGTTTTTTTTTTTCCCATTCAGTTCTGATCATTTCACATTTTAAAGCAATTGAAATGAGTCATTATAAGCCTTAGTAGTCCTTATTCCTGTTAGTACCAGAAAGCAACTAAGCTGCTGATGGAAGTGAAAGAAAAAACTGTTTGAAAAATTCATACAGGCATTAACAGAAGGACAACAGCACCGAGTGAGGTAGGGTCCAACTTGCCCAGCATCCTCTTTCCAGCAGGGACTTTACCTGGATGCCTAGGAAAGAGCAACAACAGGACAGGCACATAACTTTAGTGAGGCAGAAAACAGTATTATGTTTTCTAGATGCGCGAGGACACACAAAAACTGTCCAGACGCAAGTACACATCTGTATGACACACTCTTACCCAAAGTAGTCTCAACAGGCAGGAAAAAGCATACTCAGATTTTTATCCAGATGCCTAAAATTTTGTCAAGGCTCACTGGTTCCTATTTTAGTCATTTTCTTCCAGTTTTCTTTCTTACAGCAGGCTGGATGTGGCAAGGGAGGTGGCAATTTTAACACATTAGTCTTGCCTCTTTTTAGACTCTCTGGCTTTTACACAACTTGGTTATAACTAATTTTCTGGTTTTTGCTTTTATTTCTTTTTAATGCAGTGCCAGTGGCAGATATAAAAGCTGTTGTGACTGGGAAAGACTGCCCTCACATGAAGGAGAAAGGAGCTCTTAAACAAAACAAGGTATGGTTCTCAAATTGTTATGAACACACACCCTGCAGAATACAAAGCTTGTCAACTCAACCTTCCCTGAAGTAATACAGGTATTTTTCATTCCGGCCTGCCGCTTTTCTGTGTATGCACACACATTTTGTTTTCACGTCAGACCATCTGAGTTAAATTATTGCGTGGCAGATGTGCATTGTGATACACTCAGAGCACATTAGGGTCGTCTTTAGTGGTGATGTCTTCTACCTCTAAAGCAAAACAGTTTTGACTGTTACTACAGAGCAGACTAGCAACGACCATTGGTACCTACTCCTATGCTGTCTCCGGTAAATAACTAGTTTGTTCCAGCTGTATTCTCTGATGAGCTTACATTCAGTGAACGCTGGCACATGCCGAAATTACAGCTGACGTCCAGCTGATGGTACCTTCAGGTCCAGTCAGGCAGAAAAACAACTGCCAGCGAAAGGATGAAGGGTCAATGCCGGGCAATTAATGAGGTGTATAAGGATGTGTTCAGCACATGTGCATCTGGGAAACAACGTGTAGGAGACAATGGTCAGCTTAAATTAGATTTGTGCTGCCTTTCAGAGTTTCCGATCAAGAACTGTAAACTAACAGTAGGACTCAAACTGTACAGTGCCAGAATCTCGCAGACTTTTGGTTAGTAAGAATTGCCACCGCAGCAAGAAGAAACTGAGTTACTAGCAAAGTCTGACATCTTTAGCGGTGTAGGTCTTCATACCATATTGTATGAGGTATGTTCATAAGTTTTCTATCGGGTCGTGCTGTCTGACCTTAGGAGAAGGAGCGAGACTCTAATGATGTTCAGTCTGACCTAGAACCACACCCTGAGGTCTGGGAACCAGATCAGAGGATTTGAATCAGAAATTCCAGTTACCTGAAACTGAGAAATTTGGGGTCCAACAAGAAGGAGATTTTGGATGGACAAAATAGTGAAGTTCAACACCTGAAAAATAAAATGCATGCATTTAGTGTTCAAATAAATACTGGAAAAAACACATCTGATGGGAACCATAGAAAATGAAAAGGCACTGTCAAAACTGCATCACACAACTTTTGCAGCTCCACAGCTGCAACTTTTCTTTCCTTAACTATACGCAGATACGCAGAGCATCTTGAGTATTCTTTGCATCTGTTTCTCATACACATGAATTGCTTTAAATCTGTCAGGATACCGTCATCTCCTTTCAGCACTGGCTTTACGTGGCTGGAAATGAAAAAGTCAAGCCAAGCGAAGAAAAAAAAATCCCGGGAGTATTTTTCCTTGTTAATTATCTAAATCAAGGCACTAACACACACATGCGCACAATAGATTGCATACAACTCCTACCTCATGTTACAGCTGAACCATCAACAGCGTTTGGCTGGGGCATTTATATGATGCATCTAAAGTATTTTTAGTGTTTCCTTGTCTTAGCGCTCATATCTCCGCACAAAAAGGAGAGCTAGGAAGACGGAAAGCAGTGGGTGGCAGTGATGGAAATGTGTCATCTTTATGGAGCAGTAACGTCTAGATAGTATTTAATGCTAAATAGCAGTGCTGCAGATCAGTTTGTCCTCAGCTGTCAGCATCGCCCCATTTCCTCAGGTAAAATTGCTTTGGACTGGCATAAAACTTCTGGCGGAGAATGTGAAGATCAGGAGTTGATACATAGCATGGCTGCATCCGTGGCTGGAGCATTCCATTTGTGAACCAGGCAATAATAATTTTGATGTTTTTATTATTTCTGGTGTGGTGTGGGGTTTTTGGTGGCTTGTTCTTTTTCCTTCCTCGATTCCTTGTTTCTTCCGCTGGGAATCACAGAATTTGTGAAGTTATTTGTCATCCCAGTCAAACTGTCACGCACGATATTGCAACTACTTAACTGACATCATAGGAATAACGTATCATTGTTTGCAGAGTACCAAGTTCATGTAGACAATGAAATGAAAATTAAAAAAAAAAAAAGAAGAAAGAAGCGGCAGGCACAGAATGCAGTTTGGCTGAGTTTGGTGTATGAAACCTTCCACTTCCTGAAATTTCACTATCAGTGATATATTTTTTTTAAGAGGCCTTTTCATCCTGTGCTTTCTTTGTACATATATAACGACCACCTTGATGTTTATTCATTGGCAGAAAAGAAAATTGAATGGCAGAATGCCACTGCTGTGAACGTAGCTGGAATTGGCAGAATGTCCATAACAGAGGCTTCAGTGTCTCTTCATTTGCCTGCACGTGGCCATTATTCTTCCAGCGGGACTGTTTAGAAATAAATAAGAGTTTAGCTGGATTGGAATTTGCATGCATATGAAGCTGGAACGACTTGATAGGATCAGACCTGAATCCATTGTTGTTCATCTTGCTTGTGTTTTTAAACTAGGTTTAATTTTAGAGTCCTCATTTCTGAGGAAATTTCAGGGAAATTAATTATGTTAGATTTTGCAACCTTCAAAACAAAGCATGAGAGAAGAATTTGGAAATGCATTTCTAGGTGTTCTCCTATCACCCTTTATGTGCTGATGTGGCAGGCTTCAGGCTTGGTGCCTTTTTATCAGCAGAAATGGTTCTGCTCACTTCCCTGTTGAATGCAGCTTCTCTTCGCTTTTACTTCATGTTGGTTGAACAAGTTCCCTGACCCTGCGTGTATAGATAGTTCTCGGGGGGGGGGGGGGGA
>JAVKLA010000010.1:13320639-13333194 GCA_034782735.1 Sagittarius serpentarius
GGGATCTTCTGCCTCTGGCAAGCAAACTTAACATGGCTGTGGTCTCAGCCTTCAGCAAAGACACGGGCGTGTTGAGGCTGTTGAGAAGAGAGTAGTGAGGTCATTCCAGGTGCATGGGATCGCTCAGCCGTAGGCACCTAAAATGCCTGTTCATCAAAAATACCTTGTCTCTGGCCTACGTGAGGGGCCAGCGGAGACTGGGCACGGGAGAGCAAGCTTCCCCTCGTACCACCTGCAACAGCTTTCCCCGCAGAGCTGAAACCAAGGAGTGGGAAGTGCCCGGCCGGCAGGTGCAGAGCCTCTTGTTCCCTGTTTTCAGTGAAGCTCAAAAGAGAGGCACGTCGTGGGTCCCAATACCGGTCCCTTTGACAAGCGGCTAGGGAAGGGCAGAGGTCTGACATGTGCAAGGGTGGAAAGAGGTAGGAGTGTCGAGGGAGTGAGCTCAGCAGATTGAGGTGGGGGAGGAGGAAAGCAAAACAAAGAGGGAAGGAGCAGGTTGGAAGGAATGGGAGAGAAGAGAGAGCAGAGAGAAGGGGAACCTGGTGGAAAAGGCTGGAGGGAGTGGAAAATGACTTTGAGAAAGGTTGAGAAGTAGGACAGAAAAGGGAGGAGAAAACCACAGATGGCTGGTAGAGACTGACCAGTGTTCCTTTAGGAATTGCCAGTTCCTCAAAATCACCTGTCATTGATGGGAACGTAACAAAGCCAGGTGGGGTCGCCTGACAAGTCAGCCAGCTCAGCCGCTGAGACCACCCACCGTCAGCGTGGAGGGCCAGCTGGCAACTCCAGCTCCTTAGGCTTCCGTGGCCTTTGACAGTTTGCTGTGCATGAGGTGACACCGACGCCGGCACCTGGAAGCTGTAATTCCTGAGCCTTTATTCTCTGGAGAAGCCAGCAAAGAAGCTGAACTGGAGCCAGGGATGCCAAACTCCCGCTTTCCCCCATAAAGGGAAGCTTGGTGCCCTAAATGCAGCCCTTTCGTTCTCTGCCTGACTGGGAATGACCAAACCCGTGGCTCCCTGGGATATTCCTCTTTCAGGCAGGGGTTTTCTTTCCTTTTCCTTTCTTTGAGATCAACAAAAGCTTCAATCCCCTGGAACTTCCCAAAGGACTGATACACAGGGGCCAGGCCTATGGGATTGCTGTTGACCTTCATGAAGTTCAGGAACATCATAGTAGAGCCGTACAAGCCCTTTTTTTCAGTTGGTACGTTTTATTTTCACAGCGTCAGCTGCACGACTTGGCATGTTCTGTCAGTAATTTGTAACGCGCTGTGAGGAGATAATGCCAGGTTTGTGTGGGCAGAGGTAAAATTGTTTCTGTAATAAGGGGCATCATTCTTAATAAGGTGTGGCTGAGAGACATGCCTAAAACACAAAAAGGCTATGTGAGCCGTGAGCCATTGGTTCGCTGAGCGCACCAGCACTGTCGGTATCTGCAGCTTCCGTGGGGATTTAACCCGGACTTGCCTCCTGCGGCCTGGCAATACAGCAAGTTGGACCTAATAACTAAACTCAAGGAAACCAAGAGCCTTTCCCATGAGAAGCCTGATCTCTGATCATCCAAGATTATCCCTAAGGATTACAAGTTTTATGATTCAGACTCTGCCCTTAATCACACAAGTCCAAAAATTAAATAACCCGTGCTGAAATCCAAAGACCTATGTCTGTTTCAGACCAGGAGATCAGGGGTTAGAAATCTAGAGCAACGTATATACCGCAGTCAATTCTTCCATTTTAAAACTTAGTGTAGGAAATTTAAGAAGCCATGCTCTTGTCGCTGCTGGCAGCGCAGGGGCTGTTTGTCAGCTAAGAGCCCGCAAAGGCGATCAGTACTATGGGGCTCAGGAAGCCAAGAGGTGAAAAGCACGGGACGAATCATACAGATCGCGGTTACGAGTCAAGACTCTCCTCTGTAGCCAGGTCTTTTTTCCACAGAGTTGTTATATCCGTATCAGCTAGCCTACAGGTTGTGAAATCCTTGTAATGGCACTTGTAGTGACGCGTGCAGTAACCATGATGCCACAACGTCTTTACATGCTCACTGCTGGCCAGTGGAAGTTCATCATTTATTCACATTGGTTGGGTTTCCCCACAGGAACCCAGGTCCAGGTGACTTTTAGGGAAGGTCAGTGCTTGATGAATTCACTTTGGCGCCTTTGAAATTCCAGCTTCAGTGCTGAGGGGAAAAAAGATGATGATTTTTTTTCCCTTTCCCAAGATGCGTTTGGGTCTTTAAGTAACCCAGGTAGTTCAGCTTGACTGAGGCTGCTGATTCTGGTTCGGGTAGAAACAAAATGACAGAAATCTCTTGAGAATGAATAATCTAATAGATTTCCAGCAGTGAAAAGAGCTTAACTATATACCAGGTGATTAACTGTCCTGGCAAGATTTTTGATGCTGGGAATCAAACCTTGCAGAACTTGGCGAGTTTAATCTATACAAATTGCAAAAACTGTGGGTCTTCATGAAGAGTTTGTTACAAGCGTACTATTACACCTTATATTGACTGTAGTCCCCACCGCTGCCTAGCTCAAATTTAAACTCAAATGCTAAAGTAATCCGTGACCAAGTGAGCTACAGTCAGCACTGAAGGGGGTGAGTTTATTTTGACTGAAGCGTCTGTGGCAGGGTTCTTGCTGTGCCAGCCTGTTGCAGTGGTCCAGTACTGCTGCAGCTTTGGCCTGGCGGGAGAGTACCATAACCTACTTTTCCACTTGTTTTGGGGAATAAGCGTTAGGAAAGAAAGACAAAGCTGAACGTATGAATGCCTCTCTCGTGCAGCATTAATATTTGTGTCTTTGTATTGTCCCAGGAGGTGCTAGAGCTTGCTTTCTCTATATTGTATGACTCGAGCGGCCAGCTGAATTTCATTGCTCCAGACAAGCATGAGGTAAGTCAAGTTTAAAGTACAGAAACTTCTTTGGAGCCCTCTTAGTTGCTTTATAGCAGCAACCAGCTTTATGAGAACATAAGAATGGTCATCCTGGCACAGAGTGCAGGTCCATCTAAACCCATGTCATGTCTCACGACAAACTGAAAGCGGAGGGATTAGAGTGGGAGCAAGACCTTCTGCAATTTCCATGCGTGTCCTGAGCCACAGAAGGAACATGCTTTGTATTTGTACATCATAGAGCACATGGTGGTCCAAGTTCAAGATCAGTATTTCTAAGCCCTTCTGAAATACGAACCATAAGTAAGAGAAAGAAGAGAGCTTGGGCAGACCTCACAGTTTCCACAGACTTTGCTCAGCATTTCCTGGTGTAGTGAAGGTTTCTCCTGGTCTGATCTACCCTGGAGGATTTTTGCTGTGTGTTCACTTCAGTGAACTTTAGTTCAGCACTGAAGATTTGTACTGCCAAGCTCTTAAAGAGCCGCTGCCATCCTCAGCTCATCTTGATGATGCCCACATAATGAGGGGAGGTTATACCATTGTTGGGTCTCAATTTCAGCCAAAGACCTGTGTTCTCCAGAATAGCATCTCCACTTGTTCTTGGTTTCCAATTGCTTAAGACCATTCATGACAGGTGATCACAGAAGGTCCTCTCTATCACATATCCATAGGGGGTTGTTTTGCAATGGGTCTCACCTGTATGAAGACCGTGTAAATACCAATAGCAAAGCAGAATGGTAGCCTCCTCCCTGCTTCCTTGTCTTACTTGAAAACACAAGGAAATAGATAACATCATTGCCTTTTGGAAGGTGATGGAACTAATTTACCTAATTATGTGGAAGCATTGGATGTCTGTCTTTCAAAGAATTTCCAAGTAAAAATTTAGCAGAATGCACTATATTAAATAGAGAAAGAATAAAGTTTTTCCTTCTTACTTCTGAAGCAACAAGTGTTGGTGTTCCATTTGCACGCTTTTTTGGTGGTATCACATTTGGTCTCAGTTCAAGACACTGTGTGAAGATGACGAAACATAGAAGGTTGCATTAAGCTGCATTATAGTGTACTGTTATTAAAGTGAATGAAACTGCATTACAAGTGAAGTGTATTTAGTTACACAGCTTCAACATTTGCAATTATGGATTAAAACTTTCAAATAAATGTTAATTTTAGGAGAGCAAATTAAGTTATGCTCATTTGGGGTTTCCTGGGGATTAATATTTGAGTGTCATTTCAAGTACGTTCATTCCAGAGAAATATTTGCTCGTCAGTTTTGATCTAAGAGAAAGTAGCAATAGGATCCCAGGCATAGTGTGCCATTAGAGCTGTAGGTCTAAGCATGTTTGTCTTCGTCCTCTGAACTGAACACGTTAGTTAGATGCTTTCTGATAGAAATTCTCCAGAAACTGAAGCCTAGTCTGTTTCAGCTCATAAAAGCAAATGGTCATGAAAATCAACAAATTTTTCAGCCACATGGATCTCATATATAGCCTGTGGCTACAAGAGTGTTTTAATGGTCTAAAGGTTCAAAAACTGCTACTGCACCCCACTGAGAGGCAGTAGCTTTGTGAGGTGCGCTAATCCAATTGCTCATGATTGTGTTAACACACCTATCACCCTTCTTTCTCTTTTTGGTCTTGTGCGGCTTCTTTGAAACAAAATTAGTATGTTAAAAAAAAAAAGGCCAGAGGCAGCACTCTGACTGTTCCCAAGTGAACGTTTTCAGAAGGGCATCTCGCTTCCTCTGTACTTTTCCATGGCCTACAGAAGAGTGAGTTTAATTGTAATTAAAGCAAAAAGTACAAGTGTTCAGAAGAAGCACCCACAAGGAAAGGCAAGTAGCGTGTTAGGAAGCCTGTGACTCTTCATCAAAGTAACTGGGGTGCTTGTCAATAGAAGTGCTAGTTTAGGAGTGTTGTCAGCTTGGGAGGTTCTGGTGGGTTGACATCTCAAGAGTTGGAAAGCTTTGTGTGAAGCGCCAGGAATGATGGCAGTACGTGACAATTTCAGGTCAGACTTAGAGGCTTTTTTCGAGTACTTCTACAGTCCTCGTGATCATAGAGTGAGGTTCGAATGTGGCAATTGAGTGTGTCCTAAAAGCAAAAATTGAATTAGGATCATAGGATGATTCAGGTTGTGAGGGACCTTGGGGGTGTCCCCAGTTTGACGTCCTGCTCAAAGCAGGCCGGTGATGAGCTCAGACCAGCTTGCTCAGGGCTGCATCCAGATAGATGGACCCTGCACAACCTTTCTGGTTGTCTGGTTCCGCTGACTTGACTCCCAAGCTACTTCTTTAATAAAATCTCATTACTGAACCAATATCGTTGAGATTTGGACCTCATTCTTGCACACTTAAGTTTGGCAATACCCTTAGCCGTCTATTGGAGCTTACTGCTAGCCGGAGGATTCAACACGGTGAGATGACTCCATCGTGTTTGTTTTTCATTTAAATACTAATAGCTGGTTTCAGCTATATAGCAAAAAGGTGGATTAATCTTATCCTTGATTTTTGATAAAGAAACTGATGAGGGAGGCTATAATTAGGTTTCATTGGAGTTTTATGAAAATGAATCTGTAGTAAATTAATTTTTCAGTGGCTCTTAGTCTGTTTTGCATATTAAAAAGAAAAAAGCTTCTGAATGAATGCCTCTGTTTTTCTACCATCTCATTAGGATTTCTCTCTGCTCAAAATGTACAGGAGTTTAATTAGATGCACTTGCCAATATGGAGATTAGAGAGGAAGCCCCTTTTCCAGGCCATTGCACTCATCTGAATTGTGGCCAGAATTTGGTTTCTGTGGGCCCTGAATGAGTTATATCTGGAAGAGGAGAGAACTGCAGTTCTGCTTTCTGGCTAGCTGGGATTCCTCCCCAGAGAAAGCGCTGGCCGTACTCACTGAGCAGGTGATGGACAATTTACGTCAGGGGCTGCAGCTGTTGAACGGATGCTCTGCGCTTTTGTGACCTGAGCAGAGCCTTGTGCCTTTCTGTTCCTTTCCTCATAGTGAATTCGGGCAAAACTTTCCCAAAGAAAGGTTTCAAGTCAATCATGAAAAATTATAGTCTGTTCAAAAATAATAACATTTCTAGGATAGACTCTTCACTTTTCCTGATGTTCCGCGTACGCTCCGCAGAAATTGCATGCTTTAAAAGTCTTCAGTGACACACTTTGACAGCCTAGAATAGGCAGGCTAAGTTGTTTATTTAGTACTTGTTAGCAGGACAGCCTGAACCCTAAAGTCTTTTCTATATAGCTAACCTCATATTAAAGCTGCAGCTTGGCTTACCGACACCCTGGGTGAAATCCTAGCTCTGCGACTGTTTTGTTGCTGCCTGAAATGGGTCAGATTTCACTGTGGATGTTGAACCACCCTGTTTTAAAAATATGCCCTTTTTCTGGATGAAGACATACCCCAAGAGGGGGTTTTCTCTCTCTTCCTTAAAAATAATCCTCATTTCTGCTGTAGGATGAAGTCAACCGTGGCTATCTTTAAACTTGGCGGTAGCAAATGGTCAGCTAAATTTAAAACCCATTTCTTGGCATGAAATCTAGCAGAAGTATTTGTAAGATAAAAATGCAGTTACGGTTGATTTAATTTTCTCCTGCAAACTAGGACACAAGTTCATGATTGAAATCTTTATTTTTAGGTGATAGCGTTTGAGTACTTCTGTTCATAGCTGAATAAATGGCTTGTAGTAATAAATGGAAGTGTCTTATTTGATAGAAGTTGACCCGAGATCACCAATCTCCCTTGGGTTTGTTGTTTATTTAAAATGGTTATTCAACCCATGTTTATCACAAACTGTCAGCTGTTGGGAAAGATGGCATCTCCTATTAGGAAAAAGCTGACAGTAAGGAAGAGGTTTTAGAGGCCAGTTCAGCATTTGCAGCATTTAGATTTACAGCAGGTAGCTTGGCATTTGATTTTCACAAAGGACACAGTATTGGCTGACTGTGTAGTTTTCACAATATGTCATTTTGTGTAAAATAGTGGTAACGTAGGCACAGATATGTGAGAGCCTATCTTTCTGTTGGTCAACTGATGCCACTTTATCTATTGGAAAGCAAACCACCATAAAGCTAGATAGCTGGTACAGGATTTCTTACACAAAGAGTCGAGAAGGATTTTGGGTGGGATTCAGTCCACCTAACATAAGTGTCTTGGAATTAAAAGTTTGGTGTAAGATAATCAGGCTTTTTCTGTAAGTACTGGGGCAAGAGACAGAGAGGAAGAGAAGGAGGTATCTCCAGAAGTTTGTTGTCCTAAGTTAGGTATTTTTTTTTCTCCCATAACTATTGAACATAGCAAATTGTCCAACAACTAAATACTGTCATTTATTCCCATTTTTAGGGAATTGTTTTTCCCTTTTCTGAGCAGCTCAGTGGAACATGCCGCCTTCATGGTACGAGCTAGTAAAATGAATCAACCTCATTTTAGGTCTCTTTGTAAGTCCCTGTGGGAGCAATAACTGCAGAGGACCACGCCAGACAAGCAGTTTGGGTGCAGAAAGTCTGTCAATGATAATTTTTATCTTTTTCCTGTGCAGTATTGTGTATGGACCGATGGGCTGAACGCCCTCCTTGGGAAGGATATGTTGAGTGATCTAACGCGGAACGACTTAGACACGCTGCTCAGCATGGAGATAAAGCTACGCCTCCTTGACTTGGAAAATATACAGATCCCAGATGCTCCCCCACCTATCCCAAAGGAGCCCAGCAACTACGACTTTGTTTATGACTGTAACTGAGGCTGCCACTGAAACTTGCTTCGAAACTGGAAATATTATAACTGGAGAGATTTAAAAAAAAAAAAAAAGAAGAGTGTGAGGAAAAAAAGAAACCCACGTGTGCACCTTGGATTTTGGCTTTGGGGAGGGGCGTTGCATTCCTCCCTGTTCCCTGCATCCCTCCTTTCCCCATTCCCATCCTCCCCATTGCTCATCCAAATCCACATTGCTTTAATTAACTTGTAATTGCAGGCCGTTGGCCTTGCTTAAGGCAAAGACTGCCACTAAGAAGCACCCTCCCGAGGACTTTTTTTACATTTTTAATACTGGAATAGACATTCTTAACTAAAGGACGTTGTTATCAAACTGCATGCCTGTGAAACCCACTTGGCAGGGCAGAGGCTTTAACTGGAAGGAGGAGGGAGGTAGGGAGCAGAAGCAGCTACTGTAAGCAGAAAATTACCCAACACTCCCAAGAATCTGCTCACAACTGAATCCAATGCGATGACAAAAATCGTTAACTGCTTCCCAGTGCTTGCACCATTCGTCACTGTCATTATTCTTTCCACTGTCATCTCGACTCTTGCCACCGGCCTTCACCCAACTGATCGGCTCCCAGAATGGAAAGTCTGCAGGTTTTTGCTGTACCATATGCTGCGATGCTGCAACAGCTTTTAACTTCTTTTCCTCCCAGCTCTTAAATAGCCCTACACTAGCAGATCACCCGCACAAACTGTGTATGAAGCCACTAGTGTGTCCCATCCCTATAGCGTTCCCTAAGCCTCAGTTGCCTCTAAAATTGGCTTGTTGCTATTCGAAGTGATTTTTGTTTTCTTGGTCCAAAGTTCAACAGTAATTTTCACAAATTAATTACAACTGCCAAACATCCAGGTTTACATTGTTGTCATTGCTACAGTGTTAGAAATTTGCAAGGGATTTTTTTTGTACGGGTTCTAATTTTTTTATTTTATTTTGCCAAACAAATATATTTAATGAAGACTAATTTCATTGTGAGTACTTTTGGGGGACAATATTTTTACTTAATTTCCATTTGGAACATTTGCCCTGAAGGGAAAAAATAACATTTCCCTTCAACTTCACTGTTGAATAAAAATCTGAGTTGTGATGATTCTTGGGACTTTGTTTTTCTTCTGAAGTTGTCTTTTATTCTTTATGGTTCCTAGCAAATCTGAAGTGTTTGGTACAAAGAGGAGAAGGAAAGGTGGAACCTTTTTTATGTGCATCTGATTTAATTTACTTGTTTGTTTGTTTGTTTGTGGTGATGAAAGACGAGATGCATCCAGAGATCTCCATTGCCATGGGTACATGAGCCTTCCTGTGGGGAGAAGGACCCTTTGTGAAATCCGAAATCACAGCATGCTGATGTGCTCGTGGTCAATTTAAGGCTGCTGCCTTTACCGTGTCTGCTGGAGTAACTGTCTGCCTGTATTTCCATTTCCTCCATTGACAGTGTTTCTGGCTGCAGCAGATTGGTACTGGGGAAGTTTGGGCTTTGCCGGATGGATTCCCTCCCTCCTCATGTTCTTCTAGGTATTTCACTAAGTCCAGTATCTCTTACTCCAAAAGTGCTGGGTCTAGATCTAGAGGAACCCACCAGCCCTTCCCCTCCCATCGCACGCGCTGAAGACAGAGGTTTATCTCTGCATGTTCCTCTCCTATTTAGACCCAGCTTAAAAAGACTGTGAAGGGGTTTTATCAGAGCTTGTGCTAATGAAGAAACCCGGAGGGTGGTTCCAGTTTAGACAGACGCAGAAGACCTCAACTGAGGTGACCTTGGCTGCATTCAGCCGGCTCTGGGGTCTGACTGACCTCACAGCAGGTGAGGAGACAAATGCCGTCCTGCAGGCACAACGAAAAGGAGGATGAGGCGAGCGTTGTATGAATTCAAGCATGAGGGTCCTAAGGAAGGTGCCTTCCCGAAGCTGTGTTTGCAGTATTTTATGAATGCCTTGCTCTAACAGCAGAGACGTGAGTTGGTTTAGCTGGTAACGGATGGTAAAGTAAGGAAAAAAGAGCCTCCGAGTTAAACGCTGGGGTAGGAAGTTACGGTGGGCTGTGGCCTGAGAGAAGACTCAAGTCTGACTGAGAACAGGGGTGTGCAGCCTGAGATGTGGGAGTTACAGATGTTTTATTCTCCGGAGCCTAGTCAGACTGTAGCAAAGGTAGTCATGGTCAGGAATGAGCGGAAGCAAAGGCACTGCCTGCCACAGGGGATTTTGGAGGGGTCCTGGGGGTGGGGATGGAGGTGGGAACACGTTTCTTTACAAGGCACCGATGCGGCCTCTTGTCTGCGTCAAGACAAGACTCGGAGCGGAACAGAGAATCTGAGTTGTTTCACTAATCTCCCTGACCCAGCTGCATGGCTTGGCTGTGCATAACCTTTGCTTTTTATTTACAGCCTGCAGAGCTCGTGCTTCAGATGGGTATTGCTCATCGTCAAACGAAACACCTTTCCCTCCTAACTGATAACAGCCAAACGCTGCCGGCTCAGTGGCAATCCGGTGCCCTGATCTTAGCAGGTAGGCGTCTGCGTGACGATCAGAAAGGAGCCAACAAAAACCCTCCTCTGGGGGACAGCTTGAGCAGGAGGGAAAGGTTAGACCTGCTCCCCCGCTAAGGTGGGTGCCCCAGGTTGCGCACCAAGAGCCCAGGGGAGGTGGTGGGAGAAGAGCTGGCAACCCAGCCCTCTGCTTTTTACCGACACCTCGTGCCCGTCCGCGTTACGCCGAGGCACATCGACACCGCTCGGGCACCGTGGGGCTCCCGAACGTGAATCGCTGGCAGCTGGCTCTCTCCTTACACCCCTCCGGGTCGTGCAAGCAGGCAACATGGTAGCCCAGCGGCCTCCCTCCTGCCTTGGGACTCTGCCGGGCGGACGCAGCCCGACTGGGGAGAGGGGCCAGGTCCGGGGCCGGCTGGATGCCGCGGCACTGCCACGTGGTTCTAGCTCACCTCCTCCTGCAGCCCTGCCGTACAGGATCCCCATCTCCTCGCGTGGCCCAGCTCTTTGTATGGGTTATGCATCGTGTGGGACGGTCAGGTGAGCAGGCATGCTAAATTTGTCTCCCCCGACACGTTCCACCCTGCCATGAGAAAGAAGAGGCTCGAGAGATGCGTTGACATAATAGCTCGTGCAGCTATTTTAAAAGCGCTCCCACAGCAACGCGAAGGGCTGTGGTGCAAACAGGAATCCTGCCTTCAGTTTCTAGAGCTGTCATCCAGGCTCACTTCACCATTATGAAATTTAAAAAAAAAAAATGTTTAATGATGAACAAGTATCCCGCTGCTTCCCATTCATTTAAAAAAAAATGAGAATGAAAATGGCAAATTCATTTGCTCATGCTGTTGTGTGTTCCGGAAAAGCTTTCAAGGCTTCACATTCAAGGAGCTGCAGCAGAAAAAAAAAACAACTGCTGTTGAAGTTTCTTGTATAATTTCAAAACATTAAGTGGGTAATTGCTTGTAAAAGCCGTAAAGGGGAGAGAGAACAAAAAAAAAAGTCAGTCTAATTTTAGTTCCTGTTTTTGAAATGACTTTGCTTTTGAAAGTGAACGTTTTCTTTTACCAGAAAACTTGAATCAAGAAAAACATGTATCTTCTTAAGTCAACTGCTTGCCCTGCTTGTAAGGACAAGGAGAAGAGCAGCAATGCTAAGTAATCCCACACAAAAGCAAGCTGTGTGTCGGAGAAAAACCTTGCACTCCCTGGGCTTTCATTACCGCTCTTCAGAAGCAATTCCTTTTTCAGTACGGAGACCTCTTTTATTAAACCTTACAACTTGCAGGGAAAAATAGCATTCTCTTGCAAAGAGGCAGGTAAGTGGTGAGTGTCTTTTGGGTTGCAAAATGACCGTGCAAGATCCTGATTATTTGCGAAATCCTCTCGTGTCTTCATGCCCTACCCAGGATTGCGTTTCACTTGCCCAGGGTGCTTGTTACCGACGTGTCTCTCCCATCAGCCGTCCCCGGTAATGCAGGCGTGTCACACGTGTACGGCAGCGTGAAGGCTCGCATGGAAATCTGATGGGATCCACCGCCCAGAACCAATCCCTGTCTTCTCTGGCAGACGGCTGAGCCGCGAGGCAGCCCCGCGTGCCCGCAGCAGCCGTGTAGCCCGCCGGCTGCGATCACGCAGGCTCTGGCCACTGACCAGCTCTTAAAAGAGGGTAGTGATGAAACGAAGCCCCCTCTTGGCAGGGGAAGATGGAGACGGAGGGGCGTGGGCATGAGATGCCCCTGAATGCCGGCCTCCTTTTTGGTTGTTCGTCACTGCAGTGATCAGAGGGCGGCTCTGATGCGTCCGGCTGTGCAGTGGTGCAAGCTGTTAACTCTGAGCAGTGACCAGCAACGGAAGGTGCTGGGAGTAGGAGGACACTCTTGTACTGCCATATCCCCCCCTTTCTCTCTTTTTTGTTGCTGCTGCTGCTGCACTGACAAGTAAATGCCATTAGCTTCGCTGTCATGTGAAAGTCGTTTATCCAAGAAGTGTAATAAGGTGAATGTGAGATTTTACCCCCTTCTTGTTTCATTCTTCCTGAGGGTTAAAAAAAAAAAATAAATCTAGCCCTTACTGACCTCGGGATATCTTAGCTGTCAGAAGCAAGCCTGGAATACTAAGCACCTGACAAGAAAAGAACCCTTCCCCTTACAGCAGCATCAAGGAGCTGGGAGTGAAAAGGATTTCCCTTCACTCCCGGTTGGAATGGAAGGATAGAGGCTCTTTAGGAAGGACAGGCAGGGGAGATGAGGAGGGGGTGTCACCCAAAGCCGGGGTGCATGGAGCTCTGCCTGGGCATGGATGAGGAGCTGACTGAGAGCTTATGGGTCAGGACTGAAGGGAGGGCAGGGACAGGTGACATTATAGTGGAGGTCTGCCAAAGGCCACCCGACCAGGAAGACTGAACAGATGATGTCCTCTA
>JAVKLA010000010.1:13333294-13389021 GCA_034782735.1 Sagittarius serpentarius
TTTTATAGATGTGGTATAAATAAAAGCATGCTGATGTACATAGGGGGTTTTGTTTTGTTCTTGCAATTATTATTAGAGCTTGAAAAATGTCCTGGTTGTAGAAAACTGAAGTTGCCTGACAGACCTAAGTGGAGGATGAGAGGACAGGTGTTGGTCTTAGATCTTGCTTACACCCTGTCATTTGAATAGTGTGTCTGAGTATGAAACTGCACCTTAATTGCTCTTGAAGGACGAGTCATCTAGGGTTTGGTTTTGTTTTCTTTTTTTGGTTCTTTCCACAGTGTCTTGGCTGTTGTGAAATAGCACACTCTACACAAATCTATCTGTTCCCAATCTGTCTTTTCACCCTGCATCCTGCCCGGTGATGGTCTCTTGCCTTTGCATATGCACGTAGCTTTGTTAAATGGCGAGAGTCACACCAACCCGCTCTGCATCTGCTGAGTGCATTGCTCGCAGGCTTGTAGGTGGCAGCATTGGAAGTGATAAGATCCATTTTGACTTGTACCTTTTGATTGCCAGAGGACTTCAAGGAGTCTGTTTGCAGACTCAGATGAAGAGCTCAGCTTTGCTGCATAGTTCTTTTGCTTTTGGAAATTTTTCTAAGACCTGGGACTTTATGTATTTATACTGTTATTTTAATACGAGGTGATTAATACAACAGTATGCTGAACAACAGACAAGGCAAATGTTTGTTCTAGTCAGCAAAAGTATGTGTTGTGCTTACAGTGGACTGGGCAATATTGGGAATTTGCATCACCTAATGTGTGCTAAGAAAACAGTCTTAAAAATCAGGAGCATGTTTGGTTTTTAAAAGCTAAGAATATGCTTTTTATACATGTAGCATTAAACTAAGCAGTAATTAATAGAATAGGCATATCAATCTTGTGAAGTGAGTATGAAAACTAACTTTGATATTCACTGAAGTTATCAAAAGTTACATCCTAGCTCATTTTTTGTGGAATTTGCCTTAGACAAGACATAAACTCCCTAGTTAACTATATAGTCGTATACAGATGAACTACACTTGTTACACCCTTTCAGTTTTGTTCTCTGGTTTGGAGCTTGAGCAAAAGTATGGCATTGGGGGCTGGAAGGTGGTGGTACTAGAGCATTGGCTCCCATTGCCTGGGGCATTTAAACAGTTGGTTTGAATTCAACTAAAACATGATCTGCTGGAGCTAATGAGAGTCTTTAAATTGACTTCATCAAACTGTGGATGGAGCCCATAGCCGGTTTTATTTAGCATCGTTATCTCTTTGACAAACAGTTGGTAGAATCAACTGTTAAGCAGGGGCTTTGGAGAACTGGAGGAAGTGTTTCATTTGTTGCAGACTGTGAGCCTTTTTAATATTTCTGTCCTTCTCATGGCAAAAATGGGTTTGTGCGTGTGACCCCCATGTAAATGGACAGACTGCTGTCTTTCTGAGTCTGCCAAGGTCTCTCCAACGTTTCATGCACTGCTCAGAGCTTTTCCAGCTGCTTCAAACATTGTATGTAAATGTGTAAATGGGCAAAAAGTAGCCAAATTTTCCCAGCTTTTTTTACTAATAAAAATGCAAGTCAAAGATGAAGAAGATGCCAGATCTATTTAGAGCATATCAGTTTTGTTTCATTTTTAAGATGTTTTTCAAATTAGGGATGATTTTTATAGAGACTTAAAAGTATCTATTTAAGCAGACTGAGATATGACAAAATATAATATGACCTCATGAAGTTCAACAAGGCCAAGTGCAAGGTCCTGCACATGGGTCAGGGCAATCCCAAGCACAAATACAGGCTGGGCGATGAGTGGATTGAGAGCAGCCCTGAGGAGAAGGACTTGGCGATGTTGGTTGACGAGAAGCTCAACATGACCTGGCAATGTGTGCTTGCAGCCCAGAAAGCCAGTGGTATCATGGGCTACATCAAGAGAATCATGGCCAGCAGGCTGAGGGAGGTGATTCTCCCCCTCTGCCCTGCTCTTGTGAGACCCCACCTGGCGTACTGCATTCGGCTCTGAGGCCCCCAGCATAAGAAGGACATAAACCTGTTGGAGCGAGTCCAGAGGAGGGCCACGCAGATGATCAGGGGGCTGGAGCACCTCTCCTGTGAAGACAGGCTGAGAAAGTTGGGGTTGTTCAGCCTGGAGAAGAGAAGGCTCTGGGGAGACCCTATAGCGGCCTTCCAGTACCTAAAGGGGGCCTACAGCAAAGCCGGGGAGGGACTTTCTACAAGGGCATGTGGTGATGGGACAAGGGGTAATGGCTTTAAACCGAAAGAGGGTAGGTTTAGATTAGATGTAAGGCGAAGAAGTTCTTTACTGTGAGGGCGGTGAGGCACTGGGACAGGCTGCCCAGCGAGGCTGTGGATGCCCCATCCCCGGCAGTGCCCAAGGCCAGGCTGGACGGGGCTTTGAGCAACCTGGTCTAGTGGGAGGTGTCCCTGCCCATGGCAGGGGAGTTGGAACTAGGTGGTCTTTAAGGTCCCTTCCAACCCAAACCATTCTATGATTCTGTTCTGTGATTCAAACACAGTTACACAACCTCCGCGTGCTGCTGAGGGTAAAATCCTCTGTCTGGAAGACATCCGTAGGACAGAGTTTTTGTCACTTATCACTGGCTGGGCTGTCATTGCCTTCCCCAGAGCTTGCTAAATCAGGATGAGACTTGCTCAGTGCTCCCTCCCTCCCTAGATGATAATTATATTTGAATATTAAACATCCACATGGCTTACACAAGTTCCCTGATTAACAAAGCACTTACCCATGCAGCAAAAGAGGCTTGATTTCAGTTTGATAAACAGGCACCTAAATTTAGGTGGGTGCTTGTGGACCTAGCTGGATCAGGGCCTGTGTGAGCAGAAAGGCAATTTTACCTGTTTTACTGAGTTTTTGCTACGTGCTTGGAGGCGATGCAAGTAATGACCTCTCTGTCTGATGTGTAATTGGATTGGGTACCGCTGGTTACTTCAGGAAACTGAACAAGGTGCCACCTGATTATTCAATGTCACTCCAACTGCTTCACGCATCTTTGAGACTTACACAGAGGTAAAAGGATTGAAACGGGAACGCTTGCTGTATGAAATCAGGCTGAAACTTGAGAGGAGAGTGGTGTCAGCACAAGTTCGTTAGGGCAGAGCTAGGCATAAAATGGGTGTTGGAAGAACCATGTATTTTTATAGAAAGGTGATTTCACAGTGCTGACTCAGGGAACACTGTCCTGCAGCAGCCTCAGGAGGACAAGGTTAAAAAAGAACTGAAGACAGTTTCGAACTCTTTAGTAACATATATTTACATTTTATTTTCACTTCTAGCTGGGAGGCCTTGAAGGTCCCTGAAGAGCAGAGCTGGTCTGGTGATGCTTAGCTTGCGGGGACACACGTAGGGCAGAGGATACATTTCGTTAGCCATCCTTCTCCAAGTGGAGAGGTTGCTACTGGAAGTAGAAGAGTTTTCTGAACTGATGCGGTTTTTCAACAGAGAATTTCTCAGCTTTACCATAGCCACCTCGCCGGAGGTGCTATGCGGAGAACAGTAGCTGTTGTGGTTTTATACTGTCTTGGAAGAGCTGAAGAAGCCTCCTCATACTGGGAGGCTCACTCAAACCCTCTCTCGTCCTATTTGCCTCTTGTTTATAGGCCATTTCCTATAAGATGTGACCTGTGGGACAGCCACAAAGCTGCGGGACCCAGTGCTGCCTGTTCCAAGCAGGATGCTGGCTTTGAGTTTCAGCCCGGGGAGGGTACGGCCACAAGACAATAGTGCATATAGAGGGTGGGAGGCAAAAGAGACGCTGAATATAATTTTGCTGAGGGATGCAGCCAAGGGCAGGCTTTCTTTCCTGTGACACTTAAGGATATGTCTTGAATGACTTTATTTCAATCGTCATTAGAGGATTTTGCAGCCTGATTGAGCACCGCAGTTAAACTCTCCCTTGATGAAGCCTCGTGAGTCTAATTTTAATCTTGTAGGCAACATGGTGTTCAGCCTAAACTGATTATGTTTTGGGACTCCTCTGGGTTGTCGTGAGGGGGAGGGAGGCTGGTTGGCTTTTCTTTAATAAGAGGCAGCATTTTTTTTACGAGGTGTGTCTGTATCCTCTCAGTTTCTCTTGAAATGCCTCAGATTTAATATCCCTTTCCCCGCCACCTCCCCCAAGGGGCGAAGGCACCCGGGAGATCTTTGCCGTCCCACCAGCCGGCCACGCACAGGTGGGCGGCTGAGCCTGCGGGACTTCATTCCCTGCCAATTAGCAGGGAGCTTGTTGTGTTGGGGTCGGTTTTGAAGAAGTCGGGAAAAGTAATGTAGGAATCTGCCATTTCCTTAAATGCTTAAAATGAGGACACCAAGGATTTGCGGGCACGCTACTGCTGACTGCTTGCACCTTTCCCAGAGGAAAATGGCGCAATCACAGGGTTTTCCCAGGGCGCAGCTCCCCACTTCCCCCCCCCAAGCAGCAGAAGCCTGGTGCATTTGAAAAGCTTGGAGTTGTGAGCAGGGAAACATGTGAAAGGTTTCTCTGCCAGGAGTATGACATTTAAAGAGCACCAGTAGGATTTTTTTCGGCTGTTTTTCACCCGCGCTGGTCCCCCTGCACATGTTGCTTGACTCACGATACCCTCTGTCAGTCTCTGGTCTTTCTCAAAGCCCTGGGTTCCTCCTTTCTGTCCCCAGCCCAGGGCAGGTGCACTGATTCCTTACACCTATCCACCATTTCACCGATCGCAAAGCCTAAGTGCAGCCCAACCAAGCCAGCTTTGATGTAAACGTCCGTCTCACGCTTGATTCTCTCGTTTCCAGTACGACTCAAAGTCCATTGAAAACTGAGGTTGAGGCATTAAAATGGGCTGGCTTGTGGACGGCTTCTCCAGCGTCCGAGAAGGCTGTTTTCAGCCCAAGTTTTTCCTTCAGGGAGGACCTTTACTGCCTTCTCCACACTGATCTTCATCAAACCTGTAAGAGCTGACCATTTCCGAGCCTCCGACTTCTCATCACATCCGACAGCTCACAGGTAGATGCGCACACACAAACATGTGCACGCACACACAGGGTACAAGTGCCTCAGATCCACTCCCGCAGAAAACCAGGCTGAAAACAGCACTCTTACAGCTGGGCAGCGTGGGATGCTCCAGTGGGCAGCATCACGGTGAGAGGGGATGGAGGAAATCGGAGGTGGGAGCGTCCTGGCAGAGGCTGGCAGGTTAGCGGGGCTGCATGGGAGGGGACGTGGGGAGGGGAGGTTGGGGCAACACGAACCTCACCATCAGAAATACCCTATGCCTGCAATATCCGTGAAATATCCACGGCCTGCAGCCGTGCTCAGACACAAAGATGAAGTGAGGATAACGCCCAAGAGCAGGCGACAACACCAAATTCCTGAGCTGTGCGTCGGGGACAGCGGAGACCAGAAAAACGGTATTGCGCAAGACAAAGCAGCCTCTCTAAGGCCTGGTTATAGATTTTTGTTATTTTTAATGATGGCTATTATGCCTTGTGGAAGTGCCCCATTGGCATGGGTGTGCGCCATCACTGCGTTTCCATCACCTTGAATCTGCTGCAAGACACAGCACAGGGAGGGGAGCACTGGTGTGACCCTGAGCTGGCCAGGAAAGGGGCGGTGGAACAATCTCCCATCAGCAAATGCCGCCGAAGGAAAATTAACATGCACACAAAATCTGTGAATTTAGCTGAATCGTTGATTTGGAAAGGGAAACCGAGAAGCTAAAGCGGCTGAAACTTGCTGCTCGGGCAGCTTTTGGACTGCCGCGGGTCACGGTTCTCCTTCTGTAAAGAGTTAGTGTTTCGGGTCTTCTTTTTAGTTCTAAGATTTAAAGTGCCATAGAAAGTTGTAGCTGAAAGAAAATGTGATTATTTTTTTTTTAATTTTCACTTTCTATAAGAAATTGTGTGACTTTTTTTGTTGTTGCTCCCCAGAAAAGAAGCCAAATTGCAGCAGTCTGGATACCATCCCCCCGATCAGAAATTCTGGCCCAGAACCTCCCTCACCAAACCTGCATTGCCTGAGGAAAACCATCCTGTCTGCCCGTAGAGCTGACGTGCAGTAAAAAGGTACGTGTAACAAGTCCATCGACAGTAACTCTCACAGAATGAATCGCAGTATTTGCAATATATTCTCTATATATTTCTGACAAGGTGATTTGATGAAAAAAGCAGTCCAGGCCCCCAGTTTTTGCTGCATACAAAGGACCGGCTGCAGCCATGAACTGAAACTGTGCTCGTGGGGAAAAAGAAAAAGGAAAGCAAGCAGCATTCATTGGTCTGGTTTGGCTTTGCTTTAATCAAACCCGAGTCACTTTTAAATTCCCCGACTTCAGGAGGCTTCTCAGTGATGGGCTTCTGAAGACAGGTTCCTGAATTAAGTTAATTAGTCAAGTGACTGGCAAGTATTCATTCAGATCACCCTGACTGGGGAAAAAAAAGCAAGTATTGTGGATTTAATAACTTTGTTCATGCAGAGCAAAGAAATTAAGCTCTGCCAGCAGCAGCACTGTGGTCAGCGTGGACCTGAGCACTAACTCGTGCTCGACAGCCCTGCGAGAGTCCTGTCTACCCCAGGACAGGCATCAAGCGCCTGCGGAGCCAGGCGAGCCCTCGCCAGCAGGCAATTGCTGCCTGCAGTTTTCTAGTGCTTTCCACGGTGTAGTTTCCCAGACATTTATACAACGAGGAGCAAGCCCGTCAAGCAGGCAGGAGGCGAAGTGCGGGGAGGGGGGGAATTGCTTCCTTCTTGTGTTTTGACGAGGCTCGATAGACCCTTGATGCTGAGTTTTGCAGGGACTGAGGGGGGTACCAGTACAGCAGCACTGCAGGGCCTTTTAAAACTCACCTCCCCTGAGCGGAGGCACTGATAGATGATTTAGCAGAGTGCCTTGCTGGAGGGGTGCTCCAGAGGAGTCAGTCTGGGTGGCTTTGCACCATCTGCCCAGCGTGCTAATTCCTCCACGAGGGCTGAAAAAAGTGGCTTTGCCTTGTGGGAGCCATCCCCAGGCACCCAGCGGCTCCCCGCTCGTGCTGCTTGAGTGGGGCTACTGTCTAGGAAAGTCACCTTGGGGGGAGAAAGTGGTTCCTGCTGCCGTCAGCATCCCCACGGTGTGTGAGCCCCGCACACCCCGTGCCGGCTCCGGGAGCCCAAAGGTGGCTCCTTCGGGCCCTGGCGTTGCTGGATGGGGCTGAAGCTGCCCTTCACACGCTGTCAGGGGAGGGAAGGCATGTCCGTAACTGCTTGCTTGGCCAAGTTCCTGACGGCGATTAGCACCTTAGTGCTGCTGAGACCGTCTTGTCTTTCTGACGGCATGTCAGGGCACACAAGGTGCTGTAGGAGCGTGATTTTATACCACGTATTGGAAAAGAAAAACATTACAGTACGGTGAGATGAGAACTCGTAGGTGCTCCCCATTTTTTTAATGGACCCGTAATTCTCTTGCTGACACATTAGCGCATTAAAAAGGCATTTTCCAGGCTCTCGAATGTGATAGTGAAGGCCCGTTTCCGTCAGCCTTCTTTACACTTTCCCAGCTTCTCAAGCCCGCAGGCTCCTGCGGGCAGCCATCCCTGTCTCCCAGCCCGTTTGGTAATGCACCGTGTCTTCTTCCAGCACACCCTGAACGGTAAATGCAAAGGTAACCCCCCATTTTGCACATGGAGGAAGCCGTAGCCCTATGGCAGCGTTGTCCAACATGAGCCAGAAGCGCAGCACCAGGTATCACTTGGTCTAGGATGTATTTGGATGCCCGCACCCCAGCTGAAGACATTAAATGTTGTTTCCCTTACTGATGTGGTGAGGGTTTGAGCCAGGCTGTAATTTACTCCTGAAATATCCTGGAATGAAAAACAGAAGTTAATCTTTTTGGGAGATAGGTATGCTTATCTTCAAGAAAGGAACTGCATTAGTAAAGTAACAGAGGATTTGATTCTACTGTTGCAATGAAGATAATAAATATTCATCTGACAGACAGACGTGGATGTGAGGATGATAAAACAAGTGTGCAAGACCGGAGTGACAGGTGCTGAATAACTCATGAGGAGGATCCTGGAATTTAGTGATGGCATTGGGAAATTTAATGTCTTGCATGAACCGTTCCCTGCAAACAGAGACAATAAGGTCTGTTCTGTCCTGGCAATTCCCCCTGGTGTGAGCCCGAAGAATGGCTCCCGGCAGTCTGTCACACTTGGGACAAACGCAGGATTAATCGTGTTTTCGTGTTGGCCTGTACCCTACCTGCCTCATTGTGGTCTGAACCTCCAGGGGATGGGAAGGTCTTATTAATTAATTCTCTCAATTCAAGCACCTGTAACTGATTTATTTGCAGCCTAGGGCCTGATCCTGCAGGGCGTGAGCTGACTTTGGCGAGGCGCACAGCTCTCCAAACCCCCAGCCGAGAGGAGTTACTGGATCTTGTGCTGCAAAACAAGCAGCAAGGGTATTTGGGAAACCTATGTTTCATGGAAAAAAAAAAAAGGTTTTTTTCCCCAGTGCGGCTCATGCATGGCATTTGTTGCTCATCAGCGCTGCAGATTCAGCTCAGCCAAAATTCACCTTCTAGGGACGGCTGCATGTTTGGTTTCGTCGTTTGGTTGGGTGACAGCACGTTTTAGGGCTGTCACGCCAGCACGGTCTGGAAGAAGATGGGTGAAAACAGTATTAGAAGGGGCAGGGGATTTCACTGCTCGAGGATGGAAAAGATGAAGCGTCCTTCTCGCCAGGGGAGGCACAGACGTGGCCTTTCGGCAAGGGCTTGAGCTGGTCCCCACCAACTGCTCTTTCAGCTCGGCGTGCCCCGTCCCCAGACCCGCTGCAGTGACCAGCCTGCTTCTCACTCAGGAAACCGTTCACCCCAGGGACGGTCCTGCCGAGCCCGTGCATGCCCGCTACATGGACGGGAGCTGACGCCATGGTCTCGTTCCTCTCCTTCAGGCAGAACCCCCGTGCTGGGTCATGCCTGGGAAGAAGCTGAGAGGCCGAGCAGTGGAAACGCAAGTGGGGCCAGCAGCCGAGGTTCGGCAGTCCCTGCCCTCCCCGGACGGCGAGACCGGTAGACGTGATGGATAGGCCATTCAGTGGGTCACGGCACCTTTCCCACTTGTGGCTGAATCCCCAAAGCAAAAAAGTTCCCAAACAATCGGGCAATATTTTAAAATGAAAGGTAACAATAAGCACTCTTCCTGCTGAGATTGCAGCTCCTGGGCTTGTTCTGCTGATTAACCTCTCCGCTGCCGGCGGGGATGAGGCCACGTCCAGGCAGGGTCCCTCCAGCCCTGCACGCACAGCTTCCCTGCAGGGATGGCTGCGTCCTGCCATCCAGATTCCACCCTGGGGCACGATCCTGCCGGGGCAGCTGGCGAGTAAGCCCAGCAAACCTTGGCAAAGACATTTGCCGGAGGAGCGATCCCCCGCTGCCCAGTGCCCCGACCCAGAGCCACACACCTCTGCCACGACCCCTGTGCTCTGGGACGGATAGCGAAGTGCCCCTTGCATCCCTCAGGGCAGTGCCTGAAGTAAATAAACACATTTGTTTATATTTGTCTGTATCTAGTGTGTGTGTGAGAGAGAGAAGGACAAACAGCCATAAAAATGGCATTTACTTCTTAGCACCAAAATTAACTTTTAAGGTTGATCAAGACCAATCTGGTCAGGCTCCTCAAACTAAAGGCTTGCTCCTTGAAATGCACAATAAGGTGTTTGAAGATTAACTGTCCTTTTGAATACATATTGAATCTCTCCTTCCCCTTATATTGCAGAGATGCCAAAAAAAAACCCTGAAAGCCCTTGAAGTAACTATTGCAGATAGATAAACTAACAGATAACATCTTCTTTCTTTAGTCAAGGGGAAAAAGAATTTGCTTTATTTCTTTTCTTTCCCTGTAAATGTGACAGAAGAAATGTCTTTCTAGACAGGAGTCTTTTCTCCCAGGATGTATCCGGCGTGTACGCACGCATGCATACATGTGGCGTCTTTCCTTCGTCGAAAACAGACAGTAATTCTGCCTGTCTCACTGCCCTTCTCTAAAAATGCTGAAAGCACGTATTTATGCTGCAGCAGTACTGCTCTGTGACATGTCCCAAGTGCCCCAAACAGAAGTGAGCAGCTTTTAAGGATTAATGAAAGCCTTAGCTGCCTGTGTACAGGGAAAATGAACCCGTAGGGCAAATACAGTAAGAGGCTTCTCTTGGAGGGGTTTTTCTCTCTCAGAAATGCCTTAGGAGAGAGCTACGATGCGAGGGGAAGCTCTGAACATGGGTGCTCCGGGACAGTCGGGGTGGAGAGGCAGTCGGCACCACCGAAAAGGCTGAGGACCCACCAGTCACGCCCTGAAGGCCAAACGTTACCATCTGAGTGTCCACACTATGCCAAGGGGAGCAAAGCCCAAAGCAAAGGTGAGAATGGAAAGAATCCGTAACATATTTACTTTATAAGCAGTGGCAATTAGCAGGTCAGATCTTAGTGACTGAGGTCTTGGGTCGGGGTATTGCAGCAATTCAGTATTTTAAAATTTGCCAGATATTTTTTTGGGGGGGGGGCAGGGGTGGAGTATACAGCTGGAACTCTTGCTGGCGTCCCTTCCTATTGCAAATCCGAAACCACTTCCATCAGCCCGTATTCACAGTGTGTTCTGCTTTGTCTTGCTGAGAAGAAGGGAATGATTCATTTTCACCTGGGTACCGTAACCTCCCACCATCAGGTAAGCTTTCCTGGCATATCTGCCCTGGGGGGGAGAGAAAAATATGTTGAAAGAGCCTGAATGGCGGCTCGACGGCAGTGTGGAGGAGAGGTGCCAAACATCCTGCACCTCGAGGGCAAGGGAGTACACCTCTGACTTTGTCTCCTGGTGTTCTCCCGAGAGCTACAGCTAAACATGGAGGAGCTGTTGTGGTCCAGAGCATCCTCCCTCCTGCATCCCAAGCAGAAATGTTTAGTATCCTCTACAGAAAACAAGCCCGCCGTGCTAGGGGATCCCTTTAGTGAGGCGGATCCTCCTCGGGGATGCAGGGGAGCACCAAGGATGCCATCCTGGCTGCTGCGTACAGGCAAAGCAGGGGCTTGGGAGCCCATGGAGCAGCAAGGAGCTCTTGGCAGGAGCAGGATTGGGTCACTTCTCTGAAAACACAAGCAGTCGCCCGATAAATATAGGCAAGAGAGCTTTAGATAAAAGTTACAGCTTACCTTCATCTGTGGTGACTGTAGTTATTTTTGCTAGTCATCAAAAGACACTGCTGGATGTGGGATTAAAGCAAAGGAATGATGTAGGCACATGAATTATGAATTTTGCATCATGAATTATTGCCTAAAATAGCGTGATGCACCAAATACAACTAGGACAAGTGCTCTCTAGTTGTGAAGGTCTGGAAACAACACCAGCTTCAGGGAAAAGAAATAGTTTCTTTGTATATCCTAAAATAATCTGGGCAACTTTCCTTCACCTGTTTGGCATCCAATAGTTCCTAATCTCTGTATACAACTTCTGCCACAGAGATGCTTCTGGGTTTTGGCTGCTCGTCTTGAAAGGCTTCGCTGGGATTTGATTTTCAGAAGGTCAGCGCTAAGCATTTCCCAAAACCCAGCTGTCAGGAGGGGATCGGAGACCAAACACTCAGACACCCAAACCCAGATAGTCACTTTTGGGCAGGAACATGGCTCGCTCTATCTTTCCTACCTCTTCTCGCTTCCTCATCACTAGGTGCCCAGGAACTTGCAACATGGCATCATTTAAACCTCTTAACCGATTTTCATGCTTTCCACATCAGAACTTTGGGGCAGGAGACTTCCTTTCTGGAGGACTCTCAAGGCAGGGATTTGGCTACAGAGGACTACAGAGGGTGAAAAGGGTTGAAAGGCTTGGGTAGAAGAAAAACACCGATGAGACCTAGACACCCGGATCGCTGGATAGCTGCACAAATAACTTTATTGTGGCTAGGGCCCCCAGGCTTACCCCCTCCCGGTGTTAACCGCAGCCACGCTGATGGGACACCTGCCTATACGCTGTGTTCCACTTCTGCCCCAGCCCAGAAGAAACTTTGGTCTACTGTCTGCCCAGCTCCTAATACAAAATGTAATTCCCTATCTTGCACATTATCTTTTATCTGGACTTTTACCAACACCACTATCGCTGTATTGCTCGGAGGCAAGATTATTCAGACTCCCTGCTGGGAATCTGCAGCATCACCGCCGCACAGAAAGAAGCGCACCGATAGACCGCAAGTAGAGATGTTTCCGATATGCATGGAATAGATTTGGGCATAACCAGCTATATAATTATTATCCTTTCTGCTTCCTGGAAAACATTTCTTGACGTCCGGTCGCTGCTAGAAGTGGCTGCTGGTTTGCATTCAGTTCAGGGCCCGGAGATCTCCAGAACATACCTGTTTTCTTCCTTGGCTTTATGTGATGGGAATTTGGTGAAGAGTGACAGACTTGCTGCTGGGGTGTCTGTCGCTTTGTTCAGTCCCCAAAATGCATTTCCACTTGCTCACCCTTCCAGAAGGGATGGAGAGGCTCCCTTTTCCTTTGGGTGGTGATGTTCAGCAGGTGAAAGTCGCTCAGTCCCCACTTTGTTATCTTCTGGGCGTAGTGTTAGACCAAGATGTTTACTCAGGTATCCTCATTTTGAGAAATGATTCCACTGAGGGAAAGGAGTTTTATGGGAGGTTATTTAACACCCTCCAGCTTTGTTGTCAGTTTATGTCGGTTGCTTTGAATATGCATAAACGCTGAGTCTAAATGATGAATGGTGCTGAACAAGTAACGGGGAGACAAAATCCACAAATACTCCAGTGTTAATTTGGTTCCTAAGCCAGGAAGATGGGGGAGATACTACTTCTGTGTCATGCTTCAGGAAAACCCTGGGTAACATTCCTGAGTCCTCCCCTCTGGTTGTATCAGCTGGTTGTACAGCATTCACCCTACATTATTTAGGTAAAGAAAAGCGAATCCCTGCTGTGGGGTCCAGCAGTTTTATTAAAAACTAAAAAGAAAAAAGGGTAGGGAAAGCCTGGGCCATACTTTTTTCTGGCTGAGGACGTATCTTTGCAGAAAAAGGAGGTGGGTCCACCATCAGCAGGCTTGGAGCACTTTACCATGGCAGATGGATTGATTTGCAAGGCAGAAGATTGCCTGCTCATTTAGTTGGCTAGGCTTTGCTAATGCGTATGCCTATACCCCTCGTATTTAATAAACCTTGTACCGAGCATATATCAGGGTTCAAAAAGGATTCAGTAACTCACTGAAAGATATTACAGCTCTTTTTTATGCATCCAGAGCGAGAGCAGAAAGACGTTGGAAAGGTATTATAAGAGCGTGAACATTTATCTGAAATGCTATTTATATTTCATTGAATTGGCCGAAAAGGACCGCAGAAGGCCAATAATGAGCGAGGGAGGCAGGCAGCCATCCCACCGCACACAAAGGACGGTGTCTTGATGGATGATTTAATGACTCCAGTGTGTGCAGAGGGGCCAGAGACCAGGTGGAAATATTCTGCGTTCAGGGCACAGCTTGAGTGGGGGAAAAAATGTGATGCGGTGCCTGCTTTCTCTCTCGCTTACGGTTTGATGGTCCTTGTGCCGCTGGTTTTGATTCTCGTGGGGCTGTTCCTCATTGTGAAGGCAGGAGTCAGGTTCAAGTCTGGGATGAATTAACTCGTCAGATTTGCATCGAGCCCCAGCTACTCACATGACCCCATCCCTCAGAAGGAGCCTGAGCAAGGGATGTTGTGTTTAACCGAGTATTTTCCCTAATGCCCTAACTTCTGGAATGGGCCAGAAAAAAAGAAAATACAGCTCCGAGTCTGAAGCCGGGAAGAGATAAATCTGGGGGATGCCCAGCCAGGGTAAGGAAGCAGAAAGAAGGAAGAAAGGTTTTCTGAATGCAGAGCCGTTTTGGAGAGGCACGTTCCTGCTTTATGGTGAGGTGGCTAGGAATGGTGGTAATTAAAACCGGCTGCTTATGTCGTCTTCTCATATATATGCAAGACTAAACCATCAGTGTCAGCCATCAGCATAATATCTTCTGCAAGTGAAAAGACAGACGAGTGCAAATAAGCCCTCCATGAATTTTCAGAGATAGGTCTGAAAGAGCAAGTGTTAAGGGCTGACCTCATGCCTGAGTTTGGCTTGTCTGTGTAAGACCAGATTATCAGTGAGGTCAGTGCAATCTTTACTGACTGTAACCTCAACCTCAGCTTGTTTGAGTTCGTGGATATATAGTCCTCCAAGTGCTTTGAGTACTTTCCTACAGCCTGACTTCCCCATAGAGCATGAAACTCTGTACGTGGCTGGCTGACCAGTGACTTGCCTAATTAATATCTGAAAAATCAGCTTGCGCTGCCTTTGCATATTCATCTATGGATGATGGATGCTATCCCTGCAGGGCCATTTTGCTGATGGAAACTGTCCAGCTCACCTGCAAGTCTTTTATTATCGAAGCAAATCAGGGAAATGTCTCTTTGAAAAGAGGAAAAAAAAATCCCTCAGTCTGTTATTGAACTGTGAAGTGCCATCAACAGTACATATGTTGTACAGGTCCCGTTTCTGAGCACAGAAGTCTCAGTACAAGCCTCAAACAATATGTTTAAATAATCTTGTGAACTTTGGTATGTGCTAAAAATGCCTCTGATGACATTTACCACTGTTCCCTAACCCAGCCACTGGGAATAATTATCTTTTATTGGCACATGTTCTGTGTTGAGATCAAGAGGCTGTCGAGCTGCATTTCTTTTATTTGCATTACTGGAGGAAAGATCAAATGGAACAAATGTAATCAAACATTTATTTTTCTTCTCCTTTGATGTCGTGGCGCTCCCCTTGTAAACACTTATAACCTGACAGCATCTGGGGCAAGATTTTCGTCCTTTGCCGTAGCTTCGATCAGCGCTAAAGCGGGAGCCTAATAGGGGGTTACATTTCTGAAAAAAAACCCCGATGCAATAGCTATAGCTCGGCAGGGATCGATGCAGTAGACCGGACTTTGGCTTGCCTAGCAGACTACTAGCTATTTATGGCAAGGCAATAACGGGAGAAAAATGCCATCACGCTGAGTTGGTAATGCCTGGCTCTTACTTCTTCGGGATTTAAACGGTACCCAAACTGCAGGGCAGCACGGAGTCCGTCCCAGGCTTCCTGACTTGTATTCACAGCTGGCTCTGAGTGACTCTCTTATCCAAGGGCTGGCTCTAACTAAGCCTTTCTGATTAGTCCTTTCTCAGTAATATTGCCGCACCCTCTTGCTCTTTAATTGCCAGAGTTGTTCCTTTTGTCTGGCTAATAGCAAGAATCAGGTCTTCTTTAGATCTGAAAAGGCCCAAAGTTGTGCCCGCACAACTCAAACTGCAAGATCTGTGTTGGTAAGGTTACTTCTGAATTTACAGTGTCATCTACACATAGTAAGAACACAACAGCCAGGTTTGTTTTTCTGCACTAAAACTGATCAACTAAGGAACTGTACTGCATCGCCAATAATGCAGCTGTATTTTTCACAGGTTCCCTATTTGAAAGCCCTAAGAGTCTTGTTCCCACGTTTTGTTACACCCAAAACTGAAGTAAGTCATGTCAGTGATTTACATTTCCAAGAGCGCAGATATCAACAGCTCTTGCAAGCTGGGACAGTTAATTTCATTAAAGGTTGCAGAATAAAGGATAATCATCTCAGCTACAGCTTGCCAATAGCTTGGAACAAATTTTCAGATATGAGTGTAGGAAAATATTGGTTTAAATGCTTTCCCTGCAGCTTTGAATGACAATGAGGTGGATAGAGAGTCTGAAATAGATGCATAACTTGAACCGAAAGCAGCAACTGATAAGGAAACTGGGGCAGAGGGAATGACTCAGTTGGCTGCGGTGCAGTAGCAAATCCACATGGGGCTTTGGAAATGTTCATCCATGCCAGTGATAATGCACCAACCGCAGAGATGATTATGACAGTCAGAGAAATTCAGAGAGCGGTAATGAAAAATAACCAACGCAATGAACCAGTGGGAACTTCAGAGTCAAAGGGCACAAAGGACGACGTTTTGAAAATAAAAAGAAGAAAAGAAACGGAGAGGATCTTTCATCTAAAGGCTTCTTCCTGCAGGTTTTATCTCTCCAGACACAAAAATCCAAGGCTTATGTCTATTCCCTTAAGAACTGAACAACATGTCGAAGAGGAGGGGGAGACAGAGGGAGAGAAGGCCTTCCAAGATAACATTTAATCATCATAAAAATGCGTGCACGAATGTGACAGAGGAAAAAACTGCATATATCTTAAAAATTAATATGTAACAGAAATCTAACCAAATAGTAAAAAAAAAAAAAAAAAAAAGTGCAGTAATGTGTGCAGTGACTTGGACAGAATAGGATAAGATCGATAAATATACACTGCCAGCTGATCTCCTTTCATAATATTCTATATTTCAAGGGAGGTTCTCCCTTTGTCAACCAAGTGGTCCCTAATCCTGACAGATGACATATCAATGCTTACATGTCCTGTTTTGAGGCTTCATGCAAGTATTTTCTACCCTCTTTTCTTTTCGAGGGCTTTTTCAAGGTATTTGCTATATGCATAAACAGGTCTTTAGGAACCCATTATAGAAAGCAGTGTTGAGAATAACTCCATCCTCACATCTCGTTTCACACTTCTAGTGGCAATCACATGAAAGTGTCCCCTTTGGGGAAAGGGTGACACTTAAATTGTGTTTAAGCCCTTATTCAGAAAACCAGAAACCGTAACTCAGTTCCATTGCATCTCTATCAAGGGCAGCAAAGGTGGCGGCTGAACCCTTACCTGTCCGCTAGCTTATTTGTCGCCGCCACCCAAGCCAATGTACGTTAGGTGTCAGGAGCTAATACAGAAGTACAAGAAATGGAAGAGTGTTGTGGGTCCTTCCGACCCCAGCAACCACACTCCTTTTCTTAGGATCAGCCGCAGGGGTTGTTTTTCTTCACCAGCTACGCACGGGCCCTGCCATCGTCCGCTCTGCCTTCGTGGAAATTCAGGTTAGGTTCTGCTCGGCTTTGTCTGCTTTGCCTCGGGTTTTTGGCAGGCCCAGACGTGTGCAAGTTTCTCTCAGCTCTGCCTAAACTGAGAGAGGTTTTGGGGTGCGACTGGAGAGCTTGAGTTGGGAGTTACCGAGCGGGGCACGTCATGGTCCGTTAGCCCCCGCAGCTCTCTCTGGTGACCCCCAACCAAAGCCCTCTCTTACGCGGCGCGGCGCCCACGCATCACACTTGCTACGGACCTGCACGTGGGAGTAACTGGCATTTAGCTCTGTGAACCCTCGCATGTGGTAAAACTCCCCGAGAAGTGGTAAAACTCTCCGAGAAACGTAAACGGGAAGGATGTAATAATCTCTTGCATTAAGCAGGGTGAGACGAGCAAGCTCCTCAGGGTGTCCCGGCATCCTGAGAGCAAATTGCAGAGAGCTGCAGGACTTTCCTTCAGAGCAGCGTTTTACCAAAACCCTACGGAGAACGGAGTGTATGTCCCTCCTCCTCTTGTGTGCTGAATGGGGGGAGCTGCAGGCCCCCCCATTTCCTTGGCAGGAAGCAGCAGTGTGTGTGGGGAGGTGTATACGATGTATATGTGCACGTCTTTTTTTTTTTTTTAAGTTATGTATTTATTATCACTAGTCCAAATTCAGCCCTGAAATAACTCCATTGACCCGACGTCTTCCGTCTAGCAGTGTGCGAATGACCTGCGTGGCTGCAGAGCTGGGTCACTGCCAGCGCACCGAGGGTCTCCCGTCTGCCAGAGGCGGTATCCGCACCGCACCTCTGGCTCTACATGGTCCTCCCCGCCTCTTCAGAAGTGACACACGGAGGCCAAGAGAGAGGCAAAATGCTGATTGCCTTCTCGACTCTGTTCCGGTGTGTAATGCTGCAGGCAGGTACTTCGCGGGGTTTCCAGGAACATCTCTGCAGTGTTCATTCCTGCAGCCCGCCTGGCTCTCGTGGTCCCCCAAGGCAAATGTCAGGGCCCTGGGGCACCCGTGGGCCATAACAGCCCTGGCCAGCCCCACCCAGGACCCCCACCCAGGCACCCCCCACCCCACTGCAGGTCAGCCCTGAGGTCCTGGTGCTCACCGGAGCTACGCTCCCCTGCCTCCCGGCTGGACCTGGTGCAAGCCCAGGTTGCAGACACATTGCAAAAACAAGAGAGCTGGGGAGACAAAGATGCTCGCAAGCTGGAGGGTGACCCTGCCAGAGCTTTTTTGGGCAGGGGACACCCCAGGCATCACCCTCGTGTCCTGGTGCTTTGCAGAGGGCAGAGCTCTGGTCTCCCCTCGCTCCTGCTGCCGCTCTCTTTATTTCTAGGTAGGCAGCACCTCCTGAGTCGCCCTTGTCCCAGGTCTGCTTCCCTGGCTTAGATATTGTACGCAAGCCTAATGGAAGCATTTATGACCAAATGCCTTCCTTTGGGACAGATCTGATGTGTTTTTTACCTCCCATTAACATCATTCATGCACTCACTAAGATTTAGAGACAAAGTCATACGCTCCTTCGCTGCTGTACCAAGATGGCTTTAGGTCTTACTGTCTTAGGGACTTGGAAGTAATATAAAATCTACTTGGCAAAAGGCAGAGCTTGCTGTCTGATTTGAGTGGGAAGGAGAAAGATTTAACACCGGGGGGTGGGGGTGGGGGGGTGGGTCAACTTCCCAGCTGGCCTCTAAATCTATGCATGCAAATCCCTCATTTGTCTGACCAGACTGCATATTTTAAAAGCTTCGGGGTTTTTCTTAAATTAGTTTAAGAGCTTGGCTAACACATAAGGTATAGCGAAAACTAGCTCTGTGTCACACATGATTCTGGCTTATCGCACTACTCTTTCCACAATCTGAAATGAAAGAAAATAACACAGCCGATTACAGGCTAGAGCTATATGCTTTGCAGGTTTACATGCCTGGGAGCAGCCTGGGATCTATCTATATACTTTGTAAGTGCCGTTGTTTAGATTTGTATTTTGCTATAGATATAAAGCAGAAACCATTGCAAAGACCTCTCTGCTAGGAAGATTTTTTTTTTTCCATGCCTATTATTAGCACGCTGCTTTTGCAGCAAGCACTCATGAGCCAATATGCAGAGTTTTAAAGGACTTCAAAGTGTCATTGGGAACCAAGTGATATGTGTGTTAAAAAGGGTTTAATGGAGCTGCAGTCACTGTAGCACAGTGTCTTTTTATAGCAAGTTTTTACAGCGTTAAGAAAAACATCCTGCAGATTTCAGTAGGATTGGCATATGGATAAGGTACTTTGCACTATGATTTTTGTTTATCTGCTATTAGGAAAAAAAAAAGAAAACCGGCATTGCTAACTATAGGGAGAATGATAAGCAGGAACAGGTCTGCAAAACTCAGGCAACAGCTATTACCTCTATTTTGGGTTTAATTTTTTTTTCTTTTTTTAGAAGAAAAGCATACATTTGGAAGCCAATGGCTTGGTTTAGAGAATGGAGATATGGTGTGATTTGTATTCACATCGAAGCTTTTAACAGTCTTTTTTTTTTCTTTGCGGAGCCACTGGATTATATTATCATTATCACAAGGCAAATCCTGCTTATCAAAGTTGAGGCAAACTATTCGGGACTGTCTTCAAAAATGTCATAGGTCAGGCTCCCACAGAAAAGAAGTGGTTTGCAAAAACCGCATTAAATACTAAAGCTGACCTGATCCCTGTGTGGTCATATTGATCTGCAGGCATGTCTGAAGATTTGGCAGGGAATCACTAATTTTAATATATTCTCTGTTTTTCCTTTTACACCTCCATTTATGAGTCTCCTTTAATTCTGCCCAGGAAGCATGCAGGGATGCCACATGAGACAGGCTCCTCATTGCCCTTTCGCAACCCATGTCAACAGCCTGCCCACTTCTGAAAGAGCCAGGCAAGGAGTGGAAAGGAAAGACGAGTACCCGCGGCCCGCCGCGGGGTTAAGAGACTTGCCCAGGGTTATATAAAAAGGCAGAGGCAGAGGTGGGAGGTAGCTTTGGCCCTCCAGTGCCTCAGTCCCACATCGTATCCTCATAGCCATCCTTGCATCCACAGTGTCTGGGATTTAGCTGTCTGGACGTGTTCCACCTCTGAAGCGCCATCATTTACACGTGTTTTACTCTCTGCTTTTGCTTCAGACTGGGGAACGACTGGTTTCTGCCTTATGTGGAGGAATTAAAAAAAAAAAAAAAAGAAGAAGAGACAGGGAAACCTCTGAATGCCAACGCAGGAAAAGCTCAGGATTTTTCAAGACTCACAGGCAGCTGGGGGCTGCAATCCAGTGTGCTCAAAGCTGATGAGAACAAGGGTTCAGCTCCCGCTGCTGCCCTTACGCCAGCAGCTGCCTCCTGTCCCCCCGGCTGGACCCCAGCAGAAATAAAGCCCCGGCGAAACCCCAGCGTGGGAGCCCCGTCCCTCCCCACCCCTGTGGCTCCAGCCCAAACGGCCTCTTTCTTTCATTTTTCACGCCCGGTCCTCCCGAACGGAAATCCTGGTCAAAAATCTTGCAGAAGCAGCCAGAGATATTTTTTTCTTGTGTGCGGAGGAGGGCAGAGGAGCGACGGCGCGGGGTGGGGGGGAGGGTTCGTGGAGTTTCGTGGGGTTTTTTTTTTTTCTTTTTGCAACACTAGTTGTTCAGGGGAGTGTCTTGCGTTATTAACGCTGAGTGGCTCCGGCAGCTACTGTGGTTTAAGGTCGTTAGTCATCCGCCGCTACCGCAGGAGGCACGGGAGCACTGAGCCAGAGCTGTTCATGCAACCCTCGTGGTCCTCCCAGGCCAGCAGGTTGGGAAGAGCCGCAAATGGGGCAGCGGGGACGCGTGGGGGTGTGGAGAGCAGCCCGGGACCGTGGGGACATCATCCCAGCCCGGTCACAGGCTGCCCACGTCTATGGGACTCGCCGGGTTGCGGTGGGTGGCTGCACAGCCAGCCCGAACGGCCTGAGAGGGGCTGAGGGGTGTGCGACGGGGCAGGGGCCAGGAGAGCACCTGTGATGCGCGAGTGTGGTGGGGTCCCCCCTGCACCCCGTGAGAGGGCAGACGGCTGTGTCCCCGCCTGGGAAGCGGTCCCTGCGTTACATCTAGCTGTACAGGGCGCGCGAGTCTCCGTTCACCTCAAGCTGCTAATGAGACAAGGATGCAGGATGCTCCCTGAGCATTAAAGGAATACAGGTCCACGTGCACCCTTCCCACCCGATTTCTTCCTTTTTTTCCCCTTCCTTAGGATGGGGGGATCTAGGCAAACATTCCTTAATTTATTCTGCATCTTCTGGCTCCTGCTTCTGCTGAAGGCTGGCTCTTCCTCCCCTCTCCCCCATGGAAACAACCCACCACCCGCTTCGCTCCCCTCCGGGCTGTACAAAGGACACACCTGCGTTGGTATGTATTCAGGTTTTGTTTGCCTGCTGGGCTAGTTCATTTGTTACTCCACCGGTGAGCTGAGGATTGCTGTGCGCGTCGTAAATCACTCCTTTATCTATTTCAACAGCTGTACCGCAAAATAACTCGTAGTCTTTGGCAAAATAATCACTGAAGATTTTGCAAGGCCAGTACGGCGTCTGGAGTTATTTTATGATTTTGTTTTTGAGCGGCTGCTTCCCAAAGTTCATGTTTTTGCTCTGCGGGGAATGGCGTCCGAAAAGCTGGCTTTAACATCCGTAGGTCTGGGACCTGGAAACAAGGTGTTAGGGGGTCCTAGTATTTGTTAGGGTTCACAACACATTTTGCTTAACTGCAGGAAGGCACGGTTTCCCTCGGACTCGCCCAGGGTCTCCTCATTGATTTCATTGCCTGGGGAACTATTCTTAAGAATAGGTGGTCCATACTTGGGCCAGAGAGCTTTGTGGTCTGGATGGTCAGCTCTGGACAGCCAAGTTGCAAGGCCTCTTTCTTCACATTTCCTTTCTTTTTCGCGAGTGCACGCGTCTGCACGGCATTTACTGAAGCGGGGCGAGCGTGTTTTGGCAACCCCCCCCCCCCGCCTCGCGTGACTGTGGTGATCCCCACGGTAGCTATAGCTGGGGGTGTCCTATAGCCTCAGCTGACTAAGTGATTCCCAAAGCAAGACCAGTAACACCCAAGTCAACGTGAACTGTGGGTATCTCTGCACCAGCAATGCCCTTGGCGTGAGACTCTGTATACCTAGAGAGATGCGGTAGCTTATGTTTTTTATGTGAGGAAATGTTAAATGGTGGATGTGTCTTACGCACTATGATCAAACATTTTATTTTGTCTTCTCTTAGCTTTTCAGGGCACTTTTGTGCTGTAAACATAAACCCTGTCACAGCTCTCCGTCCCTCAGAAGGAAATACTTCCTTTCAGCCCCAAATTATTTTCACTGCGGCTCAAGGAACACAATTAGAAATAATAATCCTAAGCTTGACAAAACCAGCTTTTTTTTGCCTCACTTCTGAGCCCTCCGCAGTGCCCCTGCAGATTTTGGCACCAGCGAGGCAGGGTGAACCGATAGCAGAGCAAAGTCGGGGCGCTGAGGCTTGCGCAGCCCCTGCCAGGCTTCAGCCACCAGCCGGAAAATGAAAGCGTGTGTCGTGAAAAGCAGAAATGGCTGCCAGGGGCTGGCCTTGTTTGGGCCGGCAGCCACACAAGCAGTGACCGAGCAGCTGCCGGAGTGAGAGGGAAGTGGTGATTTTTAATGGGGAGATCTTTAGGCAGCCACGGTCTCGATGGCACAGGAAAGGCGGTGAGCGTGCTCGCCCGTACGATTTTTACACTGGTGTTTTTTTAAATGTCAGGTGTGAGCGTTATCGGCCTTTTCCATCCTATTGGCCCGGCAAGGCTCTAAATTGCTGAAGTGACTGTGCGTCGCATTGAAGTTGCCTTGCACAAGATAAATTGCGCTTTTCCCCCCACCCCCCAAAGGGAGGAAAGCTGCGCTCGCCCCATTGCATCTCCCCGGCGTGTTTGTTCAGCAGGGAGACACCAAAAATCCTGCCTCCCACCCCAGTCGCTGTCTCTGAGGTGTCCCTTCAGCTAAAAGCATCCACGCGAGCTCAGCCGAGGACCAAAACAGACTGTCCGCAGCTCTGTAAACCGCAAGCTAAGAGCGAAGTGTGCAGAGCATTAAAAGGGCATGGGCTGGGCCTAGCAGGGAGGGCTGGTGACCGCGGGCTGGCAGGCAGGCCTGCTAGCCCAGATGGCCGCCTCTGGGGTTTCACTGATGACCTGCTCTCTTGACTAACTCTTGAAAACACTGACAAGCCATCTGTGTCTTTTTCTTTTCACAAGCGGGAAAGGGAACGCATGGAGGAGCTGATGTAACCATCAGCCGTGGCGTGGGGCAGGGTTGATGTCAGCTCTTGCGGCTGATTCAGGGACTAGCCCTCTTAGGAGCAGAAATTAAGCCGAGACCAGCTTCATCTGTCGGAGGAAGATGGTGATTTCCTTTCAACAGCTCGACCCCAGACCCTGCTAGCTCAGTTTGCTGTCTGGGAAGGCATTGGGAGAGAGCCATGAGAACTTCCTCTGTGTCCTCTCGGCCTTATAGATCGAGGCAGTATTTTTAACGTGAGAAATGCCCGCTGCCAAATGTCTAGGAGATTTCCTTGAAGAAATGGACTTTTTCATGCAAGTTAAATGTGTGGTCAGGTGTCTAATCTTTCAAAGTTGGTTGCCTCTCTTTTCTGAGGGAAATGAGGTGGCTGCACATTGAATAGTTGTTTCTGATCGCTCCTGTGTGTGTACCACCTGCACGATCAAGATTGCTATGTTAGTAGCCAAAGCTGGTCAGAAAACGGATGCTCTTTCAGTAACAGAACAAAGAAAATATTTTCCATTAAGCCTTTCCACTGAAAGTATCACACTTCTTGAGGAAATACGTGGAAATGATACGGCAGGAGAGCAAAATGCAGCTCAGGTACCTCCGTTGAATTCGATACGACTTGGTTGCTTTCTTCTTCTGTTCCCCTTGCTAGAAACGCTCCTTGGGTAGGCACCATCTGTCCCCGTGTAGTCTGGTCATACTGGGAAAGTGGCTGGATGCTTCAAGGGGACTCCCCTGCCCTTAGCACATCCTGGGAAATGTATTTTAGGTAGGCACCTGCAAGCCGGTACGGAGTAGGGCTGGAGGAGAGGAGGGTATGCGTCCAGCGAGGTGCCACAGCCGGCTGAACAATTCAGATGACTCACAGGGGGAGGTTGGCCAAAACATTTCTGCTTTCAGATTGTTACTTGTCTAAAAAAGAAGGTGACTTTTTTTACAGCAAACTTAATTGTGTTGGAAAACATTTAGACAGACGTTTTAATCAGCCTCAGTAACTATCGAAGAAGTCACATTGTTTTTGCTGCGTTTTCTTGAAAAATTTGGCTGCTTCATTTAGGGAAAATCTTTTCATAATTGACTTGCTGTAAAAATAAAGCAACCGGAAAGCGTACCTACCTAAAAAGGGATTTAATACTACTGCCTTTTAGAATTATGGAAAAGAGGGGGAAAGGACCTGATGACAATCCTCCCAGCCACAAGATCAGATGTAGTATGTCTAAGAAGTTCCTAGCCATCTCCAACCTGCTCGTAAATACATACATGGCCTTTCTTTGGCCCTGTCACTAGAAGAATTTTCCCAACATCTGACAGTCTCTTTTTTCCATCAGTGTTTCCTGCCTCCCCAGACTGGAAAAATGCCCCCCCCCGCCCCCCCCAACTTTTTGCATAGCGTGAAATCCACTCAGGCCCTTCCTCTGGGCCTCTTGCATGCTTGGCATGTGATATATGCTTCTGCTTTTTCCTTATGGCAGATAAAAGTCTTCCTATACGCAAAGGCCCATGAAGCTGTTTTTCCTCATGTAAAGATGGTGAGTTTTTGCTCCGTGCACTGCTTTGGGAGCTGGATGCCAGGTCTGGTTTTTGTTTCTGCGTTTGTTACTGACTGGCAGTATGGCTTAAGGGATTTATTCAGGACAAGACCTAGGAACCCTTTTGCTAGGTGCAGCCTGACAATTTCAGTCGGGCATCCTGAAAACGAGGTGCTGCGTATTTTTGTCTCAAAAATTAAGTATGAACGAGCCCTTCCGATACTCGGGTCTTTGACTTTCCCCATCTGTTAAATGAGGAAAATACTGCCCATTTCACAGGGCCAGCAAAGTTTTACTTAAGTTAATGTTAAGGTACCCAAAGACAGTGCAGTAACACTGGTAACTGTTGACATTGGTGTTAATGTTTCGTCATACCTAAGACCATGTTCTTTATTTTCTTACTATTTCTGATTAGTTTTTAAAGGTTTTATTCCACACCTGCCACCACCCTGAATTACAACAGAGCCCTTAAAGGGTCTTTGCAAATTGTCCTATTCTCTAGCAAAGGTGACTTAATCCAGAAGTATCTGAAGCAACCTCAGAAAAGGCAGAAGCTGTCCTGGAGGATGCAGAAAGCAGGGGAGACACTGAAAGACAGGAGGGAACTGCTGTATTCATCTCTCTTCAGCATGGGGAAGACAGGAGACTTGGGGAATTGTAGGTCAGTCAGTTAAACATCAGTTCCTAGAAAAATCCTGCAGTAGTTCATAAAACTTTATAAAAGCACCTTTCAGAAGTAAATATGAGTAAGAGCCTCACTGGATTTACCAAGGAGAAACAGTGTCAGATCAATTTAATTTTCTTTGCTGATGGGATAATGGCATGTAGACACAGAAGAAGTAGTAGATGTTACAGCTGGACTTTAGTAAGGCTTTCAGCACCACCTCAGCACTAATCTAAAGCCTGAGAGGTATGTGACATTGATTAAGCTTCTGCAGGGCAAGACAAAACTGGTCGGTGGCCTTGTTCAGAGAGTAATTACCAGTGGCTTACTCCCTAAGCGGAAGGATGTACAAAACGAGGTCTTTCCTGGACCTCTGTTTTGAACATAGTATCATTCCATATTTTCATTAGCCAGGATAATGAAATAGTGTGCTATTAAATTAGCACCTCATCTAAAGCTGAAGAGGTTTGCAAGTACGGTGGAGGGCAGGATTAAATTCAAAACAACCTTGAAAACTGGGGGTACTTGCCCTCAAAAAAGGTCATTTCAGTATGGGTATGTTGAAGACACTTCAGCAGAAATAGTCGACGACACACGTAGCAGATGAGGAATGACCGGCTGTGTAGCATCTCTAGGGAAGATCAGCTGGGCTTGTAGCGGCACAACGATGGCATGCTGTCACGAGGAACGCACACACTGCGTACGCTGAGACGTGTGAACAGAAGTTAGCTTGCAAGACATGCGAAGTAACCCGCTACCTTTCCTGGCGTAGACAACGCCTCAGAGGAATTTCTGCCTTCCCTTTTGGGGCTGTGCATCAAGAATGATGCAGAGTGGCAGGAGGCTTCAGAGAAAAACAAACATAAGCTATAAAGAAAGACTGAATAAATTAGAGTTAATTAGTCTAGAGAAGCAAAACTTGAGAAAAGACACAATATCTGTCCTCAAAAACATTGAAGGGGTGATCCATTCTCCAGGTTCCTAACAGCTATGCCAAGAAATAAAAGAAATGGATACCAGTAGGGCCATTCAGGTTAGGAAGAAAATTTTCTGATGGTAGTGATAAGTGAGCACTGTCATCAGTTCCTGAGAAGGCTGTAGAAGACCTCATTAGAGGTGTTAACATATCTGTGTCTACCCTGTTCCTTAGGAACGGCATAGATGCCATAGATCAGCTGCTAGGGCAGAGGCCTGTGTAAAATGACTTCTTCCAGACAGGCTTTTCGGGGGTTCTGTGCTGTGACCGCGAGAACCATTTGCAAATAGCAGGGTTTAGTTTATTTTCTCCCCAGCAGCAGGCTGCCCTGCTCTTCTGGCGATTAACTTTGGCTGCCCTTTTTGGAATGAGGCGATTAGTCAGGGAGCGCTCAATACAGCCGGACAGCAGCGCTTTCCATCTTCTTTGCTAGCGAGCGGAGATCCTGTGGGTCAGCAGCCAGGGAAGCAAATTTCCCCATCTTTGTGCTCGATACAATGCCATTCTCAGCAACCTTTGCGGGTCACCTCTTCCATTCACTCACGAGCACATAAATTCCTAGCGTATGAAGAAGCATGTTTTTGAAACATGTTTTCAGCTCTGATTACATTAAAGAACGGATGCTTCCGAGCTTCCCAGCAGCGTAAAACATTGACCTCTACCTGTGTTGATTTCTGTGATAGTCTATGTCCTCAACAGTTTGCCTCTGTCTGGCTGCGCATGAGCGCAGGGATGAAATATGCCCCGCGGAGTGGCAGCAGGACCGGTGGTGGCATTCGGAGTTCCCAATAACTTCACACAATGGAACATGCCAAATGGAGTTGGAGGCTTTTAATAACTGCGCTCAGACAAAGTGGCTGTGCACATATTGTCTGGGGAGGCACCATGACAGAACATATAATTTACAGCTCAATGAGCTCTGTAAAAAGGCCATGCCCAATATCAATGTAGCACCACGATGTATTTTACTCTGAAAGGCTGGGAATCGACTTCTTTGATTGCAGCTAAACCGGTGCGGAGCCACAGCACTTCTCTTCACCGACATTGCTCAGTTTGCTCAGCAGCAAAATTTGGCTTGATGATCAGTAATAAATACTAAATTTGACCATAACATTTTTTTTTCTATGGTTATACTTTGGATAGAGAAACTACAAGCATGTGAGTAGTACAGTGGAGATACTACAGCAACTATTAAAATAAGAATATTTTCTACAGAGATTCGTATTTTTTCAGTGACTGATGGTAAAATTTCATTTTCAAAAATCACCCCAAGTCTTACTGAAAGTTTATGGCTGTAAAATGCAAATATAGCTATTGATCACAATGAGAAGGTGTGCTTAGCATACCAACATATATACATGTATGGGTGTGTAGATACACAATCATATATATTTATATGTGCATTTGTAGACATGCGTAGTCTTGTACATTTTACGTTACTGATGCCTGACTTTAGTGTAAGTTTTCTTTGATTATCTTATGTATTTAGTATTGATTGTCTGTTTGGTTGCTGATTGCCACAATGTGTGTGCCTCCCGCTCTTGTTCATATGTTAGCCCTATACAGAACTTCTGCTTACGTTTAAAGCAATCACTTTCACTGGTTTTAGGAACCGTATGTCTGAAACAAGTTCTGTGCATTCAGAATCTTGAAATGGTCAAACCTTTGTGACAAGGATGAAGTTATCCAGCTACATTAACTCCCCCTGCCACCATTCAGAGTTCAGTAAATTTTTAATACCCTTTCCTGATTCAGAAAAGAAAACTACGGTAATGGCACACTTATGTACACGTGTCGGTTGTTTTTTTTTTTTCTATTAATTAATGCAGAAAGCATTTCCATTGGAAATGCCTGGGGTTATAGATTTTGTTAAATAGGGCTCTTTAAAGTGTAATGTAGGAAACACTAGGGATACATTTGGCTGGCAGGTACGGACACCAGAGTCTTCCACTAGATGAAAAGTGAATTTTCTGTACCGGCATAACTGTATCAAAGTCCTCATTGGGTGTCTTAAGGAAACAATAATGAATGAATAAAGCGCTGAAGTTAGGGGCCTGAAGTGGCTCAGTGCTGTTGCATGAGCAACAGAAATGATAATGGATATTCCAGGGTTTGCTGGTTTTGTTACAGAGCTACAGTACACTCAAAATAGTGCTATATTGGTATTAATATTTCAAAAATTTCTTTAGCCGGTATACTATATGTAATTTTATGCCTGATGACAGGTTTGGTAATAGTGTGCCATTTAGCATTTCCAAGATATTTTATGACGCTTAGCAAATTTAGGGGGAAAAGGTCTTGTACAAGCCAACATATTTGAATATGGATACCTATAATTATGTTCCATCACTTCAGTATCTCTATGAAATACATTAACACTGTAAGTGGAATAGGAAGCAAAGAATGAGTTAAAAGACTTTTACACTCAGATCTCTTTCTAAATTACCTTTCAAAGCAACAAATCCTCTGGCTGTATATGGGAAAATAACTATCCTAACTTCGCATATACTATTATGTCATTTGAGCTGAGTATTTCACGCTGGAATGAAATCTTGAGGTTATAAAGGGCTGTTCTTTCAAAGTATCAGCTCGCTGCTGAGAAGCAGTGAAAGAAGGCAAAATTGGTATTGGGAAGTATTAGGAAATAAATATACAGTGGAAAAGAAAACATTCCTGTATTGTAACTTTGCGATCTGTGGTCTGCCTACACCTAGAACACCCACATGCTTGTCCCTGTCTCAGAAGAGGAAAACCTTATCTCTTATCGGCTCCCCATGTGAATGCTCTTATTTCAAACAGGAACGTCTTGTTCCAGGTTGAACTGGAGCTGGATTAGATGAACTTGGAAAGAGGCATTTTTCCGTCAGATCCACAGCATCTGCACGAGGAGTAGCAGTACTGTCTTTTGTAGACAGGCTCTGGGGGCTCCGCATCTGTAGGCTTTAAGAGATGCATTGGAGCCTATGACCATCTGTAAATGGAAGAAGCAAAGACTGTGTTATGCGAAAACCTTCATATTCTACATAAAACCCGGAATGTGATAGATGATGGGTGCATTTAGACAGGGGCTTGCTGCTGCAGACAGGTATCTGGGGCAGAGGTTCCCTGCTGCACCGAGCAAGGCGCCGGCTCCTGCTCTGCCACGAGCGAGCAGGGTGACCACAGCCTGGCTGGCAGGGTTTGCGGAGAGGTATTTGTGTCCAAGGCTGCTTTTTTGGCCTTATTTCCTCCTTGTGCTCCAGGGGGTACATTTAATTTGTGGCTGGAGAACAGCAATATGGCTGGAGGGGCAAGAAAGATCTCCAGCACCCAGGAACGTGAGCAGAGGCTGGCAAAGGAGGATGTGCCAGGTGCCAGAAATCCCATTTAACAGAGTTTTACTCAGACAAATATATCTACAAATCTGAAACTTAGAGAGGCAGCTTTCACTATCCAGACACTTCTTGACATCCCTAGGTATAATTCTAATTATAGAGCATTTCAAACATGTGCGGCAGAAGTGGATTAAGTTAAATAGTCTGCTCAAACTGCCAGAGGCTTCACAGCTAAGAAGTGAATTTCTCTAGCTCTGATTTTATTATTGGGATATGATTTTTTTCCCTGAGCTTATTGGAAATGTCATTTTATTATTACACGCTATTTTCAAATACAAGGAGAGAAGTACTTCCCGACGTGTGAGTTTTCAGATTACTGCTGCTGAGCAAAATGGTTATGGTTTTCTCTTATCTCTTCAGAAATTAATAGCAGATGGGACAAACTATCGCTAAAAGAGACAGGCATTTTATTAATACCAGAGTCTAGTTTCTAATGGCTAGTAGGCATTATAATACCGATGAATTTCTTCCAGAGAAAACATCCTTCAGCCTATCAAGGCATTGAAAACTATTATTGAAGTGCAACAGCAGAGTCAGTTTCTTGAAACTTGTTTCTGAAGAAAATCATGTGCAACTATAAAAAATTTAGAGCTTTTTTTAACCTTTAATTATGAAGCCTATCTACATTGCCTTATATGTGCCCAGTCATGATGAGAAATAAATCGCATCTAAGTAGCTACTAAATTAAAAGCAAGCAATAGTTGCTAATGACTGCCCAGATCTGGAATTGCTTTTCTACTGATGCCAGAGTATTAAAAAGTTTACATTCTCGTACACGTCACAAGTAATTAAAGCAGTGAGATTTCTACAGTCAAAGACAGCTGATTTCTCCCTGTCCTTTCTAGCTAACTAATTATTTTCCATTTTTAGCCAGCAGAATTAAGACCCATTAAAAGCTAGAATAACTGGTTAGCGTTCCTCATGATATTTGGTGTGCAGGGAGGTTTCTCTTGATTACATTAGAGGGTAGTGGCTTCTTACGCTGCAGCCAACACTGAATTCTTTTTTCTGCCACTAAATCCAGAGGAAGATGATACATATCATTAAAAAGAGAGCAGGTTTATAGTAGGAGCGAGGATAGTCTGAGTTAACATTAATTCATAGACACTAACCTCTTGAGGTTTTACCTGTAGCCTAACACAGAAGATGATAGGTTCTCCTAGAGGATAAATCTGAATTACTGGGGGGGAGCATGTTTTTATCAAAAAAAAACGGGGAGCCTGGGTGGGTTAGACTCCCTGGACTACAGTGAGTCCCCTTAGACATTCCTCCTCCCTCCTCCCAGTGTTCTACTTTTTTCCTGACTAATTTACAATCCCCAGCCCAAAAGCTGCTCCTGATGACATCGGTCTAAATGAAAGGCTTTGGGGCCAGCAGAGCCCGAACATAAGCGGGCGTCCCCTGGGGCATGGCCCGTGGCGGGGCAATAAGAAGTGTCCGAAGACCGTGAGGAGTAAAGAGAGGTGGGCCGAGGGCACGTGATAAAAGCCCAAGTAGGTGGGAGAAACAGAGAGCAGATCAGCCGATGGCACGCATTGGTGGCACGCGTGCCTGGGGAGAACCTTTCCCACCCGACAGCAGGAAGACTTCCCAAATTCGGGTCCAGAGACTTCAGCCACAGCGCCTGAGGCTGAGGATGCCCCAAGTGGAACCGCGGACCCCTTTGATAAATCACTCAAGACTTTCTTTACGGGCTTGTCCCGTGAAGCGTAGCGATTCGTCTGGAATAAGCGCATTTGCAGGGGAGCGTTTGAATAACGGAGGTGTGGTCTGCGGGTGCCGGAGGCAGGGAGGGTGTAACAGCGTGACCAGAAGCATCCTCACTGTGACAGTAAAGACTAGTTTATGAGAAGAAACATTTTGGAGTTCAGCTCTGTGGGGTTTTCCCAAGTAGTCAGGCTATTATTATTGTTATTTATATTCATATAGCATCTAGTAGCTCAAGGTACTGCATTAAGTACTGCGTAAACTCAGCGATGGCTCCGTTAATTCTCATGCGAAGCAAATCTTCCCTTTCAGGCTGCTTCGATAGACACAAAAGTGTCTAATTGATTTAATCAACATGAAAAATTTCCTTTGAGTTTCCAGGAGCCCGCTCCATGAGTAGGGTTACCTACACAATTGTGTTTGTGATGAAGAATTCTGTTTCTATTCGGCAGAGCTGAACCAAAAGTAGCTGCTTTTTTTTTTTCCCCCTCTCTGTGGTACTTTGACAAATACAAGAGAGAAACTCACGTCTTCAGTGGAGACTGTCTCCTTGTGTAGCAGAGGAAATGGAAACACCAGGGTTATTTTTATCCTCAGCCCGACTTTTTGGATTTCGAGCAGTCGGGCTGTTTGTCCGTAAGCCCCTTTCTCTGCCCCGACTCTACTGGAGGCGAGAAGACCTTGCCGTGATAACGAAAATGAGAGTCACGGGGGCAACGTTTAAGTCAGAGAGAGAGAGAGGAGCCTCTTTGCACCCCCACCCTGAGACGAACCATTAGGCAGGCTGCCGAGCCTGCGCTTGGGGTGAATAACTCTTATTTCAGCGTCAAAGCGGTGCGCTGAGGTGCAGCAGAGCTGAGCGCTGCAGCCAGAGTCAAGCTCCTTCTTCGTCTGCCGGGGAAGGCGTGGGGCCGCGTCGTGAGCTGGTCTCTCCCCTTGCGAGAGGGTCGACTCGTTGCGACGGTCTTCTTATCAGGCCGGCTTTTACACCGAAATAAAGTCCCTCCTTGCAGCACTGGAGCCAACATTTTGGCACCCGGGGATGCTGTAACTGAAAGCAGAGGCATTGCGGAGGTTGATTTCTGCTCGCGGCTGGAGGGGACCCGCCGCGACGCAGGAAGCACGAGCTGCGGTGCGGGCGGCGGGGGGAGGCAGGCAGCGTCCCACTCACACCAGCAGCAGTTTGCATGCTTCGTCGCGGCGGTGCACGGCACCCTCTGGTCCCACAGAGGATGAGGGGGTGTCAGAGGTGGGAGACAGACTGTCCTCTCTGCAAAGTGCGCTGGCAGGCCCTGGCTGAGGGTGCAGGAGAGCTGGGTTACGCAGCACGGGCAAAATGAGCGTCATTTCTCCCTGCTGCGGTCGGCGACACTGTCGGCTCCTTGGCGGGACGGGTTACTGAACCTCAGGGACGTGACATCCCGGATCCCTCTGGTTTTCACTTGCCCCTCTGTGTCTGAGCTCACACCTGCGCTCGCAACAGGGGCTTTTCCCTCGCTTTGCATCCAGACTTGCAATTTCGCAGTCTGGTCAGGCCGTCCTACTCCTCAAGCCGCACTGGCGACGGCTCCCATCACTCTTGCCCACTTGCCCCTGTGCTCAGTTCTGCTTCAGCCGGTGTTTTAGGGACTGTCTGCACTCCCAGCTCCTCTGCCCGCTGAAGCATTTTCCTCTGCTAACATTGCTAATCTCAGTGTCTCCTGAGTTTCCTTCTCTCCTCACCTTCACCCTCCACGGACTCTTGGACCCATGTCTGCTAAGAGCTGGCACATCCTCATCGTAGCTTCCTCAAGCCCCTTGTGCAAAAGAACGAGAGGTGAAACAACAAAAGCTGTCTCCTTTAGAAAATATCAAAGGACTAGCTCCTTCCCGTCTTTCTGCTTGGACTCCTTTTTTGTCTTTCTGAATTTTAGACAGCAAGATCGTTAGATGAAGGCCTGACCTTGGTAAGAGAAGAAAGGAAGGTGCAGAAAGAACATGTGGTTTTGTGGTTAAGGCATCATTTTGGTCATTTAATTTTTCTGAGCCTCCATCCTTATGAATAAAACAGACATAGGAGGCTGGGGAAGGGTAGTTTTTGTTGTCTGTAGGTTGCTCACGTGTGTTAAATAATATGGCTTTGTGAGAACCAAGTTATGCAATGCCTTTTAGGTGTGTTTCCAGTGTGTTTCAAGTATGTGCACCGCCATCTCAGCGCTAAGCGATGGATTCTGTCCAGCGTGGCTATGCCCATGCTACCCTTGCAAATAAGCCAGGGTCTGGTTTTGGTCTCTGGGGCCAGTGCAGGGCACTGCTTGCACCCAAACAGCTGAAGTCTCTTGCACCCCTCAATGCCCCCCGCCTCAACTGGGGTGTCCTGTTCCAAACGTGCTCTGGGGACTGGTCCCTAGCACAAGCACAAGCATCGCCTGGGGCATGGCACGGGTTTAGGGTGTGCTAAGGCACCTGACAGTGGTTAAACAGGGACCAGATGGCCCTGGGCTCTTCGAGCCCAAGTCCTGAGCTAGCTTTACCCTCCAGCTTGGATATCCCCTTTGGTTTTAGTCTGGGTCTTTATTACTCTAATTTTTTTTTTTTTCTTTATGAGCTACTGTGTTTTAATTAACTGTTAATTCTTTGGGCTAGCCTGTGGCTATTTTTGGGGGCGGGGAGAGGGAAGAAGGAATTATTTGCTTCAGGGTTTTTTCTTGGTTGTATCAGTCTCCATTTATTCTTCTATTCTTTTAGGCTGACGGGAGGTAATGGCTCTTAGCATGCTTTATAAATCATTCCGCAGAGGACTTAGAGTGAGCGTTTTATTTAATAAGTATGGAGAAGTGGGCTTTTATCCCTGCAAAAGAGGTGGCAAGTTCACTGTAATTTCCACTGGATTACTGTATTTGGGGTAGAAGAAGTAACAGAAGATTCAAAGATACTGGTCTTACAGTAAGTTCCAATTGTACTACCTCCTCTTTGACTTGCTACTTGATCCATAGGAGCATCAAAGTTATTTACACTGAAAACCAGCACTTTGATTTAATAGTACATAGGCAGGGGTACTTGGAAGGAGTTTGAAAGCTCACTTTGAAGAGCTGTGCCAGTCTGAAAACCTGACCATTAATGCTTTTGAGCTTTGGAAAAAGACGGATCTGCAGCTACATCCAAATGCTGCAGCTCACCTCCATTTCTAGACTGTGTCAGAGCAAGTCCTGAGAGCTGAGATTTCTTGCAGAGGGGAGGAAACAGGGTTCAGCTGCAGGGATTTCGAAGAGAAATCTTTATTCAGGCTGCCTGGCTCCTTGTCTCCTGGCTGCCTGGGATACCCGCCTCTGTTACACAGGCTCTGAGTCCAGGCTGGGACTTCACTCGGGCTGCCAGGTCTGACTATATTGGTCAGACTTTGCATCACCAAACATCGCTTCTTTATAAAATGGTGAAGCCACTGCAGAAAGAGCGAGCACAATGCTGGCCTACGGCAATTTAAAATCGACCTGAAATGAACCATTTATGGTCATCGTGGAGGATTGTGATGTGGGGATCACGTTGAACCTACTTCATCCCAAAAATATCAGCAAAAGTGCTGCACATCTCGAGAAGCACTTCACTACAGTCTGCAAGTTCTTGGGTCTCAGCCACAGCTCGTCCAAGGAGCAACTAGGCTTTAGCCCTGCTCGCACCCAGACTAGCGATGAGAAATAACCAGCTTCCTAGGTCACAGGAAACAGTTTTGGTAGCTGTCTGTGTGGCTTGTGTGGAGAGGTACGGAAGTCCTATCAAGTGCAGACCTGTGCCTTTTTTCTTGTGAGAAATAACGAGAGAGCAGGTGGCCAAGCAGGCAGTTGCAATAGTGTCTGTCCCCCCAGCTCCTTGATTTTCATCCTTGAAAGGATGGAAAAATCATTTTTTTAGGAGCAACATCCAGTGCTGTAAAAGCCAGGCTGTTCTGTGCATTCCTCTGGCATCAGCGTCCTCTCTGTGATAACTTACAGGTTTTGAATAAAGACAGCAATTCACAGATTTTTTTTTCCCCTTGAACACTCATCTGCCATGGAGCATCTCAAGAAATGAAAAGCCCAACGATGCCTGAAATACTTCTATGGTGCAGGGTGCTTCATCACACTTCGCAGATAACCGCATTCACTCTTGTTTGTTTGTTTGTTTGTTTGTTTGAAGGATGCGTGCTTGTGGTGTCTGTAATTGAACAGCTTGCACAGTGGCACAACAGTACAGTAAAGGCAGCCATGGAGAGACTGTGCAACTACATACCTGGTAAGTACCAAATAATACGCCATATGTTATGTTGGTACTGCTGTATTTCTCTGTTAATTAAAAATTCACACGTGGAGTCTGAAAAAGCTTTATCCACTTCTTGTGCAGCGTCTCAGATGAAGGTAGGTGACAGATAGCAAGGCGCTAGCTGCAGGGAAGTCAGTGGTGTGGCTCACTTGGCTTCAGAGCTGGGATTTTTGTCCCAAAGTTAGAGTGAATGGGGTGGTATGAAGCCCACATGCATGTGAGCACCAACGCATGCAGACCCCTTCCCTCCCTTTTTCTCCACTTTGTCTCTTTGTTAGCAGCCTAAGAATAGATTCACTCTGTGCCCAACCACTCCTCTTTCTTGTTGATAACGGTCTTTATAGCAACTTGTGAAGATGAAAATGTTTTCAGCAGGTATAGGAAGCCGCTATTGTAAGACCTCAAAAATGAGCTCAGGTTGACAGGTGTAAGATGTGAGCATTTGGTCTGCACAGAAGAGCTATTGAAACGTAACTGATGATACAAATTTCAGAAGCGGTAGCGATTCCGTATGAATATATGTAGACTCTCCTTTTTCGGCCCCTTATTTTATCTGCCCAAAGGAGCTTAGCTGCCTGAATGCACATCCTTAAATAGAGAACAGTTTGAATGCCAGAATAGCTTCGTGCCTTACAGACCAATCCTATAACTATTTAAGTAACTAGATCTCACATTCATGATATCTTTTTAATGTTATGAATGTAAAAAAGAAGGCTAAGATTCTTCTTTAAAAGTCATCTATATAGGACTTCGCGAATTGTATCTCTGAGAAACCATCTTGCTCTGTAGACACCGGTTTCACAGAAGATGCATGTAGAATATTAATTCCCTCCTTTCCAAGAGAGGATTTCCCGATGCAGAATGGGGCAGGGAGGTAATTGCTGGGATTCATTCATTGATAGAAAGACGCTTATCTGATTTCTATTCCATAAGTCATATTCTCAGTGTTTTAAATTACAGGCACATAACCATGAAGTTACAATTAGAAGCACTGATCCTGCTATTAAAATACAATTTTCTTCTTTAAAATATGACATGCTAGCTCTGTGTTCATGATTCACTCAGTGGACCTTGTTCCGCTGACATGTCAAGATACTTCTTTTCAGCTGCCATTCTTTACACACATAAAATCCTATTATCCCTCTAGTTAAAGCTGTATAATCCAGTTACCTTGTATGAGATGCATGGATACACCCAACAGAAGAAAACTGACCCTGAACTTGAAAGGAATGAAAAATCCTATGGATTGTGCAGGAGCTACAGTGTAACTCGATTTATCCTCTCCTGGGAGGTGGATGCCGCAGCCCGGCGGGAGTCAACAGCTTCCTCTTGCTACTTGAAACAACAGAAAAGCTTTGGATGCTCAGGAGGGGCAAACCTGCTAAAGCAGGCCATGCCACTTCACCTGTAGGAATATTTTCATTATTATGCACGTCTACAATTGGTTGCAAGAATAACAGCAACAAATTAATGGCAATGGAGCTTCTCCGAGGGCCAAAAAGGGGATAAGAACTCGTGGGTTTTCTTAAAAGGGCCTCCTATAATTTCAATAATCAAGTTGGGGTTGGATCAAGCCTTCAGTGAAGTTATAGGATGTTCAAGAACAAAAATGTTTAGACTAAAAGAGAAAAATTCAGTGCCTGTCAATCCCGCTCAATCCCATAGGCTGGATAGAAAACACAGTTGCATCCTTATTTATACGGAAAGATTTGCAACACGTGTGATTCAAGCGACACGGCCTATTTTCATAAACCTATGAAAATAAGAACAGTAACACCATGGAGGCTCTGGAGCAGACAGAAATGCCAAGTCTTGGGGGAATGGGCAGTATTTATGGTGTGAGAGGTGTTGTTAGCAAGAATGTGTGTTTACCTGGATACTGGCTGTCTGCCTAATGAAACAGAGGTGTCTGATACCCAAAATGTGCTTTGAGACCGTCTGCCTCCGGCGTTGCCTCTGAGTCACGCTCTGCTTCTGTGCTGGCCACTGCTGTGTAAACACCTTCGAGCTCAAGTGGAAAAGGCAATGTGATTAATACCATCTTCCTTGCAAATATTTATCCTCTGGGATTCAGCCAGAATTTGTGTTTCTAGGACTACAAAGCTATAGAGGAAAACCCTCCGGATTTTTATCATGGAAGAACAGGGCAGGTTAGGGGATCTCTTTTACCTAAAGCAGGACAAAAGGAGGTATACTGTAAATTTTCCCTAAATTTTCCAGCATTTAGTTTGGTTTAAGTTCTTCTCTTGCCCCTGAACACTCAAAGTTATTCATCTTCTCCTCTCTGTCTTCCCCTCCTTTCTGACTTACACGGCTTCTTCCTAACAGAGCTTTCTCTCTGCGATATCCTCGCCTTGTGTGAGTTAGCAGAGCCGGAGGTTTTTTGAATACATGAATACAGGCTGGCTCAGAGGGCAAGTCCCGTGAACACCGCCTGTGACCTGGGTCTGTTTTGCTGGAAGCCAAATCCTGAATCACAGCTGTTATCTTCCAAGAGGACTCTTATGTGCTCAGCGATAATTTTCTGTTATTGCTGTTCTTTTTACCACCCATCCCTTGTTACTCCATGGGGTAATTACATGGCGAGCTTCCTATATGCATGAGGAAACCAGTGCCTAGAAATCAGCGTGACCAGCAGACCCCCAACGCCAGCTCCGCAGAGCTGACGGCCAGCCAAACCCTCCCCTCCTCGCACCCACCAGTATGGGTTACAGCAGCCAACTGGCTGCTCCAGGGCCAGAAACGTCATGGAAACCAGCTGGTTTGGGAAGGAGACCATCGCCTGTGATGCACCGGGGAGGTGTTGGGGAAGCCAGCCACCTTCTCCTTTGGGCTGCTATAGGGAGCCCGGTGCCCCGCGGGCAAGCCTCATCAGAGTGTTTTCTAATCAGCACTGATAGCAAATGCAGGGTTATTGATGTCTGCGACATCTTTCCTTTTAGGTGAACAAGAATAAAACCTAATTCTAGCCAGGAGACAGATTTTTAACTTGCAGATTGCTTCTAAAGAGCCAATGGAGAGGAGTTATGTGGCAAAGGAGGCAAAGAAATGAAGCTGATAACTTGATTGAAAGAAAACACCTGGCATGGGATAAGAAAAATCAGCTATTGTAGTTATAGAAACTGCCTGCAACACCGTATGAGTAGGAGGGTGTTGGGGAAATTATCTTTTCATTCCCTGCTACGCCTTCCAGGTCCCAGTCCTCCTTTCTCAGGGCACAGGTTGCCAGCCAGGGTGTCTGCAGTCCTGGCAGGAGAGCAGCCGCCTTCCCTGGCTCTCACCCATGCCCGCTGATGGATCAGTGCCGCGAGGTTTGGTACCCTCCCCGGAGCAAAACTACCCACCTTGTATGCAGCAGACGCCCGGCCCTGGGCATGTCCAGCCTGAGGCTGGTTAAAATTGAATATTCGGCCCAAAGCTGGAGGCAAGCGGCTGCTTTGGGGGTTTCTAAGGCTTTTCTTTGGGAAAGATGAGGATACTCTATGTTTTCTTCCCCACGTACAGATAGTTATCTGTCTGGGTAATGGAGGTGCAAGAGAAAACGACATCTCTCAGGAATTTCAGGAGCTGCCAGTTTGTCGTCGCTGCACTTGTGTGAACCTGCCTCTTCGTGACTTGTCACACCACCACCCCTGCCGAAACAAGGCCTGACACCTCCTTTGCAGGTGCGTGGTTAACCAGCTCTCGCCTGTTCAGGCCAAGAAACAGTCAGTTTTCCTTCGTGGGAACTATCAGACCAGTGCTGCCATCATGCCCTACCTGTAGTCAAAGCCCCAATCCCTCCCGCAAGTGTCTTTGCTCAGGTGCGGGGACCGCTTTTTTTTACAGCAGTACTTTAAAGAAATCTCTGACGAGCTGTCGCATGGAGGGCGTGCTTCGTCCAGATTAAAGAAAGCCACCTGAGCCAGCATCCCAAAAAGGCACACAGCTGCGGACTGTGAAAGGAAGCCAAACAAAAAGTGTCAAATATTTGTTTGAATGCAATTACTCCTGCGCAACTCCTGCTCTAAACAAACCATATTCTCTTAACTTGCACGAACTCCCAGAAGCTCCAAGGCAGCTCTGGCAGTAGCGTCAAGCCCTACATCACTTTCTGCATTTTGATTTATGTATTTCTTTTCTTTCTTCTTGCAAACCTACCGAGCTCTTTGTTTAAACTGCTTAGAAGATGCTGCAGCATATATGATTTCTTTTGACTTTTCCATCATGCCATACTCAGAACATTTAACAAATCCTAGTTATCCTTTTTAGTCTTTATCGTGTGGCTTGCCTAAAGCCAGAGAAAGGCTTTAGGCAAGGTTAGAAATTCAGGTTTTCCCATTATCTGGTGCTATACTGAGGTCATCGATTCACATGCCTTCCCCTAAGATAAGTCAGCATTCACCTTAATGAAGCAACTCCTGATGTATTTTGACTGTTATAAAACCAGTTTCACCGTGCTCAATTACTTAAAAAAAATCATGTTTTCTAGAAAAACTGCAAGGGGTCTGTTACGTACTTGCTGAACTTTACGGACCACACATAGCTGAACTGTAAGTATTGCTGTGTCCTCTCAGGTCTTTGCTCAGTTTGTTCTTGACATGTACAGATGTGCTGTCAGATTGAAGTGCAGGCGTTTCATTCTTAAAATCACATTATTATTAAAGCAGAGATGCTTGAGACTGATTCTGGTTTGGCATTTGGCACAGCTGTTCCTGAGTGAAGAAACACAGGCTGCCACTGGTAACCCTTTTCGTACTATTCTGAATCTCAGATCAGGCCCGCCTGATGTCATTACCTTTTGAAATTCAGCTCCTTTGGCTGAGGGAGGAATCTGAATAACCCGTGTGTGCAAGACAGAGTCACACTACTGTAATACTTGGCTCTTGCTTTCCCTTCTACCTTTAATCAAGCTAATTGTCAGCCCCTACATGCTCTCAGACCCGACCTTAATACACACGCTTTGGGAAGCCTACTAAGTAATGTAAGTGATTAAAAAAATAAAATGTAGGTCATTTTATTCCTCTTTGAAAGTTCTTAGTTTAATTAACCGAGCTTTTGCTAGACCTTCTTCCTCCCTGGGGTTTTTATTTTTATTTTTAAAACTAGCCAAGGGACTGCAAAGTGCTTACAGGACTAAGACGTGCTATAATCAAACATTTTAATTTAATTCCTGATTAGCCCAGAGGTGTCTCCCAAAAAGAAAGAAACAGTCCTAGCACTTGTGCTTGGTGATTAAAGGTTAAGGATCTTTGAAGGATTTCTGGTTATTTTCGTGAGTTAATGATTGAACATTCGTATGTGCCAAATTGCATATGCATTAACTTTAACCTTTAAATCTTTGTCAGACTTATGATTGATTAAAAAACAGAACAGTCATAATGTATTTGATTCAGGTGCTGTATATAAAGCACGGTGCTTTTTCATCATCCTGGGATCCAATTTTAAATGCTGAACAGGATGCCGTGGCAGAAAATCATTAGGGCCCAACACTGTACTGAGCAGCGATTACGGGCCACAGTGAAGTGAGCTGAGGTTATTGTCTGGCGTTGGGGAGATTTAGCTTCCCATGGAAATGGCTTCTACTTTCAAGCACCCAGAAGAACATAATAGTCTTTGTCTTCGCACCGTTTCCTTCAGCATAGACAGGGAAATGAATGCCGATGTGGTCTGCCATTCCTTGAAACTGTGTAAACAGGATCCAGGACAACCGCTTTGTCACCTCTATGCTCCTCCAAAGGTGAGTTGGTTTTCCGCTTTTTTCAAAGCTACAGATTGTGGAAGGTCTTTTATGCTGGAACTGAACAGTACGGAGGCTTCCAGTGCACGTGCATTGTCTGGGAAATAAACGTCAACATTTTGAGCGTTGACACTTTTAGGAAATGTCTGTTTGAATGAAAGCTACATAACACACTTCAGCTGTGTGGAGCGTCAACAAGAGGGTTGCCAGAGAGTGGGAAATACAGGGCCAAATTCTCTTGTACCAGTCTGGGTCAGAGAAGAAGAGTAGGGAAAAGAAGATCTCACTTTCTCCAGACTTTATCATTAAGCAGTACAGCAACCCCAAACCAGACCCGCAGCTGAGGTTCACCTACACCACCGCGTTACCACGGCGTGACAGGTTATCCCCACATTGCCTGACCTGCTGTGGCAGGCTGTGCGGGTGCTAGTCACCCGCTGCAAAAGCAGGGCTGTTGGACTGGGATTAGGCTGCAGTGCAAGAGGTTTAAGCTAATGTGCATAATCTTTTGCCGCAGGCTGGAAGCTTATTTAGTTACCGCCGCTTTTGTGGTGTACAGTTACTTGCTATGCCGCGGTAACTTGATTGCATGTCCTAGACCTTTGCTGCTCGGACACATACAAATCTGCATAGGTGTCTAAACAGATACGGTTTGTTTGGGGCTTTTTTTAGTTGTGGGTTTGTTGGGTTTTTTTCCAGTCATCATGCAGCCCCGGTCACACTAGCACCTGTGAGTGATGGCGGTGGTTTGGCAGTGTCAAAAAGCAAATGATTCACTTAGTCATCTATTTTGAGAAATCTTTTTCCCTGCATCTGGATGGATAAAGACATGTTTGATTTCTAAAGGTTCGCGTAAGATGTTTTACATGGGGCCTATCCGTCAGAGCCTTATTATGGGCTTTGGTGAGCTGTGGTTCATCTGCAAGATGGATTTAGTCCTGCCAATATTAAGACCTGGAGAAACACTTGCCTTCCAAGAACAGTGGTAACATTTGTTTTACAGCAGGTGTATGTCTCGTATGATTACTATGCTCCATGCTATGCCAACAGAGAGATACATGGGTGTGCAATCAGGCAGAGGTGAAAGAAGATGAGTGCAGGCAGCAGAGAGGGCCCACACTAACCTGACTCAACCAGGATGTTGCCCAAACATCATCAAATGGGTTCCTTCAGAAATCCTGTGTCTGAACTGGTAAAACAGTTCGTAGGTCCTTCCACCCTGCCCCAAGGTACATCAGAGCTACCCTACTGCAAGCTCTCCCTTAATAATTGCCAGGTCTTTACTCACCCCACAAACATTTGTGAGTCTCCAGCACTTTCTGCCCTGGTAATTGCAAGTTTTTTCCCTCCCCTGCACCGGTAAAAGCAGCAGAGACCCTGTCAGTGACTGCGGGGCCTTTTTTTTTTTTTTTTTTTTCCTTTTAAATCTGGAGTCCTGAAGGTAAAGGTGAGAGTACAGCAAAGGCTGGCAGGCTCCCCCAGTGTAGCAGGTCACCCCGGAGGACAGCAGGAGCTGTAGAATGGTGGCTGCACGAGCACCGCCCTGCCAGCCCGAGAGTTAGATTTTCATACGGACTTACTTGCTTGTGGGGAGGAATGAAGAGAAGTAGAAAACAGGCTGCACTCTTCTGCCGGCGGCAGAAGTGCAAGGTGCCTCTTGGAGTGAAAGAGGATGCAGGCAATGGACTGCACTTAAAGAGAAGGGTGGACGCTCGGTGGCTGGACAGTGAGCTAGGCTAACGAGTCTGGAGAGGGGGGCCGTTTAAACCGAGGTGGCTCCCGTGCAGAAATTAGAAGATCGGTGATGAAATGCTTTGCTTATCAACCAGAGGGGACAGGCTGCCACTTACGGGGTTGCTGTCAAATCTTTGGTTAGCTCTTCCCGTCTCTCAGAGCAGGTGTGGGACCAAGCTGTTGACTCCTTCCACCTCCAGCGACAACTCCAGCGACGGCACTTTCTGCAAGGAAAACAGCCGGTGATGGGTTTTTTTGATTTTGTTTGTTGAACAAAATTTGGACTTTCGTTTGCATGGCCTGGCGACTGTCCCTCTGAGTGAGTGGCTCGGGCAAACCCTCTCCCTTCCAAGTGGTAGTTAAATCCCTTTCTGTCAAGGTGTATTTGTTTCTCACCAGGAATAAGGGAACTCTACCAACAAAACGATTTTTCTACCCCGACCGTGCCCTCCTTTTCGGCTTGCCTGGTACCCTGAGACAGCGTGAGGAGCCTGGGAGAGATGGGAGGAGAAGAGCAGTGCTTAGAGTTCATGCTCAAGTGGCTGATAAATAGCCCACAGTAACTCTGTGACAAGTCAGACTGAGTAAAGATGAATTACGGGTGAAAAAAATTAATATGCAGTCGGAGACACAGATGCATAAAATGCAGTTTACCTCATATTTGCTTCTTTGGTTTGTAATTTGATTGATCACTTCAGTTATATGAGCCTGCAAATGTTGGCTCAGTCCCCTGCCAAGTGTTTGAACAAGACTTTAATACTAATGACTGTTTTGTTCAGCTCTATTGATTTTCAGGTACTTTGTTTATTCATTTAGAATTTTGGATGCCCATTTTCCCAGAATTAGTATCATATTTGTACTGGCAAAGGGAGTATAATAAGTATAGAGTTACTTGCCCTTATAGGGCAGTATAATGTTCAGGTTTTAATTGCCTTTGAGGTGGCAAATTTTTCAGTCAATAGTTTATTTTGCTCTGTTTCTGTGATGCTGCCCTAGTGAGATCGTGTGTCTCGAGGAAGGAAGAGCCCCTACTTCAGAGGTCTTGCAAACTATCCACATAATGGAGACACTGCGAGCCGAGCGAACAATACGTGCATTGTATCACACACTTCCCTGGTCTCTGACAAATTAGCCCAGATTAATTTTTTTGCCAACCTGCCTGGAGCCATTAGCACTCTGCGATTATTCTACGAGGCTTGGCTCTAATTATGAATAAAAAAATACTGCTCCGTTTGCACGGAGCGCAATGCTCTCGGCGCGGAGCTGGAGGAGGAGAGCATCTAACCTGGGCGAGGGCGGCTGCATTGCGGGGGGCTCCCCGGGGGCGCGGGCAAGGTGGGCTGTCCTGCTGGCGGGCAGTTTCGGGAGCAGACCCCTGAGGCCGGTGGGGAAGAGTGGAAGGGGCTCTCGCGGCTCCTGGATCACCAGCACGGCTGTGCGAGCAGATGTCACTCGTAGCGGGGTCCCGTGAGCCCCTAATTGCCACCAGCGGGCCGTAGAGCAGAGCCTGGGCCAGGGCTGGAAGTGCAGGTACATGTGCATGCGTAGGCTCTCCCGCTGCTTGTTTCTTGCCCAGCGAGAGGTTCTTCTCTACCCTTAGTATGAGGGTAGCAACGCTGGGGACTCCTTCAAGTCAGGAGGCAAAATAATATGGTGCATCAGAAGCATAGGCTTACCACAGGTAGCTGAAAACTGGGCAGTATCTAAAGCTGCTGTAATACGCCTTGTGGTTTACGCTACGTCAACAGCGGACACTCTAACGTCAGCCGCAGCACCGCTCCAAAACGCTGACGGTGGGTACAGGTATCCAAGCTAGCTGGTTTAGGATGACAGGATAGTTTTTTAGTCAAAAAAGCTTGTCAGCTCACGTGGTGGAGGACTTTCTGCACCAGGTCCTGTGATACAGGGACGTTCCTCTAGCGAGGGAAAAGGGCTGAAATAGGGTGAGGGGTTTTAGGCACTGCCTACCAAGCTCCCCCTCTGGCCCCGGGAGCGAGCGGGTTCGCAGGAGATAATTCTCAGCTTGTCTCTAGATTGTTTTAAGCCAGCTGGCCTGATCAGTTAAATGGCAATACTTTAATTGATTTTGTTGGGGCCGGAATAATGGCTCGACTTCAGCACTGGAGTCCTGCTGCTGGCAATCTCTTAAACTCTCAGTGCTGGGAGGAGCTTGTGGCTCTTCTTTCTGCCTCTCAGAGTGCCTCTTCTGCTCCCCATCATTTTTCTGCTCTGGATTATTAGAGACATTGTGGCTGCAGATTTTAGCTTAATCTCCAGTAGCAGGATTTTGCTGGGAGTCATTTTACATCAGCAAAAATAGACATATTTATGCCATTGTCATTTTATCTTACCAAAATAAGCCTCATTGCCACAAGCACTCGTGCTTGTTCATATCCCCTCTATCAGGGAGGGATATCTATTCCCTGACTTTGTAAAAAGCAAAAGCCACATCCCTCATGAACATTACTGTGGCCAGCCAGCTCTTTGACAAAGTAGGAGCCAACCAACTGTGGCTGGAAAAAAAGAAACCCTTTGGGCTTTCATAAAATAAAAAATACTCCCGCTATTTCCTCTCATTCCTCTCTCTCTTTCAGTGAAAATGTGAACTGCTTCCCAGGAGGTGAGGCAGAACCAAACTCCGGGGCAGGAGTGCTTCTGCATTCCTGGTAAGAACAGGCTGCCGGCCAAAGGTAGACCCTTTGTTTGAGACCACGGGCTGTAAAGCAAGCATCTGTGAGGCAGGCTAGGTTCTGGGGAGCAAGGCACCCTCCTGTTAGCTTTTCTTTTTGGAAACAGGTAAAATCTACCGAAATGTGAGTTGTTTCTGCTGCAGGCAGAACTAAACCCTGAAGAAACAACCTATAGACGAGCGATGGTAAAAGGCACAGTTTGAGCACTAGTTCTTCTTTCACTTCTTTCTTACCATTTCCACTGCTCCTCTTTGTTGACAGAAAATAAAATGGAAAAAAAAAAAAACCCCACCCAAAAAAACTCCAAAAACCAAAACCACACACCTCCAACCTTCCACCAAATAAACCCAAAGAAAACGAGGTGGCATTGAGCATGCAGGTTGCTGCGTGCAGCTGTGTCGTACCGATGCAGAAGCTGCTCCAGGCAGGACCCGTGAAAACAAGTCTCGGGCGACCCATGGGCACAGCGGCACTTGGGGTGGGAGGCTGGCAGACAAAAAGTGCGAGGACAAGGAAGCATTGGTCGTGGGTGCTGACTGTGTTTTGCAGAGGCAGGCTAGAAAAAGCAAATCAAAATGTATCATCCAGAACACACAGAGTCCAAGTCCAAATGAAACACGCGGTGTAAAATGAGCAGAAGTCGGAGTAATTGCCCTGGGAGGAGGAAGGATTGAGTCAGGCTTCGCGTGGTTTAGATCTGGGCTTGCAGGGAAGGTCCCTGTTTTGCATCCAGAGCACGTATCGTTTGGTTTGGCTGTCCCGTGCAATTGTAAAGGTTCCTCCTACAGCCTCTGCAGGATGAAAGGTGGGACTAGTAGAACAAATCCCAGTTTTGCCAGTGCTGTTTAACAAGCTTTGCAGTGTTTTGGTACCTTGGTACGCGTACTCCCGCTAAAAGGATGATGAAAATGAGTTAGAAGGGAAACTTGGAGTGTTTTGTAAATACCCGCTCTCCTGGGAAAGAGCTGGCTAACAAGCGTGATTGATAAATGAGATAGAATTCGAGTTGGTTTGTGTGTTTGTTTGTGATGTTTAGATTTGTTTGCAAAAAATTCATTGCTTGGAATACATGGGCTCTGTGGAGAGCATTGAAAGAAGGCAGTGAATGAAATCCCAGTGACCCCCCCCTCCCCTCAGCCCCATCCATGGCGTGGATATCTTGTGTACGCCGGTCAGCAGGCTGCGCCGATTGGGGCGGAGGGGGCTGGCTGCTCCCCAGGAACCTCCGCACACCCTCTGGGCAGCGGCTGCCAGTTCACCCGTCGGCTGCTGGAGCCTAGCGAGCCCCTTCCTCGGCGGTGTTTTCATGCCATGGGAAAGAGAGGAGGCTGCTGGCTAGCCACGTTGCAGCAAGAGAGGTTGTATGGGCTGTACGGCTTGCGGTGGTAGGCTTGATGTGCTGGTGTCAACCAGGGATTAAAAGTGACCCCTGAAACCAAGAGCCTTTACTCCCGGCCGGGTGTTTCAGCTGCCGGTCCTCCACAGCCCGCCCTGGAGTCGTGGCTGAAATAGTTTCTGCAGCGGGAGAAGATTTCATCCTTAGCATTTCAGAGAGAGCACTTTCTACACCCGGGGGCAATTCTGGCTTTCCTCCCTTGTTTTCTGCTTTCGGTGTGGAATATTGCTGTAGCTGTCTGAAGCGTGCGTTCCTCACGCTCTGCTGCTGAGAGCAAGTAAAGTCTCTCCTCCCCTGCCCAGCAGAAGGGGATTGATAAATCCCACCTCTCTGAAAATTTTTCATCATCATCATACTCAATTTTAAGCCATTCTCCTAATCTGCCTCTCAAGTTATTTTACTGCAGAAATGAGAGCAGCTGGTAACATGCAACGGAACTATGGCAAACGCAAGATGCGTGTTTGGTTTTGGGGACAGCAGTTGCCCAGGGGGAAGAAACCAAGAAACAGTGTCTTGGCTCATTCCTAACATCTCTCATCTATTTGTGACATACCCAGATTTTATAAGATTATAGACACAATGAATGAAACATATATTAAGCACATATATTAACGTGACACATATATTAAAACCCAATAACTTAGGAGTCTGTGTTCCTTGCTGCTCGCGCTTATTCTTCCTTATCCCTTTATATTGTTCACTATAACTTGTTGACCCTTGAATATCACAGTTAATTAATTTGCTTTGATCACTGCCTAAATCAATTAAAATGGCATGCTAAATTTTATCCCCAGTAAAAAAATGTTGGTAATGGTTGCTTTAAATGCAAATATATGCTGCTTTGATATTCCAAGCTGGCATGCCCGCTGTTCAGTAAGGTGCCATCACTCGAGGGATATTTCCTTTTTTTCCAAATGCTTTAATACTATCACTTGGCGGAGCATACTTTTTTCCCCGTGTTGAGTTCCTGTAGCTCTAGTCCGACAAATACAAACTTATGCTGGACTTTTGCCTCAGAGCCCTCAGACCCGGCTGGTGTTAAGCTGACGGTTACGTCCTTAGGCTGGGCTGTTGGAGGGACTGATGGCAGGCCATTGTCAGACAGAACAGTTTGTCCTCCCTAACGATTTTGATCAGAAACAAAGTGCTAATATGTTTGTGATACACTGGATTTTTCTTTCCCTTTCAAACATTTTCAAAAGTAATTGATTTTTAGCTCCTTGTTTTATTTTTTTAGTTTTTTTTTCACCGGTCCTCAAAGCCTACAGAACAAAAGCAGTTGTTCTTTCTGAAAGAGGGCAAATGGGCAGTATTTTCAGCCTCCTTCATGCTGAATGCTGAGGGGAAAGACAGAGACTATCACACAGTTACTGCCTCACAGATATGACTGTTTGCAGAGGTGGCCTAATAAATGCAGGACAACATATGGGAATTATCATCACTGAGATGGAAGAACATTGTCCAAAAGTGAAAATGGAGCAGCAGGGAGGAGCACGCTGGTGCTAGCCCTGCCAAAAGTGAATGCTTTCGCCTGAAGTTTGCACCCAAGTCTGCAAGCTGAGGTCATCTCAAGGGCACCCAGCAACTGGCTGTCTCATGAGCAGGGCACCCACCCATAGTACAAACTTAAATCACCCTCCCAGACCCCTGTGACTGTCTATTCCCACCCCCACCCCCCCCAATTGAAGTTGTGAGATCTTCTTTTCCTACAGGAAGATGTGGCTGAATTTAGAATGCACTGTTAAACTGCTGTTAAACATTTTGAACTGCATGAGCATATCTGGGGCATTTTCTCACCTCCGTGACTGGGAAGAGTCCTTGTGGCAGGAAAACCAGTGTGGTCCTTCTGTGCTGGGATGAACCTCAGCCAAGTATAACCCTTATCCGTGCAAGACCAAATGTTTTCTCTGTACCCTTCCACAGCAAGTCAGACTGACATCTCACGCATAACCCTCTTTTGGCCGTCTAATGGTTGAGCTGTTCTTCAGCAGGAGTCACTGGAGAAGTCTGTCCTCTGCAGGACACGCACTGCAGTCAGGATATGAATCTCAGCTTTTCGACTGATCTGGACTTTTCCTTACGAAATAAATGATGCCCTGGAGCGAAATAAATGATGCCCTGGATCAAAATGAATGAACTCTTGCAACTGGAGTTTCATAGGCGATGACTGGATAATTGATTGTTAGTCCAATAAAAAGTAACTGATGATGAGTTTGTGGACTCGTACATCATTTTTGTGCTGTGACTGATATATTAAAAAAAAAAAAAAGGTAGGAAATAGGGAGGAAAATTGATAGGATACTGTGAGGCTGATCTGTTTTTTTGAATCTTGTTCTTGCTCTCCTAGGTTGGACTGAGTGTCGCAATAAGGAAAGCAAAAAGGATTGTGAAGACTTCCAAGGATCTGGTAAGAAATTAGTGGCATTAGGATGTTTTATACTGTACTTGCATTTTATCAGGAGCGAGTCCTCATTTATTTTGCCTAATTGTGAACCCACCTGATCATCAATGAATTGAATGCTGACTCACTCCTGCCTGGTATAGGATCTGCTCTATCAGGTGACACTGGGAAGAAGGAGAGGGAGATAATAGAGAGGAAATATGAAAGTATGGGGAGAGCAGAAAAAACCTCAAGAAAAATGCAGACTGCTAGTAGAGTAGGGATAACTGTCTGTATCCACCCAAGACATAAATTTGTGTCTGAAACTCATGCAGCAGCTGAGGATATAATCTGCGAGCTCCATAGCGCAGCTCCGCGCTGAGACACTCGCTTGTAGTAGCCCAACTCGCCTTTGGTGGGGCAGCCAGCCTTAAAATAAAATACAAGCAGATCTAGGTTTTGTTTAGATATTTTTACAAAAGCAAGACTTTCCTGCTCAGCCTTGCCCTGTGCTTTTCTGTCCAGTGAAGCTTCCTTCCTTCCTTCAACTTTCTTGCAATGTTTATTATTGCTCCTCCTTGTTTCAGGCTTCTTCCTTGTCCCTTGTCATCCCTGCCTTGCCCTTATAGCCGTATGTAAGCGAGAGCCTCATGACCTGAGCCACTGCCTTTGAGCACAGTGACTGACTGCAGTTTGGGGTTGTCTGAAACTCAAGCAATGGCCTGAGTGAAATTCTGCATATTTTTTCTTTATTTGCGAGAGGCTGCCTTTGCCTCTTGAACTTGAAAACTGGGATTTGAAATCCTTCTGCCTCCACCGGTTTTCAGATTTATAGAGGATCTCTAAAGGGTAGCAGAGAAGGGAAGGGCAGCTTTTATTCTGCTGGGTTCACTTATATGAGTCAGCTCAGCCACAGAGTTTGCTTCCACTTGTCTCCAGGCACATTATGCAGAGCAAATGTTTTAGCTGTTTGTGAAGAAATTATTGATATTGCTTCTTCCTGAATCCTTACTGCGATGCTACTCACAAAAGTGAAAATTGAGGTGCCTAATTAGCCTTTGGGCAACTGCCAAATTGCCAAACCGGGGAAATAAACAGTGCGCTGAAGAGATGGGTCTCAGCTCCTGCAGAACAGCAACCAGCAGGATCTTACTCGTTTTCCTTCCTATTCAGCGCTATGCTACTGATGGTCTGAGGCTGCCGCTCAAATTCCCTGAAATTTCTAACCCCCTTTCCCCCCGGGGTGCAAGTCCCCACGTTAACACCTGCAGCGAGATGCTCTGAGCCAAGGAGGTCCTCTCTGTTAGCCTGAGCCCCGGCGCAGGTGTGGGGATGAAGAGGGATCGGCGTGCAGCCGCTGCCTCCCAGGACCCAGGGCTCCTTTGCTGCCTCGTGCGTGCTTCTTCCCGTGGCATATCGAGCTGTGGCCCTTGCGTGGCCAGCCCCGTCTGACCTCTGAGGTCCACGCACGCCCCGTCCTTTCAGGCTGTCCCGGGTAGGGTGGCATGGTTGGCATCAACCTTTGGGTGCAAAGGGGTCTCCTTCCAGCTTGCTTCTCCTCTCCCATATCCTCAAAGCTGCTTGATGCCCTCATGCCCCTTTATCTCCCCGGATCGCTATCGCGACGCCCTCGGCCTCTTCTTGCTCCTGTTTGCCTGTCTAGCAGCAGGAGGGACGAGCAGACTGTGCCTCAGCTAGAAGCTTATAGTTGGGTTTCCCCAGTCAATGTATTTCTAAACCCACAATACAAGGTCAGCTCAAATTAAAACAAGTATCACGTGGTTGGTTGGACCCATGCAGTTATTCCTAGCACGTTCCCTGGAACGACCCTTGCTGAAACTTATCTTAAAGCTAGAAAATTAAAAATAACAGCATTTCTAGAGGCATTACTGTCTCTCGCAACTTCTCTTTCAGCTGGGTTGTGGCTAATTTAATTTCAAATCCAGAAAATCAATGTAGTAAGAAACACGAAGGAAGATACCCAGGAGAGAGCACAGTGTGTATCACACCTGCATAAGCCCCATATCCCAGAGCGGCAGCGTGTGATGAAATGGTAAGAAAATCACCAGCACAAACTGAACGCTGACAAATCATGGCCTGTTCACCTGCCCAGGTACAGACACGTGCCAGTGAGCAAGGGCGAAAGCAGCTGAGGTGCTCTCGCTGCTTGGGCAGAGGGTTGCCTGACTGAATGTGCGGGCGAGGATCCAGAAACCCTCTGCCTGTGGTAGGACATCTCTGCATCCACACCAGTGGAGAGAGAAAAGCATTCACCTGGCTTCTTTTATGCTCTGCCTCATGCTGGACAGAAATGTTAAATTATATTTGCTCATTCTTCCCACATCTGCTATTTTGCTTTCTTTTGCCCCGTTGCATGTTTGGGGAAAGCCTTCTGAAGCGGTTCTTGCAAGTTAGCTGTCCCCACCTTTGCTTGGCAGCTGTGTGTGACTGTGCATATAAAAGAGACACGATTTTGGCTGTTGGTAACGAGAACAGGAGGTCTGTCTAGCTTCCAGGGCGGTCATATTTACTGGGTATTTCTCAGGATCATTGTGGATTTGGGAGAAAGAAAAGGTATTTTCCAAATGTAGAGATGTAGTGAGAGAGGCTACAGCCCCCCCCCCCAAATCTAATAAATGTCTCCATTCATTAAAAGTACTGAGCCATCTGTGAGCGACTGGCTTGAACCAAACACCAACAAGCATTAGGGGCTCATTATTATTCCTTTTTGGTAAAACCAATTAAAATAATTACGGAAATGTCATTAGGGATTGTTAACAGGCAATGACTAAAATATTGGTGTTATCAATCACTGTGAGCACCTCTAGCGCTAACTTTTCTTACGGGTGGAGAAGATACTAAGAGGCATCTTTGAGCAACAGCAGTGAAAGAATGACGAACAGAATCGTGGCTGTAGCGTTTAAGGAGAGCAAGCACCACGCATACAATCCTGTCGTCACTGCACGGTGCCTGCAGCTCACAGCCCAGCAGCAGCAGAAGTGGGAAGCCACGGAGCGACCCAAAAGGGAATTGCAAGGCAGAGAGGGGTGTGAACCAGCCTCCTGCCCACCCACCTATATTACGTAAGGGCAAGTAACCCATCTCCTCCCAAAAACATACGCTGCACTCGTAGCCTGGCTCGGCTGGGAAGGACCCTGTAGTGCCTACTCACCTATGCTCTGCCCCTCTCTCGCTTACACGTGCAAAGAGCATCCCTTTTTTTTAACCCTGGGCTCCTTGCTGTCTTTTGAGAGTAGCCTAAGACACCCTCAAAGAGCAGAGGAGCTGCTCTCCTGCACACCCCCAAGCAGAGCCGGAGCATTTCGTCCGGACCTCACTGTCCCACGTGCTGCGGGGATGCGTAGGCTGGGGAGCCAGAAGGTGCTGTGCTCTGGGACGCTGCTGCGGCTGGGCCTCAAAGCCCGACTCGGCATCGCCCACACCACTTCCAGGGCACCATCGTGCCGACCGTTCCCACCAGAGTTAGGCCTTCTCTGGGGCTGCAGGATAGTCTTCCCTTGAAACTAATGGAGATCCGGTCGGCAACAATTTTCAAATGACTAGCTGAGAAAAAGGCAGGAAAGGTTTTGTTCTACTTACAGCAAAGGGTAGACTTTAAATGCAGCCTGTGAGCAGAATGAAAGGAGGTTTTATTTATGTATTTATTTCTTGCAGGCCCTGTAGTTTATCTTTCTGGTGCAGTTTTGGCTCCAGATGCCTTAACATCAAAGGCTTTGCATGCTGTGACTTAGGCCGAAGTGAAAAGCCGACAGCTCGAATGAAGACACTGCAAATCTTAGCCTGATGGAAAGCCTTAAGAGCCTCTAGTGCTTTTGTAGGTAGTGCTAGGATTAGTCCGACATGGAGGAGGTGGGGGAAGTGGTTTCTTTCCTCTTTCCAGGAAGGCGTACATAGGCGTGCAAAGCTCTTTGAGTAAAGCTGACATCCTGCTTGCGTGCCTCCCGTGCTCTCTGCCGACCTGGCCATACGTGCGTATGCACGCACAGAGAGCAAAGAGGAGGTCCGCGTCCCTGCCGTGCTGCAGGACGTAGCCCTGAGGCAGCCAGGCTGGCAGGGAGCTTAAATACGGAGGTGCAGAGGGATGGGGAAGAGCGCAGGGCGGCTGGAGGCACAGCAGCGGGACCAGGCTGGTCTTTCAGCGCAAGGAAAGGCCCCGCTCCCTGGCTGCTTTTGGCCATTTCTATCCACTTCTTCTGTGGTTGTGTTCTGGTTTCTCCTTTGACTCCACCAACACACCCTCCACCTCATGGCTCCCTCCAAGCCGGTGTGACTCCAGCCTTGTCATTTGAGTGTGTTGGACAGGGCTGAAGAGAGTTAATTGGCGGGGGATTTTTTTTTTCAGCTTTCTTGCCTCTTGTCTCCATGACTGTCCTCTTTTTTTTTCTCCTTTGATCGCTCTGTTGCGCCCTTCAGAAAGTGCACTGTTACAGCTCCGCTTCCACTGCAGGTCTCCCCCACAAGGTACCACTCTTCCTCATCTTCGCCTTGCTGCTTGGTCACTTCAGCCACCAGTCCAAATGTTGGCTACCACCTTTGCACCAGGGCCCCTACCCCCTCTCCACCACCCCAGACCTCCTCTCCGCATTCAGACCCTGGCCGCGACACACGGCTGCGGCTGACCTCCTGCTCCGGGCAGCGCGAGACCCTCATCTCCATCAGCCCTTGTTACCGGTCCAAACACCTTCCTGCCTTCCCGGGAGCTGCAGGGCAATGCCCCGCGCACCCCGGCATCGCTGCCTCGCTGCCTTGCAGTGCCGCCTCGAAGGTCTCCTTCGTCACTCAGAGCTTTGTACGCTGGGGTTACTGCCCCTCATGGTGAGGAACGGCCTTTCATTGTCCTCTCCTGCGCTGTATCCAACCTTTATCTTCTGTTTTATGGTAGGTTTGGGTTGTAACCTCATTAGGGCAAGGACCATCTTATTTTTTTTTCTGTGTGTGTAAAGTGTGTAAAGCAAGGGAGCTGGTCCAGGTATGGAGCTCTAAGTGCTATGGCCACGTAAATAATTACCCTTCTTTGCATAAAGTTACGAGTATGCCCATCTGTTCATCTGCTTCATGTTTGTGTGCTGGATGCAGCCTGAGTGAATACAATTAATTAGACTGTGCACCGACTAGCCCTCTGTATTTATAGACCACTTGAATGCCCTCAGTGTTTAAAGACCACCTGAACTTACAGTGAAGCTACACGAGCAGCGTGTTTGTGGGACTGACTGCCAATGCAGCGCAATGCTTCCATAACTTGAGCATTCATTAAGAAGCTCCCTTTCAGCTTCTGAAGCCTCCTGGCTACCCGGCACCACAACTGGATTGGCCCATGGCTATGGTCTACTAACGCTGGAAGAATTTATCCTGCAGCAGCTGTCTTTTACAGCTTGCAGGTCTGGCCAAGACAAAATCTAGTTATGAGATTTCCAGGTAAAAATCATATTAAAAAAAATCAAGGGCATTCTATGCACATGCCAGATCCTCCCATTTCTCCTCTTTTTGGGGTTGTTCCTGACCTTCGGCTTATCCACCCCTCCCCGAGCATGGAGAAACCAGCCTCATGGCCCACAATGTGTTGCTTTCACTAGTTTCACGCTAAGTGTCAGATACCATCGTGTTTATCAAACATGAGAACGGTTGTTTTTACAAAGAATGAAAAAAATAACTTGGGCACATGAGAGGAGACAGGTTCACAGGAGCTTCTTCCTTCCTTTTTAATTTTACAGCTCTTTGAAAGTGTCATGGTTTAACCCCAGCCAGCAACTCAGCACCACGCAGCCGCTCACCTACTTCCCCCCCGACGCCCAGTGGGATGGGGGAGAGAATCGGAAAATAAAGTAAAGCTCATGGGTTGAGATAAGAACAGTCTAATAGAATGGGAAGGAAGAAACTAGCAATGACACTAATAACAACAAGAAAGTGACAATAATAAAGGATTGGAATGCACAAGATAAGTGATGCACAAGGCAATTGCTCAGCACTCGTCGACTGACACCCGAGCCGCGCTCCTCCCCCACCCCCCCAAGCTGGGCATGACGTCCCATGGTAT
>JAVKLA010000010.1:13389121-13402733 GCA_034782735.1 Sagittarius serpentarius
GCTGGGCATGACGTCCCATGGTATGGAATACCCCTCTGGCCAGTTTGGGTCAGCTGTCCCAGCTGTGTCCCCTCCCAGCTTTCTTGTGCCCCTCCAGCCTCCTTGCTGGCTGGGCAGGAGAAGCTGAAAAGTCCTTGACTTGGTCTCAACACGACTTAGCAACAACTGAAACCGTCAGGGTGTTACCCACATTCTTCTCTTACTAAACCCAAACCCAGCGCTGTACCAGCTACTGGGAAGACAATGAACTCAGTCCCAGCCGAAACCAGGACAGAAAGCAAAAGTAGCTGCTTTGTAAAATGTTCAGTCGCAATCCTTAAGTTGACTGCTGTGTCCGGTCTAAATCTTCTGGCATGTAGCATCCTTAATGGCATCACTGGAGTTTTCAGCTGTTTCTAGGCAGAAAATACATGATGTAGCTCTGGACTTTACTGACACTGAATCGCCCAAGCCATGCCGCCTCTGTGAACTAATGCATCCATCTTCTTTTTTTTTTCTTCCCCTCCAGAAAAGCTTCACGGGGTTCTCAAGTGTATGTGCATTTCCTCTTCTGGATAACCTCTGTGAGAAGATTAAATAGTATGTATAAAGTTTTCAGTCCTTAACCAGAAACAGAATACGGTACATTTGTTTCTTTCAAAAATCACCCTCAATTAACAAAGCTTCCTATACTTTACTTCTGTTGGTTTCTTTCGTAAAACCACTGTCCAGGTAGCATAGAGGGAGGCTGCGCAGAGTTCAGGTAAGTAACATTCCTCAGAGGGATCCCTGTGCTTTTTCAGTACTTAAAATATTTGCGTCATTTTAGCAGGTCCCAGAGGTCAAATATACGACACGCTTAAACATCTGACATCTCCAAGAGATCTCCTGAGATCTCCTGAGCCCAAGCGGCTTCTCCATTTCATTTGTTCACCCAGTTGTGGTGCCCATGGCTCAGCGCAGGAAGGCCACCAGCACCTATATAACTCTGTGAGGAACATGAATTAAGTGGCAGTCGCAAAATGTAGGAGAATTTCAAGGTATTTAAGGAAGCCGGGTGGATGGCAGACAGAAAAAACAACTTATGGCAGTGCTGACTTTGAGTCAGTTTCTGAGAAAGGCTGAGGACATCAGCTGGGCTGTTACTCCTAAAGCGTATTTGTCAGTGTTCTGCAATGAGTTGGAGGAGGAGTCAAGCAAACCTAAGAATAAATCAGTATTATCAGCAGTATATTTTGACTGATTTGACTGCCAAGACTAATTTGCTCACCTGTTTCTGCTCATTTAATTCAAATTGCAAGTATCAGGAATTTACTGGGAACGGACTGATTAACATGAACTATCTTGTAAGTGCCTTTGAAATGTAAATCAGGACAAATAATCTGAGTTCGAGCCCTGTGAGTTCAGACAGCGGAAGCAGGAATCAAATTGTATATCGTATGTTGGATCGAATGTGTTCAACTCTTCCGGTCTCTCTCTCGAGCACTCTCTCTCTCACTCTCTTTGGTTTTTTCTTTCTTCTTTCTGTAGCTGCAAAAACCATGCTTGGCGGTTGGACTTTTTTAGCCGGTCTGGATCTGTGCCGGTTCCTTGCAACTGAACCTTACTGCAGACAAGAAGTAGCCCAAAGCAGCACGTGGAAATTATTGATTACAGACAGAATAAGGTTACAAGCCCCATCAGGAGGGCATGTCACCTGCCTCCTCTGTATTTTTTCTTATCCTGGTGCTCACGCAGTCTGAGGAACCCACCCTCATTGCACTTATTTGCTCTCTGAGCCAGGTTCAACTTCTCTTACGTGTTCAGGAGGTTGGAAAAACTCGGAAAGAAAATTTTCCAAGGAAAGGCTGACGAGCATATCATTCAAAGAGTGCTGCCTGCTGGGCCAAATAGGAAAGGCTGCTCAATGTAGGTGAGCTAAGCTGTGTCCCGTAGCCAAAGAGAGGTGCCGCCCTTGGGCAGCACCATGTGAAAGCTAAAAAGGAAGGGGCAAAGAGCTGACCCCGTCATTTTAAAACCTGCTTCAGGTACTGCTGAAACCTATAGGATTGCTGAAAACAAAACCCACAATGGCAAAAAAAGATGTAATTTTCAAAGGCTGATGTAATTAAGCACTGTGGGGGACCACGGAGGGCTCGGGTCTCCATTGCTCAAATCAAGGTAAAATACTTTTCTTAAATACGTTTCAGCATAGCCAGAAGTTTGTGGGACTAGGTACTGAAACTGCAAGATGAGACTCTGATCCTCGATTAAAGCATAAGGGCACCTGTGAATTCAGCGGGCATGGTCCTTCTTCACATTAAATCCCCTTTTACCCTGTAACACAAGCATTTGTGTGTGTGCGTGTGTATAACTGCAGCCTGGAATGCAAACTGCAAGTCTCCTAGACTGAACACAGCAGGAGAGAGACGGTGTAAAGACTTGGGGGATGAATATGAGAAAGGGTATTTGCTGTTTGTTTTTAACAAAAGAAGGAGGTTAGTCTCCAGCCGCATGAGGCCCCATTCTGCAGCTCTTTCCCAGGTAGAAGGACTTCCATTAGTATTTCGTATCTGGCAGATTTGCAAGGTCTGCCAGGCTGAGTGTAGCATTTCTTTTAAAAAAACCAAATTATAGTTACTTTTACCACAGATTTGATGTCCTAGTTGTTTTAGAGATTGAAGGTTCAACATTGCAGCCATACAGGAGTCCCTCGGCCTCACCTGCAGAGCTCGGTCAGCAGCTGCTGAAAGAAATCAGAGTTTGCTCCTTCGGCCAGAATCTCTTTGCTGAAGTACAAGCAAGGAGCTAAAACTGAGTGTGGAGCCATGAACGACATGCCAGCTATTATCTATTCTGTACGCTTTACCGTGTTTTTTTCTTTCTGAATAGGTTCCCTTCCATATGTTAACACTGCATTTGTTGTTTTTGTTTTTTTTAAAGTGTTATGAGAAATAAACTGCCTTTTGAAGATTTGGATGGAGATAGATTTAGTACTTTCCCGGTAAGCAAAGCCTTTCCTTTGGTACAGTAATCCCATGATAATGAGAATGTCTGTGGGATTCCTTCTGCTTCTTGCAAAAGCCTTGTTCATTTGTGTGAAAATAGGTATAGGAATGAAGTGAATGGAGGATAATTTTTTCTCATAAAAGGTGTTTTTTTTTTCTGGAGGAAAAAACAATCATTCATTTATGCCACCTGGGGAGATGCACACATAAAGCTGTGCTCCCTGCAGAAGCAAATTGCTCTGCTGCTGAGTGGTCTGTTTACCAAATTAATAAAAGGTGAAATAAAGTCTTATTAAAAAAAAACCAAATTAAATTGCCAGCTTGTCTTATTTCTGCACCGAAGTGCGCAAGGTGTCATTTATTAAAGCTTAGCAAAGGGACTCTGGAATACAACCCATTTACTGGGTTTTACTCCTACACCTTGAGTTAGATTCTCATTTTAGATATTTTAAACTAAAAGCGCAAGAGTAACAATGACCACCCTATCTGTGTGCTTCTCCTGGCTTTTAGACGTTGAGGGGCTATCACTGGCGAGGCAGAGACTGCAACGACAAAAACTCCACCGTGTACCCTGGCAGACGGTAAAGCTTTGAATTATTTTAAAGGCTTCCTAATAATTGTGGCTTCTTGAAGAACGAGCTCCACGTTTGGTTTTGGCCATACTCTAAGAGAGCACGTCACTGCTCGTTGCTTGATTTCACTGTGATGGAGATGAGAGGGGATGATCGAGACCAGGGACGGGGTGCGTTAGCAGGGATGGTGCACAGGTTTCTTTCCTTTCTTGGAAGCGTCTGCAGACAAAATTGGTCAGACAGACCAAAGGTGGGGAGGAAAACCAAGCTGCTGAGGCTTACAAGCCGTATGACACCTGAGCTAACGCAGGCTGTGCCTGCTTTAGGGAGCAGCGGGGCGGGAGGGCGAAACAGTGGTTCCCGTGGCTAGCTGCTGAGCTCCAGCATCCCATCCTCATGTTATGTTGGTGGAAAAGTAGAGCTAAATATGTGCCCTTCTAAGCGCATACCTTGTAGGTGAATACCTCCCAGCTGCCTGTGCATGGACTTCCACGCACCCCTGAAACAGAGAGCACAGCCAGTCGTAACAGCGTGGCCTTGGTCCCTCGCTCTTGCTATTTTACCCTCTCCTCAAAATATTCTTTCCAAAACAGAGCTCTCCTCTACCACGGGTTTGTTAAGAAGTTGTTAACCAGGACTGTTTTTAAAGCCTAGGCATTAACCAGCTTGTAACTAGATAAGCTGAGTTTAAGGGTGTGGGCTTGGAAGAATTAGGTGCCATCAGCCTGGGCAGCACACCTGCGTTAGCTGAGACGGGCTTACAGAGCCCGTCTGTACTGCCGGGCTGAATAGATGGAGCGTCCCTGTAAAAGAGGCCTGAGCTGATTATACTGTGTTATGGGCCAGAGCAAACCCTCATCACCCCACGCTGAATTTGGAGTGAGGGGCTTGGTGGATTGCAGTGAACACTTAAAAGCAAGGAAAAGGGGCAGGGAAAAAGGGTCTGCCTTCTGCAAAAATCATCCCCATTCACTTCACTTAAGTCAATATGCAGACTAGAAGGGTAAGTTTCATTCAGCAGCTTCCAGTATTAACTTTAAATGAATACTGCGTTTTGCTGGGAAAAATTGCCTCTCCTGGATTCAAAGGGGGAAAAAACTCACCCTTCAGTGCAGAAAGGAATTTCTAATTATTTTATAGTCTTAGTGAAAAATGGCACAAAGGACCCCATTTCCTCAAACGCCCCTTCTGCTTTATTTTCTGTAACGCTGTACATCCTTTTGTAACTCTGTTTTAGTCCTGAGAATTGGGATGCGAAAAGTGACTCTAACTGCAATGGCATCTGGGTAAGTAAATGTAGTTGCATCTTATACTTCCTTCCTGATTGCTGCTTCTCTTTTTTCCTCCTTTTCAGTTAGTCTGCAAATGTTTCTTTTTTATTTATTCTGGTTTATTAACCGATTTGGGTTACTCCTAGTTATTTACTGCCTTTGATATTCCAAGTAATAAAACGCTATTTATTAAAAACTAAGGCAACATAGGGGAAGCAGTTATCAGCGAAGTTTGTTTATTGAAGCTTATGATTGTTTACATTACAGCTATTATAATTAATTTAAACGTACATACACTTCTTAAAATAATGCAATGAAAAGCATCATTGTTATGATGCTGTGCTTTCTGCAGGCAAACATTCAAGAAGAACTAAATTCTCAGCCTCTGTTTTGCACTGTCATTTTTCAGGCGCTAGATAAATAATATCATCTGCCCTTTTTTTCCTCCAACAGGGCGTGGACCCAAAAGATGGAATTCCCTACGAGGAGAAATTCTGCAAAGGTAAATCTTTACAGTCAATAGAAGATACAATGTGTCTTTTGTATTTGTTTCATCAATATTTTAACATTTTCACGGTCATTGCCAGCGTAGGGGAAAGACAACAGGCTTTTCAGCTTCGTGAGAAAGGCAAAATGGCAAAACCTTTTTTTTTTTGTTTCTAACTTGAGGATGGGCAAAGACGAAACGTGCAAAGCGCAGGCTACTGGTAGTTTCCTGTTAAAAACCAGTTCAGTTATTAAGTTGAAATACGTAGATGTGGAACAGCAGCAGAGGTGTCACCTCTGCATCTTCTGTGCTACTACCTGAAGCCTTAACCCGGAGGATTCAGGAGAGCAGTTTAATCTCCACGTGCGTGCAGTTTGACCTATTGCCGTCAATACCAGCAATCAGCAGTGGGGCTGATTCTTTTCCGGAGAAGGCCTTGAAGAGGCGAACTGATGGCATCGGCTGATCTCCCTGGCAGCGACGTGGGTGCCTGTGTATACGCACACGCACACGCGCACGTAACACACCTACTAAACAGCCGTGACTAGCGGCTGCTGCTCACCTTGCCTTACATTTAAATCAGCGTCCTGGGCATGAACCATTGCCTGGCAAGACTTTTCTACTTTTTTAGATGAAAGGCAACCTACAAATGCTAAGTAACAGTAATTAAAAACCAGCCAGGTTGTTCCAGCAGAAATACTCGCATGAGTGACACATCCACCACCCAGTTCTGTTATAAAGAGCTTTGAGCAATTTCCCGAGTAGTCCGATTTCCCTAAATGTTTACGTACTTTGTAATGCATATTCTATGGCTAGTGAAAATAAATCCTGGCTGCATAAAAGAACCTCTGCTGAAATAACACAGCCGCCCTTGAATACAACCAGGATTTTTTTCTGATTAGCAAGACCTCTCCCCGTTTTTCATGCCCAGTCCCCAGTTGTTTCTCTAGGGTTGTTGGCACATGCCTGTTAGTCAGTTTTTGCTGCAGACGGAGCAAAAATCCCACTGCAGGGTCTGAACATTTCAGCTACGTGCAGGGTGGTGTAGCCAGTTGCCTGTGACTCCATCGGCTGCCCTTGCGGTTGCTCTTTAAGCGTTGCTCTCCATGCTCTGTTTCAGTTTGCTCTTTCTGCTCTTGTGACTAATAAAATGCTTTAATTAGGTGCAGACTCGCAAGGGGTCGTGCTGTTGGGAGATTCAGCCGGCGCTCACTTCCACATCCCTCCCGAGTGGATGACCGTCACGCAGATGTCAGCGGTGAGGAATCACGTTTAGGTTGCCAAAACCGCTCCGCTGCTGGTTGCCGTTTGCTTTCTCCCCTGTGCCACGGGTTGCCAAAGGGAAACAAGTGCAAAATGCCTTATTGCACTGGAATTTATAGTTGTGGGCTCACGTGTGTCAGTCCCCTTCTGCGGCTGCTCTTCTGAAGACAAAATAGCATAGCCCTGAGCTACTGCCGCTCCTCCGGCATCTGTGCAATTGGGTCAGGGGAGAGTTTGGCTTCAGTGGCCCAGTGCTGTGCCAGAGACACACACCAGGACATCTGGCTTTCTACGCACGTGCGTGCGGCTCAAGGAGACCTACGCTGTCTGTGGGATCAGTCCTGCTGTTAGCAGCCCTCTTGGTACGGCTTCTCACTGTGCAAGTGTTGCCGAAGTGACCCTGCTGACAGTCAGGGAACTTCTGTTTTAGGCACCTGGCTTTGAAATGACGTGTCCTGGATTGTTTTCCCTCATTTGTGGCATGTGTGCAATAGGTCTAGTAACTCCAGCGTTCAGGCTCTGAGGCTTGTTGGACAAATACATCTGTAGGTGTTTGAGGGTCATCCAAGGGTTTATAACGCACTTGTCCTAAAGGGAAGAATTTCTGTAGTGTCTGTAAAATATCACTACCACACGGATGTCTATCTTTGGGCAGTATCCCAGCATTTCCCATTTTCAAACAACAACAAAACGTGCCTGACGACTGTGAATTAAGCTGAGCCTCAGCTGTTGCAGTTCACTGGCGTGGAATGAAATAATCGAGGGGAAAAGATCATTCCAGCCAACTGCAATTAGGGGGTGGAGATAAACGCTCAGGTATGCTCCTGTCCTTCACTGTTGTTTCCTCTTCTGAGCCGGTGTCACTCCCCAGCCAGGGAGGACTGCGTGTTGTCCTTCCCTGCGCAAGGGTCTGTTGCACGGGGGTGAGTGGATCGTCATTGCCCACTTTGCCTGGTGAAAACCTGCTACTCTTCCACTGGCCTGTGTGGGAGAAGGATACAGACATTCTCTGGAGGACAATACTTATTCCAAAATGCCAGTAGTTACAGTGCTGTTGGAGGTCTGAGGGTTTCGTGTATTTTCCCACTTTTGCTCCCAGAGCTGAGCTGATTTAAATGTTGCAGATTAGCAGTTGTTTTTCTTTGTTAAACGTTTATGAGCAACGATTAGACGAATGACACTGATGACAGAGCTGATGATGAGCATAATAAATTAGCACTCATGATAACTGAGATTATCTTGTCTAATAAAGATGGTAATAATACTGATGGTGATGATGATTCTGGCAGTAACACTGGTAGCGGAGCCGTGTAGGCAAGAATAGTTTTAGACTGTGTCAGTATTTTATTATCACTGTAATGAAAGTTTAGAAAGCAGTTCTCTTGCTTGAAGCTTGCTGGTCCACTAGCTGGATGGGCCGAGGGCTGGTAATGGCATGCAGAGGCAGAAGCTTCAAGGTCGGGAGCTGGAGTGCAGCTTATAAAGTGAATTTTGATGGCACCTTGTTACTGCCTGATGGGTGTAGAGCAACTTGCACGGGAAGGCAACGGGTGCTCTCTGTGTAAGGCCCAACAAATATACGCTCTCAGTGCTCAACTCCATCTGGCCAGCGTGTAGGGAAGACTAAGGACTGGTTGGAAAGGGAGAAGTGGGCTGCTTTCCTTTGCAGAAAGGGTGACTCCAGGTTAGAGCTAATGCCCTGCACTGGGGCAAGGAGGGCAAAGAGAGATGTGTTCACTCTCTGGCCTTTCGTAGCCGCTCCACTCGCAGTATATAAAATAATAGAAGTTAAGACATCACGAACTGGAGAAGCTAAGTACAATGTAGAAGTAAAAAAAAAGCCTGGGCTTCACAAGTAGACCCAGAGCCACCACAAGCCAGCCCCGGGAGAGACATCTCTCGTGCATCCATACAAGGCACCAGGGCTGGCATCTGTTCTGAGCCCAGGAAGAAAGGGGTGCATTAAGGTATTGCTTAAAATACCACTTATTGGAGCTAGCAGAAGAAGGTAAAAGAGGATAGTATGGATAACCTTATGTCCCTTCAGATGCTGGGCATCCTGATCTGGGCAGTGTCAGACAGACCTCCGATGGGGGTACGGCACGGTATGTTGGTAATGTAAAGGAACTTGGAAAAGTTGGTTATAGCTACCCAGGACAGAGCAGGGCTGGGCTAATTAATTACCTTGCGGGAAATGCAGCCCTCCTGCAGCTAGCTGAGCTCTACGGTAGTGCACTGCACAGCCGCCTGGGTGTCTGGGGTACGTGAGATTCGGGAGAGGAAAGAACAGGTTCTTTTCTAGGACTATTTGCAGGCTTTCCTACTGACCTGGCAAAAATACAGCAGTTAGTTAAATATTAATGCAGATATACAGAGTTGAATTGCATAAAAAAACTAGTATCTGTGTTTAAACTCTAGCAATAGTAAAGTTATTTAATTTGCAGCTCACATTAAGTAAGAAAGTTGTCACCTGAGCACAAAAGTGCTAGCAAAAAAAACTTCAGAGCTAATTCAGACTTTGTCACTGCCTCTTCCTCTTGCTTGTCCTCTGTGCCTTGTTTTCCGTGTGTAGAATGGCAATAGCAGCAATTTAGTTGCCTCAGGGTTGTGAAGGTGCAATACTGTTGTCTCTTAATGTGTAGTATTAAGTACCACTGGCAAATACCTTTCACCTGTAGGTTTAACTAACAAATTAACTGGGTTCAATCCTTTTTCAGTGCAAGGCTTTCCTCGAGGAGAATTTCTAAGCACATCCAAGGATGGTTTTGTGACCAAAGAGGGGGCGGAGAGTCTACGTCCTAATCTCACAGAAAACGTCCTTAATCTGGGACCACAGCAAGAATTCGAAATTAGGGCTTTGAGAGGGGAGGATAAGCCTCGTGTACCTGCTGTTCCCCCATGCTGCCAAACTCAAGGCACTTCTCTTTGATTCTGCCAAAATTTCTTTGATAAGACAGAGAAAAATTAGTTTATCAAATGGTTTTCTCTACAGTCGATACTAGAATCAGTTCAAAGCTTTTATTTCCATTTCAATGGAATCTCAGCCCTCTACATGGAATTCCAAACAGGACTTTCCCCCCCAACCCTGTCAAGATTTTTACCATGTGTACAAGGAAAAAGTTGTGTGCCTGCTAATTCAGATTTATTAAGTGTATTATTTTATTACTTTAGTGTTTTTCTATATTTTTTGTATCTATTTTATATACTTGATATATTTCATATATTTCTTATCCTTATACATGTTCACATACACAAGTGTTTACATATACAAGTGTAAAGTAAAATTTACCCTTGGGGACAATGCTATGGGCCCTTCTGTTAATCAGCACCACATCAGTGGCAGCGGTTAAATCCTGTTTTAAAGCTAATTAGGTGGGGAAATAATTTTTCAGGAGAGATGCTGAGAATTTAGTCAAGAGGCTCTGCAGAATGGTTGCTTTCCCTGATTACGCTGCACATATAGTCTACCACGGAAAGGAACAGTAACGATGAGTGAGGGAAGAAAGAGAACTGAGTGAGAAGTTTCCTCACTGAAGCAGGCTGAGGATGTCGTTCAGGTAACCAGGTGATTAGCACGGGAATGACCAGACGGGTGCTTGGGCTGAACAGCTTTGGAATTCAGATGCCCGCGCCATCATCTCAAAGACTGTTGTTGGGAAGCTGTTATATACTGGATTTTGGATTTCGGATTTCCTGGTCTAATTGGGACCTTTCTGCCCTCTTAGCATTGGCCTCTCACAGGGTAATAAACCCGCCGTGTAATCCAGTGCAGGGCGACGTGCTTCTGTCATACGTCCCATGTGAAGAAATGCACCAAGTTGCATCATTCGCTTGTCCCGTATCAAGTCCCCTAGTGCCTTCCTGGTCTTCCTGTTTTCTTAAACTTAAATGACCAAATGCAGAGACCTGAGTCATGCTCCTGCATCAGTCAAGGAGGCTGTTTTGGAGGGGGGACTTGCAGGCACCCGAGCACCAGCCTGCCCGCGCTGACGCAGCTGCAGGCACCCCCAGCCCATTTCGTCTGTCACCAAGCTTGAGACGTGCGCTGTATCAGGGTGGGGACTCAAGTTTTCCAGTGCTGTTTCTAAAGCCTTTACCTAGGAGCTAGTCACAAATACAATTAGCCGTCCCCCTTAGAGTATGTCCTTCCCACAAAGAGCGTACGGAGACACTACTTGGTGTGGAAAATGTCCGCCACAAGGTGGACCCATCTTTGAAAGCTATAGCTCAGGCATGTTATTTCTCCAGTTAAAAAAACCCTCCGAACACAACAAAAAAACCCCCACCCCACCCTATGTAGCACTAGGGGAAGTCACAGGTACCTTGATTTTGAAGGTTTTGACCAACCTGGTACTGCTGAGTCCCAAAGTCTACCCTACAGGGATCTAGCTGAGGTGCAGCAATGCAGAGAAAATGATGTTGGGACCGTCACCGAGGAGACCTGCCCGCATGTTCCTGCAGAGGCAGCTGAGCACGTCCTTAACCTGCCATCACTCCAGCAAATCCCCAGACACCCAGAGTACAATGACAGGAAGAGAATTATACAGCTGTAAGGAGGGGATGAGTCAACTTTATTTTGGCTTTCTGCTTCGTCAATAGGTTTTGGGTTTGCCAGGCTTTTCTTTGTTTAAAAGGTTCAACAAGAATTGAGCTGAATGTTCATTCCTTTGACCTGAAAATTCGGACACTAAAAATGAAAGGTAATGCAGTAGACGTGCTTTATGAGGTTTAGCAAAGCAGAAGAAATACTGGGTTTTGTTGTTTGGGTTTTTTTTTTTGAGGTGGATGGTTTTTGCAGAAAGCTAATGTTGAAAACACTGGTGTGTCTAGCGATGGATATTGTGCTCCTGCTGCTCTGTCCATCTGCTTACAATTGACTTCCAAATAGCTACTAAATGCAGCATTTTTCCGTTATGTGTCTGGGATAGAAGCTTACTTTGAAATCTCATTTCAGAGACAATTTTATCTTGAGATAAAAGCACTGCATTTATAAATGTGCTAGAAACTATACCCTTTCTTGGAAGATGCCTTTTAAACCTCTTGGATCTCTATTTCATGCTGAATAAAGAGAAAAATAAATCCCACATCTATCTGTAACCCAGTAAACATCTATTTGCCCACAAACTCAAGGGGTTCTCGGGTTTCAGTAAAGTAACTGTTTCATGCTATATATTTCCTATTAAAAGAATCAGCATTTCTTTAAATGAAGGTTCAGGATGTCCCAAACACCTATCCCACTGACTTCTTTTTTTGCACCACTAGAAAAAACAGGACTTTGATCTGTGAAAATCTTATTAAAAACGTTCTCTGGCGTCCCTCTAAATCCAGTGAATTGCAGGCAAGTTTCTCCCAGCTAGTACTGTGATGACTAAGATGCTGCATTGGGGGGGAAATAAGGTAATAATTTTGCTACTTTCAAACCTATGTCCCTTGCAGCTTTACAGAGTAGAAATGCCATACATGCTTTTTAAAAAGATAGGCTGTGCTTTCCTCAAGAGCTCTAAGGCTTGCTTATTTGTATACTTAGAATAAGAAAGTTGTCTGTGGTACTTAATGCTGTCACGAGGATTTGAACAGCATTAAAGTCAGTATAAAAACAAATACATAATTCCCCTTCAAATTAAGGGATACGTCAGTGCTTTCAGGATTTCTGGGGCTGGCGTTTCTAAAGGCTCGTATGAGCATTAAGTTTCCAATGCTCTTTTGTGTTCTGATTTTGAAAAAAATCTCTTGCCATAGCAACCCTGAACCTTCTTCCATTTAAGCGCAACTTGGCATGTGTGCATTTAGCATCAGCCATGGCTTTGGCTGCCCCATATTTCAAGGTAGGACACAGCTAGGTGAGGACGTTCCTACAAACTGAGACCCATCTAGAGCATTTGAGGCTAAAATATGGCATTTGAAGTTAGGCTGGAATAGTTTTCTAATCATTCTCTGCTAAAATTTGGCATGTAGGCTGAAACATGGTTTCTCAGCCAGAACAGTCTAGAGAATGGTATTTAAACAAGGCTGTGTTCAGAAAAAAGTCAACGTAGGTCCACCTCTAGAGTGGGACACATTTGCATCTGAGACTAAGCGAAATGCAGTCTGTTAGACCATGCTTTCCAAGCTACATCGCTGAAGAGTTCAAGGTCTAGCATTCTTCTGAAATTTCCATTAACTGCTCATCTTCACCCTTCAGTCCTGGAGTATCTTCAAAAGTCTGGCTTTAAGTGGCTTGCTGGAACAGTGTCAAGGCCAAATGTATATACAGTTTTCAAATGCAACTATAATTCTGGGCTCAAATGTTCCTTTCCAAACCAATTTGCAACTCAATTAGGTTCTGGCTAATTCATATTTAAGCTAAGTTTGCGGGGGGGGGAAAAACCCCAACACAGTTAAAAATTATTGGGATTTGTCCAATGAAAATATTGTTTTGGAGTGCCAGTGGGAAATAATGAGAGAATTGGTCATAGAAAGATTTGTTTTAAAAACATTTAATCATTTTGGGGCTCTTTTTATACTTTTATATGCGGTGACTTATAAGAGATCATATCTATGGTTTGTTCTATGCTAAGTGACTATTTCAATATTTCTGTCACCTTTAATGGAAAGCTACGAGGAGACAAGTATTGCAAATGGCCAAGCCATACTGTACCCCCCCACTTCTGCTCATAGCTGTGCCCTTGGTTTAAGTGCTTGTTTGCAGACAAAACTATGAGATTTGAAGAAGGCAAATTTAGAAGTTCCCTCCAGTCTTAAAAAAATAATATGTATATGTATACGTATATACAGATACACACAAGGACACACATATGTATGCGAGAGAGAGAGAACCAACTGAAAGATAATTAAGCCAGACCCATTTTCACCTTGGTAACTAATGCAGATCTGCTGTAAGTAGGTCAAATACGCTGCTACATGCTTTAAACTGGCATCTGCTGTGCGTTAAGCTGCTTCAGGATTCCGCCCCCCCAACTGCCCCACAAACCCCCTTTTCTTGCCTCTCCTCCACTTTCCCTGCATCTCCCCCCGTCCTCTTCCAGTGAAAAGCCATAGGCATATGGCATCATA
>JAVKLA010000010.1:13409382-13456620 GCA_034782735.1 Sagittarius serpentarius
CCAGGCCAGGCTGGACGGGGCTCTGAGCGACCTGATCGAGTTGAAGGGGTCCCTGCTCACCGCAGGGGGGTTGGACTGGATGGCCTTGGATGGTCCCTTCCAACCCAAGCCATTCTGTGATTCTACGATTCTATGACTAGGTGTCAATGGTTCTTCTCATTTATATCCAGTTCATGTCCGTACCTGATACCTTATTACCTTGTTCTGCTCTCTTTACGTTCATGGCAGTTGTACTTTCTGCTCTCCCTTTTTCCCAATTCCCTCACAGATTTACTTTTTTTAAAAATCTTTCACTGTGTGCATTGTTTCTTTTTCTCTCCACTTCACGTATCTCCTTTCCACTTACACTACAGACACCTGCAGGATACAAAAGGAGGTGAGCCTGTGTCAGGGCAAAAGACTCTGAAGAAAATTGAGAAAGGAATTTAAAAAAGGGAAAAATTACAAGTGATAGAAAAATCCCAGGATATCTTCCCTCAGTATCTTCTCTTAATCATCGCGCTGACACCACATTGTAAAGGTTCGCTTTTATTGCCTCATTCAGCGTAATAGTTTCCCCGAATGGGAGGATTTAAATGCCCACTCTCAGTGTCAGTAAAGCAAAAAGCTGGCCGCCAACTGACCTAGCCCCACCTGGGACAACTTAACCTTCCTCTGAAAATGATGCTTCACAGCCCTGCATATATGCAACAAGAGGACGAGACACTAGAGACGTGGTTCTGATGGGGGAGGCGTGCAGCCGAGAGCCAGAGCCCCAGGGATGCCAAGCCAAGCCGGGGGCCGAGAGCAATGCTCATCTCCAGCCCCACTACGGAAGCACCAGCGCTGTGTCAGAGCTCAGCACGGAGGGACTTTCCCCCATTGCCCTTCTCGGGACATGCATCTTCACCCTGGAGGACGGCTTCCCCAACCTCCGCGCTAGCAGGATTTCTGCCTTCCCTTTCTTAAAAAATCCCATTGTCCCATGGAGATGGTGGAACCTTCCCTCCTCGGCAGCTGGCTGCAGGGTAGGGTGCTCAGCCAGGGCCAGGGAGGGTCTCAGCTCTCCGGGTACGTCACCCATGACCCATGAATATATTCACATCCAAACTGCTGGCGTTCATTTTGGGTGACTAACTTTGCTCACTGGGCACCCCACAAGACACTTGGTATATGATATAGAGGTTAATAATTCATAATAAATCTGTTCTGTGCCACCGTTACTGCTTTCAGCTTGTGGTTGCACAACAAGCAGCTCACAGTCCTAATCAATGATTTCCACCGCAGTGGCTTTTTGAACAGTTTTCTACATATAATTTTTAGTGGTTCATTGTTTTCAGGATGGTTTTGGTGTCTTGCCTTCCAGCCAGCTTCACACAGGTTTGTAGGCCATGCGCTGTTTCTGGTTTTCGACTGGGTGAGCGGGATCCTCAGGTGTGAGGGTCGGGCATGAATGCTCAGGCATGGAGTCAGAAAGTTCTTCTAAATGTTCTCCAGCACCTGTTGAAGATCCCTTGTTTTGATAGAGGCATCCTGATAGTAAAATCACTTGCTAAAATATTTTAAAAATTCTTTAGATAAACACAGGGAAAGTGAATACCCTCAGAATTTCTAAATAATTACAGAACAATCTTGCAATTGTCATCCATGTTTTCCATGAGATACTCGGATAATAGACACTATTTCAAAACGCGGGTATTGTGTATTCTTGCCTTTGACCAGAAAAATTAGGCCTTGTTAACACACGCTGTGGCTCACTGAGCCATCAAGCACCAGATACCTCACATTGGCTTCCAAACCAGTTAAGAAATAATAATTTTTATTTTTTTTCTTCATCTGTCTTGGCAATTCTAGTCCACCTGGAGTTCATCTGGGGACAACCAGAGACTTTTTTCTTTGCACTTTACATTTCCAATTGCTTTTACAGCATAAGGGAGCAAAAGATTAGAAGTCAATAAGCCATTCTTGTCCACGCAGCACTTTTGGTGCTATCTGGACCCAGGTTCTTTCAGTGCCTGTTAGTGCTGCTCCTTGTCAGCCACACAATGTCTAAGAGAAAGAAAATCAAGAAGTGCAGCTCAAGTTTATGAAATTGGGGGTTGCTTACAAGCAGACGTGAACCCAACCCTGACTCTTCAACCAAAACGAAAAAACCCCACCGGTCTGAAAACAGAGAGGGGGGCAGGATAGATGCAGGAGTAGCTGCCAGCACATTCAGCAGTGTAAGGGTAACTGTTCTGCCTCATCTCTTTTTTTGTCTCTTGAATGTTTTCACCGCAGATTGCATCCTGTATCACAAAAACGTCCTTGAAGACTCAATTTGCCCATTAAAACAGTTCTCTAAAAAAAAAAAAAACCTTTATTTTCTTGATGTTTTTACTTGAGTTGCAACTGTGCTAATGCTTTCCACGGGGCTGCTTATAACTACCTACGCTTGTGGAGGTCATAGATACCCAAGAACAGCTTCTTACTTTTTTATAAATACGTTTTTAATTTCTAGAGATCCTAATAGTTTATTTGTGCTGGAACTGCAGCCCCGGTCGGGGGGGGCCCATGTGGCAGAATGGCTTAACAGAGGGGTGTTGAACTCTAGCTGAAAGAAGGGCTATTAAACAGAAAAAAAAAAAAAATCAACTGGCGGTAGTTACGTTCCAAGCCGTATTTTCTAAGGATTTTGTGGGGCTCTTATTCTGCTGAAAAGAGCTTCTCGACAGAAGGGCTGGATTTTGAATGGACCAGCAACCCTCAGGAGAGAAACAGCAGGCAGATATATTCATTTTCAGCTCGGAAGAACTGGATTATTTAAAACATAAAGGATTCCTTGATATATGCGGTTGGCGTCACCGTGAGCAATAATAACAAAGGCACCACTATTAAAATGCAAAGTGTATTACTGCTACCTTAGGGGTTTATCTCTCAGATCTTTCTCCTATACCAATCCAGCAGGGATTTAATGATGTTCTGTCCACAAGTTTCCCCCCAAGAGCTGCAGGGAGGACAGGATTTGCTCCTCAAAGCAAGCTTCAGAGGCGCAATGCAGAAAAGAGGAGAAGAAAAAGAGATGGGGAAGAGCTGAGCAAAGAATAGAGGGAGCGTAGTACAAGAGGACAAGGAGCGAGAAAAGAGGAGAGAGTGAAAATACTGCAAAATAAAAGCAAGTACAACCTATAGGGCCTGCTTCTCTGAAGTTTATGGTTTTGTACGTTGCTGTGAGGTTAGCAATCACAGTCCTAGTCTAATCTTGAACAAAGCATAAAGCCTTTTTTGGCTCCTCATTTGCCATCACTCTTGCACTGCAGGTGATGGAGCTTGATTTGCGCGCTGTGGATAGTTGGGATGTATATGCATAGCCTTTAAAGACCTGCTAGTAAGTTTTATGCATAAAAGCTTTCCTAATTGGGAATGCTTTTCTCATTCAAGACATAAATGAAAGACTGTAGCTGCTCACAGATGCTTAGGTGTAGCTAGCTCTTTTCCTGGAGGAGGACAGATTTGCATCCAACCCTTTGGGTGAATTGCCATTGAAATGGAGAGCTTCTCGGGAGGGGTGCAGCTGGCCTAATACTATTTTTCCTAAGTCTGCCACTCGTGGGGAGAGCAATGCAGACACCTAACCGTTGATGTCTAGTGCTATTTGAGATGCTTTACGGTATCTTTCCCACCTCCAGCTGCCTCTCCAGAAGTGCACAATCTCTCAGGCATCCTGTGATGTAACTGCCAGCCCTGCTGCAGGTGTCTTGGATACTCTGGGATGTCAAAAATGGCACTTGGTGCCTATGTTTAGGACCTGAATCAGTCCCAACGTGGTATAGCTGTGAGACGCTTACTCTCTCAGAAGAGTGAGAACAGTTCCCTTTGCAATTTATAGGGAAAGTTAAAAGTAGATCGACTGTTGACAAGTCAGGTTGGCTGGTTTACAAGAGACTACTATGTTCAACAGATGGGAAGAAGCTGCCAGATCTGGATTAAAAGCCAGATCCAAACAAACCAGCACTTAAAAGTGTTTGATTTTCTACAGTCTGAAGTGTGGGACTCAGGTAAGAGGCAGCAGGCCCCCTGGATAGAGCTTTACTTCCTAATGCCGGCACCCAAAAAGGCTACGGAGGTGACTTGTCGTTCCATTTTTACTTTTAATTCTTCTACATTCTTGGAAATACGCAGTGAAGTTGGGTTTTGCACTTCATTTTGTTTGTCACTGTAACAATTCTGTACTATTTCTCTTATTCCTACTACATGTGATCAGGTGGTTCTTCAGGAAACCTCCTCTCTTTAATAAAAAGGTGAGTGTTTAATGGGATTCAAATGCTGACTGGGGGTACAGAAGTGTTGCTGGAGTCCTACTTCTTCGAAAGAAACAAACAAAGCACTCTAAGGAACGTATTATCCTAAAAAGCACGGCTTCCCTTGGCCACTGTGCTCTGAAGTGCTGGCTGTTTCTTCTCTGGTGTAAACGTTCATCAACAGAAGAAAAACAGTTTTAACGCGTCAATATCACCATCTGCAGGGCCTTGATCTTGGCCCAGTTAAGCCAAAGGAGCATTTCCAGTGATTTCAGGGAAGAGACTAAGCCTTTCCCTAAATCTGTGCTTTGTGTCCCCCTAACTGCATTACTCCAGATTTGTAGCAATGTAGACAGACACGGGCAGGTCCACTGCGTTATCTCCATATGGATACGACTGAGTAGCTACTGGTCAGCAACTCTCCTTTTCGCATGAATTTGGGTAGGCTGTGGGGCAGTTGGGTTTGGTTTAGTTTGCTTGATGCTGGTATAGTTCACATCCTAAAGGATTTATTGTTCTCTCCTCCAGAAAAAGGAGTAATGAACCCTTGCCCTCTAGCACTGTACTTCAAACCACGCCCTGAGTTGATCTTGAGCCCAATCCTACACATAAACTCAGTTGTCAGCCAAACATAGTCTTCCTCTCCCGTCTCTGATTAAAAACCTCCCGTCTTGATTTACGTCTTTGCCCCAAAATGAAACTACTTGATTTGGCTTCTGAATAATACAAGGAAGACAGAAAGCCAGCAGGAAAAATAGCGAAAAAGACAAGTCCTCAAGGGGCAAAAGGGAGAAATGAAAAAAACCTATCTTTAAGAAGCTTTGCTAAAATGTAAAACTGTAGTGAAAAAAAAAAACCCCAAAATACCCTCTCCCAAACATAGAAGCGTAGTCATCTGAGCATTGGCCAAATCCGAACAGGCTACTTCCAAACGTGATCTCATGCAAGCATGGTGTGTGGTTCAGACACTGAGAACCTGTTTCCCCATTAATATAGCTGCATATTTATCTTTTAGCTTGGCCAGGAACCAGCTGTTGGACAATCCAGCCATAGTCATCTACGCTACGATTGGGAATGATGTCTGTAACGGGTAAGGCGTAAACCAAATTAACACTTACAGTACCATAACTTTGTCTTCTTTAGAGTACTGCTGGCTGCCTGGACATTCATGTCTCATTGCTTTGCGCTTCCCCGTGACGGCATTTTTCTTTGCTATTGGTCTGCGCTTATTTTTCTGCTGAAAATACTGGTTGTTGCCTTACCTGTATTCGTCATAACCACCTACCAGTCCTCATTCGGAGCTTGTCTTTCTTTCTTTCTTTTACAAGCCGGTGATAAAGTGACCAATGGCATGTCTGAAGTAGAATATTTCCAGCTTAGCAGATGAAATGAAGTATAACAACAACAAGAGGGGGAAAAAAGAAGAGTTTAAAAGCATGTCTATCCGTCTCACCCAGTGTGACACCTCCTGTCAGGAGGCAGAGCGTGACTGGTTTACCTTTTCTGAAGAATGACAACATAGTCCCCTGTCGAAGTCTATTTTCACCCTGCCTCTGCTGCACGCTGCCTGCAGTCTTTGCTGGGCTCTCATGACGAGGTGTTTTGTCTTGCTGGCTTTATTCGCGTCATAAGCTCAGCAGGAGAATGAACCGAAGCTTTCAAAACTAATAGTTCTGGCATTATCCATTAGCAACGCTCGCAGGGATGCCAAGAGGTCACGAGTTGGATGCTTCCCCCTTCCTCCTGGTAGTGGGAAGGCAGAAAACATCTTGCAGCCAGGCCAGTTCACAGCACAGCACATCCGTAGTTTTGGTTTTGCATGCAGGTGGTCCAAGCGCTGCTGTTAGCGTAACATTATTTTCACCGTGTTGAATCTTCAGGTTTTCTTTCAAGCGGAAGAAATAAATCTGGCTTATGCAGAGACTTTCAAAACACTCATTTTAATCAATGACGCACGCTCAGCTAAGGCCCCTTCCAAAGCTTTTGTAAAGTCTCACCTGCAGGTTGCATAATGAAATTGGAGCTACTACGCAGGCTGTCAGACTTTGCCATTAAAATATCCTGGGTTTGCTATCCTCAAACTTTGCTTAACAGCAAGTGCTTAGGTTGAAACTTTGCAGGTCGGGTGTCGTGCTCCGGCATCGGGGAGCCAGGGCAGAAGTGGGACCACAGGGGCCACCTTTTAGGTCCTTTCCTGGCACCGCCATCTCCCTGGCCACGGGCAGGTAGCAGGCAGAAAGAACCTCCCATGAAACGTTCGCCCTTGGTGCTCGTGCTCTCTCTCTGCCCCTGCCCAGAACTGCCAAACCTGCCCCCCGCACCACTCTCCTCTTACGGGAAGGACACACAAATCCTCAAAAATAACACCATCACCCTTCGACTGAGCGGGAAAAGCAGTCACAGACCTCCTGCTGCTTCCTGACCAGACTGTCCTGGGCGTCTGTTTATCGCGAAGCTTGTGGAGGTATCATTGCAACCACCCCCAGGATGATGACCCCCCCCAACTCCAAATAGCGCCTTCGCTGAAGTCCGTGGCCCCTGCCACAGAGACTTTCGAGGTGTCTTCTCCCAGGCTTGGCCCAGGCTCTGTTGTGTACGTATTTCAATTCTGCTGTTGCACTAGCTTTGCTAAAAGCACTTCTTTTTCCTTTGTTTTATTCCTCATTCTGCGGGTTAGTCTTTTCACTTCCCCTGTCTCTAACACTGCTTCCTAGTCTTGCCTGAAGTAAAAAGAAGTTTTCCACAAATTTAAACCATTTTGGCCTTGCCTTGCCCATTTGTGTGTTCCAAAAGGTTTTCATGACTTAAAACTCCACTGCCTTTTTATCGCAGCATCCCTTACCTGGCAGAGACACTTTTGTCTGCTCAAATTCTCTCTACTGTCTGTTTTCTTCCAAAACATTTGCAGCATCAAAAGAGGCTATCAGGCTGTAGTGATCCCTGTGACTCCAGCAAGGAAAGATGCTGCAGCTTCTTTAGCAACATGCTGTTTCCATGCTGTTTCCATCGAGTGGGATGTACAGTGGAGAGAGATTTTTTTCGGTGTCCGGTCACTGTGTGTAGCTGCCCTGGCTCTGATGTACCCGCAGAGGTTACAGAGGATGCGGAGCATCCGATGGGCTTGACTTCAAACCTAGGGCTTGACAAATAAAAACCTCTTCAAGGACAGCTTTAAACTTCAGTAATAGAGCCTTTCTGGCCTTATCCTGTATTTTACTTTCAAGAGAAAGCAGTGTGCTGAGCACACCGGAGACACAGCTCTTTTAGCCAAAGCATCGTTAAAATGCCAGTATCTCACCCCAAGTGAAGAGCAGGGCAATGAGTAATATGGATGTTTATAGAGGAGAAAGATAATGAAATTGGCAGCCTGTGTTACATGTTCCCAGTAGTCTCCACATTGTGGTGTCCAAACGGGGGGGGGGGTGGGGGGGGTGGGGTGGTTAGAAAAATAAAGACAGATGGCAGTGGTATCTCTCAGCCCACTGAGGTGTAAATGTGGGACACACAGACCTGCAACAAAAAAAAAATTCAGACAAGAAAATAATGAGCACCAGCCGTCTCAAATGCTGTACGGTTATTGCACGTGTTAGTTACGTTTGGGGTAAGGCACCATTTCTCCAGGCTGTCTTTCCCAGCTTTGCAGTCAGGGCATCTGCAAAAATCAGACAGGTGACAGCAGCAAAGCGGGGTGAGCAGGCAGCCACCGAGACGGGAACTTGTACAAAGCGGCTCCGGCACCACCGCGAGTGTAACGTTCCCTTATTTTAAGGCTACCCTCTGGCCCTAAAAATTATATGTGAGCATGCAGCACCTCTAGCCCTCCTGTCCTGGGCATACCACCCCTCTGCAGTGAGCTGGAGGTGAACTCCTGCCCTGTGGATCCTGCTCTGCGTGTATGTGCACGTAGCATGCGTGAGTACGTGCGCGTGGTGCGCTCGCTCACCAGCTGGCCCCGCGTGCCAGCGGCCCGAACGCTGGGCACGTAACAGCATGTGGCTGGGAAGCAGGCGTACGGCCGAAACATTGGCTGGGGGGGGTTATTTATTCGGGCTGGGGTCACGGGGACCGGGGAATCGCTGCCCTTGCAGGACGTGACAGGCCAGGCCCACGAAACCCCGTGCAGAAGGAGGGTGGAGAGCTCTGTTTGGACTATGCCAGACCCTGTTACGAGGGACTGGAGGAGGTCTCTGTGGCAGAGGAGGGCTGCAAAAGCTCCGCGCAGATTGCACGAGGCTGGCTGGGCCCTCTGTGTTACAGGCGTGCACAGCTGGGTTACCCGCGCTGTTGGGACACCCAGGAGCGGTGTGCACATCCAAGGATATTACTGTGTCTTTGCGTGTTGTAGGGGAGCAGGGACTGCTCCCTAAAATCCCCAGACCCAAAGCAGCAAGGGTCCTAACATTAACGCCCGCTTGCTATGCTCTGACGCGACGAACCGTGGCCAACGCCAGCTTCCAGAGACCCCAGGTGGGCCGAGGCCATCACTGGCTGCTGCCTCCCGGGGGGACCGTGTGGGAGTACCACAAGGGTCCCCAGTGCTCACCCCGACGCCCTGAAGTTCTTACGGCAGAGCCCAAAATGAACAGGCCCACAAGACGGCTTGCTGCTTGGTCGGTTTTAATTTCAGAGCCAGGCACGGAAAGGAAATGTGAAGAAATGCACGGAAATATCTGCATGACATCAGCGGAGGATGACATGAGAAAGCGGAGTTATGAATGTCATATTAATTTCGGCTCACGCTGATGTGTTTACTTGCAGTAGAGGCCTTACATCAGAGCAGTATTTTGAAATCAAGTGCTGCAACACCTGTAGGCAAAATGAAGTAAATTTAAGGGCAAAACCACAGTCTTATCTCAAAAGTGCCTTGCTTGGGTGGCTGCCACAAGGATAAGCCTGAATCTTAATGCTGTTTTTCAGTTGTCCCTAACCAGAAAGCCTCAAACGCTTCAGCAGCACATACTGCATTACGATAAATTTCTGGGCCCAGGGAACTCATCTAATTATTATTTTGTGTGCAAAACGCAGCCCACTGAAGAACCCAAAATCCTTGCCAGGGAACGCAGTTCTCCCACGTGGGACTCAGCACCACCACCACCAGCACCCCCCGACACCCCGCCCCGAGCACAAACATTTCTGATGCCTCGAGACAACACTTTTGAAAGCTCCTGCTTCTACGGTGTTCACCGACAAGAAATCTTACCTGATTCCCCAGTGGCTCGCTCGGCACCGCAAGCATCAAGTTTGCCCTTCTCTTGCCCCTGGGAAGCCGTGAAAGAGGTTAAAGGACATTCCCACAGGAAAGACCTGGATGGAGCCTCCTCACTGCTAAGCTGATCGCTTCCCTAAAAGCCCACAAGGAGGAAATGTGGGACCTGCTAAAACAATAAGGATGGACGTTAGTGCAACCTCATGCATTGCTTGGAAGGACAACCTCTGTCTTTCTTCTTGAGCAACGAGATCAGCTCCTCAGCCGGGTGTCGAGGCTTTCTCTCTGAAAGCCTTGGTCCAGCCGAGCTGCACCACCAAGGCAGGACCAAAACTGTCACGACAGCCTGCTTCCCAAGGTGCATGGTCCCTGCCATGCACGGCCGCACACGTGGATGTGCTCCAAATCCCAGCTACGGTGCCCTTGCTGCTATTTCGGGGGGCTTTTTTAAGAGCGTATGTTGCAAACACGTGTCTCTATTGTCTTTCCCAATTCAAAAAAGGCAACTGACGGATTTACACGCTCTGCTCCGCATGCCCCAAGGGGGCCCAGGCCACCCTGGAGCTGCCTGGGGTTTGCGGAAGCACGCAACGTCGTCCTTCTTTCCATCCCACTGACTCTTTGGCTCTAAGAGAGGGCAATGGGTCATCTCCGGACAACGAGAGGATTTTACCGCGAGCTGGCCCTTCTCTGCCTCCCAGGTGTTGCCAGAGTGGGGCCTCGGGGAGCTGCGGGTCTCCCCCATGCCAGAGACCTGTGGGTCCTCTCTTGCCGGGGGGGTGGGATGGCCTCCTCGGGCTGTGTTCGCCCGCTTGCTCGTAGCCCCTGTCACGGACACGTGCGCCATGAGAGCGTGGTGACAGCTCTCGGGGGGAGAGCGGGTGAACACTTTTTCTGTAATAAAGCAGTTGGTTTAATAACATAACTAGAGCAGTGTTCTCTAGGCAGCCTGGGGTGGTTTTGCTTGTTTGTTTTTCTTACATAAGTTGAAATTTGTTTCAACTTCAGTATGTTATTTCCCCCCTACTCCCTGCGGCATTTACAGCTAAATGCAAGAGGGGAAGGATAAACGTGAGCCTGGGACTCTGGCTCAAAGAGGTTCAGGCCTGCCAGTGAGCCACAAAACATGGGCGTTCAGTCCATGCGGGACACTGACGCACCTCCTGCACCCTAATGAACATTTCTGAGGACGATTTTATCTTAAATACCTCCTTCCTTTGGCCTCCTCCTCCTCCCTCCCAGTCTCCCATGTTTGCCCAGACCCCTCGCTGGTCTCCTGCCCTCCTGCAGGGCTGTAGTAAGAGGCATAGGACACGTGAGAGACAAAGCTACCTTAGATATTTCTACCTGGCATAATCAAAGAGCGTGTTGAATGTAAGCTACACGCAGCAACCCATGGGGAAAGAAGCCCTCCTTTCACCCGTCTGTAGGGAATCCCACACCCTGAAGCCATGTGTGTGGAGCAGCACCTTTTCCCCCGGTTCAGAGCCGAACTATGGATGTTCTTAACCAGGTGCAGCCGTACCCTGCATCATGCTTAGCAATAAAGAGGGAGAGGAGGGGATTTTTAGCGGGGGAGGGGGGGTGTTAACCATCTTTTGCTCAGGAACAGGCTGAATGGCTGGGCATCGGTCTGCCCATGGGCAGTCATGAGTGACTGCCTTTGCATCACTTCTTTTGCTTGCTTTCTCTCTTCTCCTACAGCTCCTTTGCTTGTTGAACAACTTTTTTTTTTTTTTAATCTTGACCCCCCCACAAGTTTTCTTGCTTTTACTCTTCCTTTCCTCTTCCCTCGTCTCACTGGGGGTGGGGGGGGAAGCGAGCGAGCGGCTGTGTGATGCTTAGCTGCCCACCCGGGTTAACCCACAACAGGAGGCCACTCTATAAAAAAGGGATGCATCATCTGTCTGTTTTTAGCAGGGAAAAGGGTTACACCGAGGAAGGTTTCTATATCACTTCGGATTTTAGGCAATAACAATGGTGGAACTAAAACACATATCATTTTTATAAGGTTTCATTTGGCTAACTTAATGTGGAAGAGCAGCAAAGGAGAAAATGCTGCTGTTTCGGGTGCCTTTTGGGGGGCACAGTATTACCTGACAGAATGTCTTTTTGGCATCCTCTTCTTCTGCAGGAACCGTGACACGCTGGCTCACATGACTACACCCAAAGAAATGCTCTCCAACGTGCTGCAAGCTCTGCGATACTTGGACTCCCGTCTTCCAAATGGCAGCCATGTGATTTTAACAGGCTTGGTAGACGGCCGCTTTCTCTGGGATAACCTGCATGACAGATACCATCCTCTAGGTAAACACGAAATGGTGGGGGGTTCCTCCTGGTTATCTGCCTGCTCATGTTGCCTTCTCTCCCTAAATAATTTATGAATCTACTGACAATTTCAAGCAAACGTGACAGAATGGAGGAGATCTGCAAAATACGAGCCAGATGTTGGCTGCGCAGTAGAAGTAGGAGAGCCAGCTTACGATCCCCAGTGCAGGACAGGGCAGCTAGAGGTCAGACCCCTATCCTGCCTGGTTCCCCCACCAGCCAGACCCGCTCGGCTCAACACATGCTGTGGGTGTGGAAACAAGGCTCTTCTGCCTCAGCCTTCGCCCAAAATTGCGGCCAGCCTGCCTGCACTTCATCCCGGTGGTTGTTGCAGATGGAGCTGGGCGTTTGGTGAACACCTCCACTGGCTGGTGGGTGTCTTGGTAAAACTGGATGTGGATGAGGACAGAAGATTAAATCAGGGTTTTGCGAAAGACTGGTTAGATATTAGAGAAATAAGTTTTCTGCCAGCGCTGGGTGCCTGCCACCTCCTAGGCTACCTACAGGTGTGAGGATTGGAAACTCACACCATCTGCAGGCATGTTTTGGGGCATTCCCTCAGAGTGCAGTTGCCCTAAGGGGCTTTGGGGCAGCGTTGTCAGAGATTTGGAGGCTGCCTTTGGGAGCCTGTCATCTCAGAGCGTGCATGAAACCGTACGTCTGACCATTAAAAGGCCTCCCGCTCCTTGGCTTCATCCTGTGCCAAGCAGCCAGGAGGAACGTCATCACAGGGGGCTGCGTTCATATGCAATGACGTGTGACGTCCGTCGTTGGGTGGGGAAGCTGTTTGAACCTTGGAAGCTGTTCATACCACCCCGCAGTGGATAAAGAATGTGAAATACTTTATGCAGGTGGCAAAGAAAGTTTTTATGCAAATAGCTAACGCAAGTAAGTCCCTTGTTCTCCAGTCAAGAGTGTATACAAGGAACCATCGTGGACAATTTTAGACCAAAAGCATGTTCTTACTTGTAGCTGGGTAAAGGAATCTCTTTTGCATCTGAGCAAGTGGAACGTTGTCGTCCTCTTAGTTCTCATCAGCAAAGAGAGAGAGAAGCTAAATCACATCATTAAAAAGGTAGATTACATCTTCAGATGATTTTGGCAACCACTGGGTACGAGAGCTTTCAGCAGACTCGGTGCCGAGGTTTCCCCAGTCATTGCCAGTGGCCCCACAGCTTCTGCGTTATCTACTGTGGGTGATTTTACCCCTCAAAAGTACTCAGGAAGTCTGAGGTCTCCGTTTCTATTCCTGATACCCTGTTACGTGCTTCTCTAATAAGCACTGTACCACTACCAATGGAAACAGAAAAATGAAAAATAAAAGAAATATCTCATCCCTTTCACGGCAGGGGGAACCTGTGACAATTGTTTTTTAGTTGCATAAACGCATTTCTTTCCTTGAGCGCACGTTTATCACAGGGACGGTTCCTCGACTGGATATCTAATTATCAGAGACAACACGTAGCATATTTTGGCACAAGCCAAATCAGGAGTGATTAGCTATAGGACCAGTTGGAAATTTTTCAGAGGGGCTGATTTGCCTTGGAGGGACCCAAATAATCCTAAGCAACACTTTTTGCAGCAAGAGATCACTTCTGGCAGATCCTCCGATGGGTTGCAAGCAGGTTTCCCCACTTGGCTGCCAGTCAGGCGCGACCAGATGTCAGCCTGGCTTTCTGCCGAATCCTTGGTCCCCCTGACAGCCCATCGCAGGGCCAGATGCTTTCAGGCTACAAGGGTCTGGGACACCCCCAATATCTGGGAGAGTGACACTAGGTCTTTGACCTCCCCATCTTTTGCTCCCCGGGCAGCTGGCACTGCTGCTGGTTGTTGGGCAGCCATGAGATAGGCTGGAATCACATCTATATCAGGCAGCCGCCGCAAAGCAACCTGAGGAACCTGTTTCGCTTCGGAGAGATCATACTTTGCAGCTCCTAAAATGACAACAAAAATGGCATATTTCGGCACCGCAAAAATAACGCAGCCTGACAGGATGATCAGTGTGCTGCAAACTCAGAGAACTGAGTGGCCATTTAATTTCCATCTTGGTTGCAGCTACCAAAGAAGGAAAAAGGTCGAGAAAATGGGTCATTTTCTCAGCAAGCCAGGCTATTGCATAGCGCAGTGAATTTTAGGGAATGTGAGCTGGGTGTTTGACTTGGTGCTTGAGTTTGCTCACCCACACAAGCATATCCACTTTCCTCCGTGACAGCAAAATTGTTCCTCCCTCTTAAAGGCTAACCTCTCCGAGGTAAATGCGAAACTCAGAGTATATACAGGCACCTTCAATTTTCCCTTCAGCTTTGCAACCCCTGCATTTGTTTGGAGGGTGAGAGACAAGTTAATGGATAAAATATCAGTCACACGCTTTGGAGACTGGCGCAGGCTGTGATGAGTAACCCCGCGTGCGGGAAGAAGCACCCGTGAAAGGCCGGAGAGGGATGCAGGAGAAGCGAAAGCCGCTCTGAGTGACGTGGGGACACGGGCGCCTTAGCGGGAAGGACGCGTCGGTGCCACCTCTGTTGCACGCTGGTTCTGGTGGTGGGAGGGTAACCTGGGGTAGGGGGTGGGTTGGGGATCCCGGGGTGCCTCTCCCCACTGAGGGGTCTAATGCGTGGGAACGTACAAACCTGCAAAATGAAGTTACATTTGGCCATCAAGCACATGAAGTTTCTCTCTCTGTGCTTCGCAGGGCAGCTGAACAGGGACGTCACGTACAGTCAACTTTACTCTTTCCTCGACTGCCTCCAGGTAAGGTCTCTGGCTGTAGCCTACGAGCCCCCCGCTTTCCCCTCGGCCCGCTGCTAAAGCCCTGCTCCCTGTGCTTGCCCAGGTGAGCCCCTGCAGCGGCTGGCTGACCCCCAACGAGACCCTCAGGAATTTGACCTCGGAGGTAAGTCTCGACGAGGCTGCAACGGGACCGTCCCCTTGCACAGGCACCCTTCCAGTTTGTCCCTGGGTCTGAGGGTATAAGCCTAATACCTCGAAGGCAAGACGACGGCACACTTTTTTTTACTTCCAAAGGCGGGGGGAAGATGCGGAAACATCTGCACCCACCCTTTCAAACGCCTCTCAGGTTCTGGGAGGCAGCATGGTTAAGTTAAGGGATTCGTAAATGTGTTCCCTTTCCAACCTCTCAGCTGCCCGAATTTATTCTAAAGGCATGCAATCTCCCCGCGACAAAACTGTTCAGGTTCATGTTCTTTAAGGAGAAAATGTACCTGATAAGAAAGAATAGGCTTGTGAATCAAGTAGCTGTGAGTATGAAAAGCCAACCGCATAGATTTCGCTGGCAGCAGGAGCAGGCCCAGAGAGCAAGAGCCCTACCCCCTGTCTTCATTTGGGATTTGTGCTAATCTTTCTCAGACACATTTCTGTGGGCTTAATCGCCAGATAGTGTGACCAAGGAGCATCCAGGCTCAGGGCAGGAATGGGAACAGTCAGAAGAGAGATTTCTTAAAACTCACCCTAAAACTCTGGCTGCAGAAGCCAATGTCACAGTAACATCAGCCACTTGCTCTCCTACGGTACAAGCTGATTTTTAATACCAGCACCCCCCTGCAGCCACGTAAAGGAGCCAGTAACCAAATATCGTCAAAGGTGTCATTTCTGTATATAGTTGTATTAATGTTTGCATTCACTAAACAAAAAATATGGCCTTAATTTCACCAAGGCTTACATACGTGACTCGGTTTATGTCCTGTCCCTCTTGACTTCAGAGAAGGCAATTAAGCCCATTTCCAAATCTTTGCAGGATTGCAGCTTATATATCCGTACCAACAATACAGAACATACAGTACACGCAACTTCTGTCCGTGAACAATTCATATGTCTGCAGGGTATGAATTAATCTTCTTTCTGAGCCCCTCTCTGAAACTAATTGTCTATGTTATTATCCAAAATGCACAATTTAAATATTTAGGAGATCCTGATCTCTGTTACGGCTGTAGAAATCACATTGGATATATCAGTTAGGTAGACGCTCAACGGAGGTAATTTACTCTACTGAAAGTAAGAGCAGAATTTGGTCTGGCTAGATAAGCGTTAGCACCCCCAGCGCGGTAGTGGGAAGGATAATGGGAAAGAACAACATTTTTTCTGTACAAGAAGTTTCAGTTTTCTTTAAGAGGCATGGAAGTGACTGGGCTGCCACTCATCAAGAGGCCTCTGAAACGGAGAAGTTCGGAATATTTATATGGGAGTAGAGAGGCTACTAAGAGGTCACCAGAAAAATAACCATATGCTGTGTTAAACATACGACATCAGCTGAGGCCTCAGTGCAACCTGCAATGACATATCGCATGATGAGCTGGGGAGCCCAAAGGCTGGCGGTGCTCATGCAAATCTATGTTATGATGAAGAACCCCGTTTCACCTCCTTTCCCCCAGCTAAATGGGCCACATTAGCTTTCCAAGCCCTGGCCGCACGTCGGCGACAAAAGCTGAACCCACGCAAAGCAGCACGAGTAGCAATGAAACGTCATTAAATCGCTTGATTTTTGCAGAGAGCTTTACAGCTTTCCAGTGTCCTGAAAGACATAGCAAGATCTGAGAAATTTGCCAACTTTGATATTTTCTACATGGATTTCCCACTGAGACAAAGTAAGTTGCTTTTTTCCTGTCTTTCTCACAAAGTGTTTAGTCAAGTGTTGGGCTGCTAATGTGCGTCTCATATTTTAGCTCTGTACTGGGAGAAGGGCAGCCTAGCCAGAGAGCCCAGGTGACCCTGCTGGTGGGGCTGGGGCCAAGGGGGGACCCTTAATGCCACCTCCCGGCTTCCCTGGTTGGGGTAATGGCAGACCTCTGCCAAGACAAGACCCCACCACCAACCTGGGGATCACAACCTCCCCGCTGCCAGCACCCACCACCCTGGGGTGCAGCACACCGGCCAGTTGCACTTGGGTGACCGGGGGTGTTGGTGGCGAGGTGACAGGGACAGTGGATGAGCCTCTGCTAAAAATTTCTCTGGCTTGTCCACCACAGCTTCTCAGGTTGATGAAGAAAGAATTCTCAAGCTTATCTTGGTCCATAAGATTTGGGTTTATTTTCGATCACTGCTTTTACAGCAGGTTATCTAGGCTGGACATGGCATGCCTGCAGTGTTGAAGGTGGTCTTCATGAGCCGTAGTGTACCACTTCACTGAGCAGGCTTCATATTGCCTCCTCCTGGATGAGCAGTGCCTCAGGAAGGAGAAATTGTCTCAGCCAGTTTTCCTGCCTGAATAACACAGCCACCCTCTCTTAAGTCACTGTTTTCAAAAGTAGAAGTCCTTCTCCCAGGAAGAACTGGCTTCTTTCCTCTGCTTCCTTGAGCACCTACGTACTACCATAACTTTGACTGGGAGAGCTTAGAAAACTTGTCCTTCTGCGATCTTAAGTGACATTAGGTAAGCGCATTACCTAGATCGCTTCCTTTGGCAACTGACACTTAAAAAAAAAAAAAAGAACCAGAAACTTTTCCTTGTTACCATGACCATGTGTGGACAGTGTCCTTGCGGGGCTGGGGACAGACGCCTGTCCGTGGATCCTTCTCAGCTTCCCTTCCCTCGCAAGATGTGCGTGGGCAACATATTCAAGTTGTTAGATAGCGATGGGAAAGTAGGGAAACACCTTTTTCCCTGTATCCAGCCTGAACCTCCCATGTTTCAACGTATGCTCATTGTCTCTCCCCCTCCCACTGCTGTGAAGAGACTGGCCCCGTCCTCATCGCCTCCCCCTAGGCTCTTCCCCAGGGCGGACCATCCCCGTCCCTCAGTCTCCGTTCACGGGGCAGGACCTCCAGCCCTGGCCACCCGGGGGGCCCTCCCCGATAGCACAAATTTTTACATACCAAAAATAGTATATAATAATTGGAAAACAACCCTGATCTGCCCTTCCTTGGTTTTATATTCACATAGAGAGGGAGTTCCACGTTGGTCCTTCTTGAAAAATTTTGCCTGGGGACTATATTTTAAATCCCAGCATGCAGACAGCTAAAACTGGAGCCATGAAGGGACAGAAACACCCTGGCAGTACTTCAAAGTGTACATCTCTAACACCTCTCCCCATCAGTGCCTGGCTCTCCTTAGAAGCACAAAGCTGACAGGGCACCTAAGATTATTGCAAAAAAATCTCATTTTGCAGCCAAATCCTATCAAAATTCACAACCTTATTTTATCCTACATGACCCAATTCAGGAAGCTGGTTCTGGGTCTCACGCAGACCATACAGAGGAAGAGGTAAAGAAGGGAGGATGGGAGAGGGAGTCTTTCTGTCCAAAACTTTATCTCGGAGAGGTGAGCTCCACTATCAAGTTCGATACCGTAGCACAGAGTTTCAGGATGTCCAAGTCTACTTGCGGCTTTTGCCTCAGCTACTTAATATTTAACAAGTCATTAGGATTCGGAACAAACTACCTGCTGTGTAGGCAAATTACTTTAATAAGTTAAATGACTAACTTCAGGTAATTTATTTGCTTTCACGAAAAGAAACATCTTAATATAATTTGCTGTTCTTGATTACATCGCGTTAAATAAATGAGGTAAACAAAATCACACATGCACATACAAACATCAGCTCTGAAAGACACTCTGCAAAGTTTCCTGCGGCCCTGGAGCCAACAATTTGAGCTTGCCGTCAGGAAAGCTGTCAGTTCGTGAGTGTGCTCAAAAGCCAGCTAAGGCTGCTGACCTACTTTTCTGGTCTTTTTTCTGAAGCAACCACAAATCCTCCCCCAAACTCTCCGGACATCAAATATTTAGCAGCGGTTGCACGCTGCGATGAGTACATTGATTTCAGGCTGGCCTGGGCATATATGTACATAGCAGCTCCCAGCTTTCTTGGAGTAAAATTTGGAGTATGCTAACATTTATTCTAGACTTCGATGGACGTTCAAGCTCAGATGTTACCGTTGGCTGAAGAACTTAGTGGTTCCTTTGAGAAGCAGTGCAATAAAGAGGGGGATAGGGGTTGCTTCTTTTGGCTTTTTCTTGGTGTGGATGGGAGCAAGCTCTAGACTAGTCTAGCCGCGGCAATAGCCACTTTTAAGACAAACCCCAGACATACTCGGTGGGTATTTGTTAAACTGCTCTAGGATTTTTGGAGGTCAAGTAGAATGGTCTAAATTCACCCATCTTGATAAAAACCTTACTTACCTTGCTTACTCCTCTGCTACTTCTGGCACTGGAACAGCTGTCCCTCTACAAAGTAAAACACAACACACAGCCTTGTATTCAATGTGTAACGCCATATATAAGGAGCTAGGCAAGCTCACTCTGTGCACCTATATTTGCGCTCCGTGGTGTAAACTAAGGTGAATATGTGTTGCGCCCAACATATTGCAAATCTGAAACAAAGCTCCAAGCCCTGGGTCCTGAAACAGGTTACTTTGGGTGTTGACTAAAGCTTCTCAAGCAGGCTTCTGTAGTCAAAGCGGGAATATCGCCCTTCTGTGAACTTAAAGGTAGTATGAAGACCCAGCCATCGCTTTTTGACTCAATAGCCAGGGTCCAACCAACAGCAGTGAGTCTAGGTCAAAACTGTGGTGCTCGAATGGAGAACATTTTCCTCCTGACAGGATGCCTGCATAATGTTATTAAGAATTCTTAAGCTGTCATTATAAAAGAAATTATTGAATTTACAGTCTGTTAATGCCATATCCACTAGTCCCATGTTTGATCACTCCACAGCCCTTTTGAAGAGAGAAAGCTTTTTACTTCTCTAATGGCTCTGGGGCTTACAGCGCAGCATCATTTGCATTGAATGTCATGCTTATGTAATTCAAAAGATTATTTTGTTGGAGTTGAAAAAGACCGTTCAGAAGAGAAGTAACTGAAAATGACAATCTATTCCTGCAGACATCAGCCCATGCAAATACTGTGTTACCATCTCTTTCTCTAAAAAGCACTGTTTTCTTTATCTTTTTATTTTTTTGCACTGCTGAAGCTGCAACTAAAATGGGAAATGCACAAGTATTAAATCACTATTAAATAATTTACAGCTTTACTTGCTACAGCATCCATCTTAGTTGGGAGGGAAAGTGAATTGTTTTACGATCATTTATGTTCAAAGCGCTTCCTTGCATAAATATCATAGAGGAAAAAAATTAACAATAAAGGCTTAAATACTGCCCCGAGGAGAGGGGACTGTAAACAATATTCGCTCTGACAACTTCATATGAATTATCATAATCATCATGCAGAGCTGTTGTGTGCTTAAAAATACTGCTGGCGCTTTGAGGAAGCGGGGGGGTACATCTCCGGGCGGGCGCCTACGTGCTCACCGGTGATAACCCCTCTGCTTACGTTGTTCGCAGCGGCCGAGGAGTGGCACAAGATGGGAGGTGAGCCCTGGCAGCTGATCGAACCAGTCGATGGCTTCCACCCCAGCCAGGTAAAAACCCAGCCCCAGGAGACAGGCTGGAGCAGGGGGGACACCAGCGCCCGTTGCTGCCCGAGGCACCCGGTCGGCATGCCGTGGGGATGTGGGTGTGGGGGATTTCTCTTAAAAGAGATGATGGCTTTTAGCCCAGAGCAGACATCTCCATTTCAGCTGGCTGCACTCTGCTCTAACTCCCACAAGGTCTCCTGCTGCTTGCTTTCACTCATTGACCAGTACCCTGGCCAAACTGGTCTTAAGCCACAAAACCAGATCCTTGCCACATAGGCTGGCTGCCTGCCTGCTCAAACACCCACGGGAGATTTGCAGGATCAGGGCAGGGATGCAGCACTCTGAAAACCCGAGAGGGTCCTTCCAGCCCTGCAGCTTCCGAGACCACAGGTTTCCCCGTCACAGCCTGGAACAAAGCTTTCTTTTTGAAGCTATACATTTAAATTGTTTTACTCTCTACAGCTACATATTAGGAAGAAGTTTTCTCCTACTTGCTTGGCCTCCAAGGACAGGTGGCAGGGGAAGGTTTACAGTCAGGAATAAATGAAAGGGAGGGAGAAGCAGCTGCTCCAGTATAAGTTCTTGCTTAGGTTCGACAACCTAGCGTGAGGTTGCCTGGTTCCCACCATATTCACTTCAAAGTAATTTTTTTCTGACTCGTAAAAACGCATGGAGAGAGCACGTTCAGCAATCAGCTACAAACAAAGCCAATTGGTTTTCTATACACTAGCTTCAGATTTCAAACATACACGCAAAGGAAAGCAGCAGCCAGTCTTCCCCATGCCGCCCTGAGAAAAACTGCGCGTGAGCCAAAATCCCACGTGCAGCCTGTAGCAGCAACGGTTCACGCCGGTGGGCACAGCTGGGGTGCCAGCCTCAGCCGCTAAGTCAAGACGAGGCAGTGGGCAGGTCCCAAAAATAAAGACCATTCCCGTTTCCCATGCTTTTCCATCTTGACTCTTCGGAGCAAGAGTTAGGCTGGGCTAAATTACAAGGGGACATATTGCGGGAGGTGGGCGAGATGGAGAGGCACAGCAACAGCAGAGCTGATTTTCCCCTCTCTGCCGGAGGGCTCTGCCTGGCAGCAGCAGCTCTCCATCCCAAATAGTTAGCAATGGGGCCAGAAGTTTCTTGCTAGCTGCTGCTATGGGGGAAACGTGCCCTCCAAGCAGCCAGCTCCACTCCCACCATCCCTGCCCTGCCCAGAGGCACCAGTCTGGGTGGCAGCTGGAAGAAGGAGGAGTGATGTTCCTCGGTGATGTTTTTTTGTGGTGCATGGTACCCGCTCTGTGCCATGGCGAGAGCACGACCGAGCCATGTAAGAGAACCCCGCCGTGCCACCCAGCCACCAGCAGTGCCGCTTGACAGCTCCCCCTGCTCAAAAGCATGGGGTGAATTTACGGACCAGTTTTACGACGTGAGCTAACACCCCACCTATATTCATTCCCACACCCCCATCACCAAGTAAGCCGATGTGATGCTGTCTTGGACACTGGGAAAGAGCAGTCCCTGGAGAAGCACTTCAACGGGAGCGCGTTGCAAGCACTGATGGATTCCAACATTTTGGCACCTTCCCTGTTGGCCGTGCTGTCAGTTCAGCCAGGGGAGACCTGCGGGGGGAAGTCCAAAGGCAAAACACGTGCTTGAGTTGCTATCTTCTACTCAACCCGTGCTGGTCAGCTGGAGCAATATGATGGCTTGCTTAGCCTTGCCAAGTCAAAAGAGCCTCCGTCTTTGAAGACGGACTCCTTCATAGCAGAAATTCCTGCTTGGCTACCACACAGTACCAAGAGATAGCTGCATGAAAGTACAAGCTCACAGCCTGGGGCCGTGAAGAAAGTATATCTGGATTTTTTTTGCTGCAGGCCTTTTGCACGGAAGCAATTAGAGAAAACTTGGCAAGTGAAATGAGAGTGAAAACAGTGATGAAGTGAATCCCATTCCCAGCCCTGCCATCTGGGGAAGCTGTGCAATAAGAAGAGCGTAGAGCAAAGAAAAGGTCTTTGCGTTATTTTTATGTCTCTCCCTGAGGCTGGCCTGAGGCTTCTTATAACCCCCAGTAACAGGCCGCCGTGGGAGCCAAGCTCTCCGGATCACAGCTTTTCGTTCGGGCTCTTGCCCACATCCCTTATCCCACCGGCAGCTGGAAGGTAGCACAGAGATGAAGGCAGCAAGTATTTATCTTCAAGGGATCCCGCCTAAGCCAAAAGAAAATGACAAAAGGGCATTGAAGGGCGGCTGCAAACCTACACGCATCCCCCGGAGTGCTGAGCTGCAGGATCCAGCCAAGCGCTGCCATATTTCACTCCCTCTGGAGCCTGCATCCTGCAGTGCTTATGATCTCCCCCTCCTGCTGTTAGGATGATGTTAATGCTTTTATAGGTACATTTTCCCTTACAGTCAAGGTGCCAGCTGCAGATATGCCTCTCCAAGTGAGTTATTGCCCTTCTAGGTTTTATTAATTAGCCTTATCCAAACATCCACCGCTTTAAATCCATTTTCTTTTCCTGCTAGTATACAGACGTCCGTTATCAACATACCACTAGTTGGACTGAGACGTAACACTCTGCTCCAAAAGAGTGGCTCTCAATAAAAAGAAGGGGAAGCGTGAGCAGAGAGTGATATTTAAAAGTACAGTTGAGCAAGATGATAAACAATTCACTCGCTCCTCGTACTAGTTTTATTTAAAGTTTTACTTTCTACCAACGTGAATGCCTCTGGCCAGGTACGGCTTTCGTACCATATAGAGCTGCCTAGTGGGAGGGGATTAATGCCGTGCAGCTCGTCAAGGGAATGGGGGCTCTTTGTTCGATCTCTGCAGCTATTCCCTACGCCTCACACACAGCTTGACAAATAAACACAACAGGTAAGACCTAGCCTGGGCCTTTCTACTGAAGTTTCTCTCTGAAGATCTCAAAGCACTTGACAAATATTCACAAATTTTTGAACTGAGCAACACTGCAAGATCAAGAGAAGTTTGGAGTTTGGATTACAAGAACCACAGTGCCCCTTTCTGCCACGGGTGAGCTAGAAGTGTACTGCGATCCCTAGAGGTTGTGATACAGCAGTGGGCAGGATAAGCCGGTGTCTAACGTCGGCCCCTGGATTTCACCTGCCGTTTATCTGCTGCCTCTTTTAATTAAAAAAAATAATGTGCTGGTATAAACAAACATGGCAGAAGCAGGTGTCAGCATGTATGTCTAGTAGTCCAGCCATGCAGGAGGGATGTGGGAGGGAATTAAACCTTCCTAACTGATGCTTGGATACTTACCATTGCAAGAAGAAGGAAAAGAAAATAAGAAAATAGGCAACACTCCCCCTGTCTCATTAGAGCTATTCTGGTTTTTCATGCATTGGAAAAAGTCTAGGTTAGGACACCCAGGCAGGAAAAACTAGCCCCCATAGTCCCTACTCCAGGCAGTATTTTACATTTAAAACCCCTTGAAAGAAGGGATAAACGCCAAGTGCTCATTTTTTTAGCCAGGCCCAGAACCACATTCCCTTACTGCAAACTTCTTGGTGGGGAAGGGGGTTTCCTGCATATTTTTATTAAGTTGCAAAACAGAATGCTTATTCTTGGCATAAGTGCATTCCTTTTAAATTTCAAAGCTAAAACTGGGGTCCATGAGCTTTTCCCCCACCAATACACCTAGCTCAGGCCACGGGTGGAAGAAATTCACACCATTTACTTTTGACACCTACAAGGAAAGTGTATCACTCAGTCCTCCTGGGTTCCCTCTAGAGCTGCCCTTGAGACACCATTCCCTGAAGTCTGGCTTGGTTGTCTTTGGAAGAAATCTGACTTTCTCTTCCCATGGACTATAGAGGGAGTCCAGGGATTTTCTTCAGCATCTCTTCCTTACTACAAAATTTCACTGCAAATCCTTGTGAATGCCAGATGGCTCCAAGGACATCACTTCTCTTGAGAACAGCTGATTGCTTTGTTTGGATGACAGGGCCATGCATTTCAACAGGATCCTGCATAAACTGCTTCATTTCTTGCTTTTATGAAGTTAGCAGGGAGAACACGAAATCCCTGAGCATCACAAACTGGAACCTGAGATGCTTGGAAGATTCTTAACGATTATGTACAGGCAGGAAAGCACAGCTTGAGCCTGATTAGCTTCTCCCTGTTTTTTTCCTTAAGTCATAGCAGAGCACATTCCAGCCAGAAAAAAAAGAAAACGCTAAAGTGACACATATCAGATAAGTTGGGTATTTACACTTTGCTAAGAAGCATGCCCATCGCCATTTTGGCACAGAAGGAGAAAACAGATAGCCAGAAGCTGCTGAAATAACACAGCCGCCTCCCAGTCAGTCACCCAGAGCTCTACGGGAACAGGTAATATTTCCTTTGCAGAAATTCCTTAGGGATTGTCATCTTCACAAAAAATTAATTGCAAAACCCATATGAATTGTAGCAGGTCTCAAAGCACAAAAGCTTTGAAATTTAAAAAAGACCTATAAGAAAAGTGATTTCTAGAATCATAAACCCTTCTCTGTGCCGCAGTACTCATTCTGGATGAGTTATTGAAATCATCAGGACCACACAAAATGATGTTCGAGCAGGACTTGTGTCATTTCCGGCAGTCTAAGCACATATGCCTTAAATTGCAGTCAACACTAGTCTGAACACTGTAGAGCATACCTCCAGTGATACTTTTGCGGAGGGTGCCCCATGCAAATACAGTAGGGTTATTTAAACAAGCCAACCAACCAACCCACCCTGCTAAAAAAAACATACAGAAGGCTTGGGGACTTATGAAGGAGGTTTGGAAATTACCATCTGAGACGGGTCTCAGCCCTCTGGCAGCAATAGGGTATCCCAGAATAACCACGTTTGGTCACATTAGAAACTGCGACCAGGAGAAAACACCCTATTGCACAGTTTCCCCTATCCCTCTCCCCTGCTCCAACTCCTCCTTTAGCTTAACGAGACCTTGAGTGACCAGAGTCTAAGAGCTTCTGTTCTACAAACGTGTCTTTGTACATGAGCTCTGAATAAAAAAGTTTTTGTCTCCCTCCCATCATTACAGCTTCTTTCAAAAGCACAGGATTTAAAAATAAGCACATTAAAATTCCCCAAAGGCTCCAGTCTGCTCCCAGACTCCGAAACAACAGAATTCAAATAGTTTGATTCCATAAATACATCTTGGCCCTTAAAAAAAAAAAAAAAAGACAATGTTGTTAACACTATTTAAACCTCAATCACAATCAATGTCAGAATGAGTTTTAGAGTTGAAAGTAAAGTTACCATATAAGCAAAATATAATTGCAGGTCAGAAGTTAAAACAAAAATGCAGTGGCAGGGTATGAAAACTTGGTTAAAGGAGAATCAGGCTGTTCTCTCTTCCCCTAGCTGCTACCCTTGAGGTTTTTCGCCCTGGCAATACACCAGATACAATTACTCTTTGGTAGATAATTTTCAGGGCAAAAACCTCTGTGAGAGCTGGAGGGGTTCTGATATCGAGGAGAAAAGCTATTTTACCACTTGCTTCTGCAGGTCTCATGGAAAAACGCTCTGAAGACAACGAGCAGCAAGCACAGACTTAGAGCGTCGGAGCTGGGTAGTTTTGTACCTAAATATAACCGGGCCTCTTTTTCCTCAACACCCACGGTTTCCTTACAGGATAGCAGAGAGAATTTTTATTAGAAGTATCAGAGGCATTTAGGAGCATGAACAGCTTTGGACTTGAAGAGTTTTATGCATTATATCTAAGCGGTGCTTTTGAAATACCTTCAGAATCGTTTAGGGGGGAAAAAAAACATAATCAGACTCTAGGGCTTCTGAATAGAAGTTTACAGACCAGGCGTCAGGAAGCGGTTGGAGACTATCATTAGACCGAGTGACTGGTCAGGGAGGTGCAGATATATGGTCCTCACCTTATTTTTACTGTCGAGGAAGATTTTCCCCTGTTCAAACAGCTCGAATGGGGCATTTTCTTTGGTTAGAGGTTGCAGTCCATCACATGGCAATACAGGGGAGTCTTCTTTCTGGTGGGGTCTCCTAAATGCTGGCAAAAACCAACTACATCAGAGAGACAAGCAATTGATAGTATTTGTGCTGTTTGCAGATTGCCGCAGCCCTTGGAACAAGCATTACCTGGCAAAAGGCGCTACATGAATGGCCTCAAGTGCTTGGAAAGGAGAATCCATTCAACGACCAGATTGAAGCTCTATTCAAAGATCAAGGTGGACACTGACTTCCAAACTGCCAGAGCCCTGAGGCAGTTTACGGTGATGCTTCCCAGTGCATTCCACGAAACAAGATGATTAACAACACGCACACAAAAAAGGGGGAGGGTGAGTTATCACAGCCAGCAGCAGCGGACATAACACAACAGGATTCTTTTCAGTTTGTATCTCACCTGCACTAATAGGCTATGCTTTTTCTGTGGAGCTACCAAAATAAAAATCAAAGGATACCTGCCATTTATTGCACCGGTTTGCAAATCCATACAATTTTTTTCCATATATAGCAAACTCCTAGCCCTACCTCTTCCCCCCTCCACCGCCGCAGAACACTTCCTGGGCTCTCCATTTGTACTATTTCAACAGTTAATCTGATCCCAAAAGGGAAGGGGGGGGGCAACCCGACCCAAACTCATTATATTGCTATAAATTGTGTGTATGTAGTTGCCCTGACTGTCAATACATTATTTAGCTGCTATTTGCTTATTAAAATGTGCCAAGAACAACAAGGCGCTAGAATTTTGATTTGCCTGGCAGCATTAGTGCAGGCTGACTGAGCACAGGTTCTTCCCCCCCGCCCCCATAAACAAGGTAGTAGCTTGACAACCCTTCATGTATTTAAAACAGGTTGTTTTTATAACCTTTAATACATCTTTGCTCTTTTCCTTCTTGACAAATATGATCTAGCCACTCCGGCATCTTTTACAGGCATGACCCAGGGAATCACTGAAGATACTGGGCAGCCCTTACCTGCTCTACTTCATACACAGACTTGAAGGTTGAGAATTACTAGTGGTTTTTTCACTAGCTTATCTAATGCTCTTAGCAAAATAAATAAATATTAAAAAAATTAGACAGCTCTACCCTACTGACAACCTTACTGGTGATGAAGCGATCAGACAGCATAAAATGGCATTAGTTATAAGTGGAAAAAAAAATCTGCTCAGTAGAAAGCGTTAACATGCTAAGACTGAAACCCATCGAAACCAGCCAAAAGCTCTGCCCTTTGTTCCGAACGCACCGCTTGCCTACGGCTGTGCCACCCGTGAGCCAGCTCTTTGGCTGCGGTCCAAACTAAAGGAGATGGCCTGGCTGCCTATGGACCTTCGCAAGCTGGCTGTGGCGGCAGGAGAGGCACCTGCTCAGTATTTTGAACAGGCAGAAGATGATGTGGCTAATGCTATTTTGACTGAAACAAGCATTATCCTAGATCCTCTTTTTTTTTTTTTTTTTTTTTTAAGAGTACACTCAATGCCACATCTTTTTATTAAGCTAGCAATTCCTTTGGGACAACTGCTAACATTTAAGTAAATATTCAAGTCACCTACTTTAGGAAACCAAAAGGGAATATGTTCCTTAATTGAATGATACTTACTAATAAGGTCCCAATTCATTCAAGGCATTTAGGCGTTACCAAAATATCCAGTCTCCCAAGAAACCGTTTCAACTCCACAGAGGCATGCCTGAGGAAGACTAGTTAGCATTAGAAGGAAAAGGAAATCTACCTGCTTCCTGTACAAATTCTCTCCACCAAACAGCATAACATTCGATGCACGCTGGCCAGGTAGAACACCTTCTAACTATTTTTTATTACCTATCCGGGCTTCTTAGCTTTCATTAAAAAGAACACAAGGACAGAAACAAGTGCATCCACGTGCTTTTACTATAGACCAAGTACAGCGCAGAAAATAATTACAGAATATCAGATAATTTCCTCTACATCAAAATACGGAAATGTAGCAATTAAAAGGCGGAAGGGAAGAGTATGTGTTTAGAAGTCAAATTTTCAGGCAATCTCATTGCAAATTATTGTATTTCATTTGAGGCTGGGATTTAATAACGCCAATTAGGAGTTTTACAAGCTACTAAACCTGAAATTTCCTCAGCTAAAATAAGCTTCATTGCCCAGAGCAAAGCATTTTCCATTTATAGAGTTTCTTATTAGCGAACATCTTGAATTTCTGAACAATGGAAAAAAAGCTTTCCTATAAAATTAGAACAGCATCTTCTCAAAGTCGACCTCAAACCTGCACAGCTGAATCCCAAAGCAGAGCTCTCCGATTTGCCCAGTATAATTGCTCCGTACTTGATACGGGGTCTCTGAGGGACTTCATGAAATGGGCTTGCCACTGGCTGAAGGAGCACTAACCAAACCGTACGTCCTCACGCGTCAGAAGCCAGCTCTGTGGTTCAGAGTTAGCCCGTATGCAGAAACTCAGACTTGTAACTAATGCAGTAACCATTTGCAAATAAAGATGAATTTTGGGCCTATTAAGCCTCCAGCTTTTACAACCACTATGTCTCTCCATTATTTCAAAGAACGCAAAAAACAGCTGAAGATGTGCACCCCCAACCATCAGTCACTTACCAGTACCACTCTAAAAATAAATGTCCTATATTTAAACAAATGCTTCTGAAAAAGCTTACTTATTCTAAAGCAGTAACAAACTATGAATCCTAGTCTATTCCATTAGTTTAACTGTCTCCTGGCGATTAGGTTGGTTGAAGGTGACAAATGCATAGGGAAGAGAGAAAAACAGGAAAATAACAGTTTCTCTTGGAAAGCTAAGTAGTTTCACGAAATTAAAACTTTATAGCAGTACAGGTTTCTAGAAAAAATGGTCTAGCAAGGTCTTTCTGGGGGGAAGAGGTAAGGCACCTGAATACAGGGGGGACTATGTCACTGGCTAGTTCCAACACCCTGCAAATGGGAACGGTGTTTTTGATGTTATTCTGTTCATAAACTGTTTTTACAAACCTTAAAGCTTTGTTTGAAATCAGACGGTAGAACGATTTTTGAGGTATAGAACATCTATATCTACCTGAAACTATACAAATTCACATAGTCTGGCCTCTTCAGAAAGGATCCACGACAAACATGGAAAAAATATGGTGGCCAACATTTTTGAAACATTTTCCACAGCTCACCCTTAAAAGAGCAGCGGCATGTGGGAGGGGAGGAGGTACACAGCACTGCAAGTCAGTAAAGCTGTAGATGCAGGCTAGCTGCTAAGCTAGTATCACCCGTTTCTGCTGGCTGCAGCAGCACATGTCGTCGCCACTGACAGCTTGTGCCTGGAACTCACCACCCAGGTCAGCTTTTTTAAACTTTTAAAATCAACTGTTACACGTTATACCTTTCCCTGATGGGGATAATTTTTCATCCTGGGCAGTGAACAAACACAGATTAGTTTCTACAGTAGATAATAGCCCAATTAGCATAAATAAAAATGTCATTCCCTTCGATACATCCAGTTCCATTCTTAACACATTTCTTTGGACTCATTTCATAATAAAAGTCATTAAATATAAAATGAACATCCACTTCAAAGATTAGGTAGACAGCCTACCGTGTATCCACAGATGAAATTCACTCTTCCACTGTCCATGGCGTACTGCTACTCTGCTGCCACGTTGCTACCGCAAGAGAGAAGAACCATCTCTCCTCTCCATACTTGACGAACTGCTGGTCTCTAGCAGCTTCTGCATTCATATACATTCCACGCAGTTCATGGAAACTGCCCGCGGACAATCTGGCCTCCCACTACAAAATCTAGTGCTAGCTACCTCTGAGGCATCACATCATCTTCCCAAATCAAGTGGTATTTTGGGATACACATACTGAATGGAATCCTTTCTTAAACACGGTGTGGAGTCCAGCTTTTCTTCTTCAGCCTGCCAGCTAGTATCTCCAATGCATAGATAACATGATGAAAAAAGCAGAGTGTTTTATTCTTTATTTTAAATGAATAAAATAAATCTCAATACATAGTTTGGAAATATTTAAAGGCAACAGGAAAAGAAAACTAGATTTAAAAGCAAGTACAAAAGTGGCAGGATGAAAACAGTATCAGCTAACAGAATTTAGTGTTTCAGGTGTGAATATAACAGCAATAGCAATTTTAAGTATGCCACTATTGCATTAGCAATAGTGAAGCAATGAGATAGTATTTCACTAAGCCCAGTGAAAAGCTGTGAAAATTGCAAGTTTCAAGTGAGAAGTTTTGCCATTTTAATGATGGGTCTGAAGTACTGGTTCTATCTGTGTTTATGGACATGTCTATGAGGGCGAAGAATACCCACACTTTAGGCCAGCGGAGTATTAGTTGGTACATAGCAGCTTTGTAGTGTCTTATAAAAAAAAAAGCACACTTTTACAACCTATTCCGGGTTCTCAAATGGAGGAAAATTCTAGCTTGTACAAACCATGAGTCCCAGGAAATACTGACATATACAACCCTAAACCTAATTTTTTTTCTGTTTTTTAAAATATATATAGCAGTCCTAACAAAAATATTCAAGACCTTTCATTTCTATCAAAGTGCAATATACTGCATACATAATTCCATACCTGTAAACCATAGAGTATACATGCCATGCACTTATCCATACCAATTTGTATGAGAAATTGCAAAAGAAGTATGAATATGTTGTGCATGTCTTTTGTTCTGACCACAAGGACACTGTGCAAGCAAGAAATACCTATACCGCATGTTGTAGAATAAAATTGACTAGTAACTTCTGTGCCTGATCATTACAAAAAAAAAAAAACAAAAACCCAACCCTGACAAACCCTCCAATATTAAATCTTGTGCTTCAGCACCATCCTTGTTAGAGAACTCTGAGCTTTTTTCTTTCCGGGAGCTGAGTTATCTAGTAAGCTTTTTTTCACTAGCTTGCCCCACCTTCCTGCCCTGAAGTGTGATTTCCTGCAATAATTTAGTTGTTTAAAGGAGAGAATGTACTTAACTAAAAAAGACTTCCAAAAAGGGAGTTACATAAATATTTAGAACATTTAGAAACAGCTAATTGCTTCCTACCATACTCAAAAGCTAGGAAGTAAAGGAGTTTTAAAATTCTTAAAGTGAAATAAAAAGGCTGCATAACATAGTCCTGTATAATGTTAAATACTCTCTCAGATTTAAAGCATAAGTGACCCAGAGGACTTCCCACATTTTCATTTAAGTTCTTTTTTTGTGTAGTTCATGCGGGTTTTTGCATACATGTTTTTGTTGTATTTCCCCTCCATAGTTTAAAGCTTTCCAATAGGTTTGTAGCAAGCATCAGGCTGCCACATGCGAAGGTCAATAAGGACTTGGTTGAGCTTTTGCATCCAAAGGTTACGCTCTTCTTTAGTATCGGCAGACAGCCAGTTCCTGAAAGGGAAAGAATCCAATGGATTAGATAAGTCTTTCTCTGCCTCTGCTTAGATATTCTGAAAAATATCGAGCTGATCATCCATGGAAGCCCAAATAGCAGGGGAAAAAAAAATGAAGCCAAGTATTCCACAGTCCTGCTGCCAAGCTACCTGGAATTTCCACTTCTGAAAAAGCGGAGTTCTTCGTTCTTAGAAGACTGAAACGGGACAGCAAGACAACACAGAACTAAAAGCAAACCAAACAGTTCAAGTGTCATCCCAAAGTCTTAGCATTTAAACGAGCTTTGCATTGGCATGTCAAAGTTGTAAAGCCCTTATATTATTAAAACTGCCACTTGAGGCAAAACATCTCTCCCACACACATCCCACGACCTCCCACAACCTTCATGATTTTATCCACTCACTTTGTAACACAGAGTGTGTCTCTGCATTGGCTGACGAGAGTCTCTCTGTCGTCCTCCCTCTGAGGTCGAACAGTTATTAGCTCAAAAGTGTTGGGACGGGCACAGAACTCCCTGTTGGCAGGTTCGATCTGATGATTAGTGCAGTTAGCCAAGTTTATCCGGCCCAAAGGATGCTGAAAGTGAAGTTAAACAGTCAAGAATACTGCAATCGAGTAATTCTGAACAACATATGCTTCAACAATTTTTGCCACATTAAGCACCCCCCCAGTCAATTACTCCATACAAAAAGAGGGATTCCACTTCTTGCATTTAAGAGTCATAGCTGAAGCAAGACAATATAGACAACGGAACATGCCCTGCTCAGCCACATACAATAGAGCTAACAAATCCATCCCTTACCAAAAGCTTAGGCTCTAGAAAGATATATTCGCCCCTTTTCTTTACTCCTTCCCCCCCCTCCAAAAAAACCCCAAACACCACACCAAAAAACAACCCAACCACCAAAAAAACCTTTAACTCTCAAATTCAGGAGAACTTTATAATAAAATCCAAGCTGATAGTGTAAACCCTGCCAAAGCCTACAGAAAACAAGCACTTCAGGGATGCTTGTATCATTCTTGTCAAAGCCCATAAGCATATGGATTCATCTTCAAACGTGCAAGTAAGGCACTTAAGTGACAAGTCCAGCAGCTTTACCGCCCTCTATAGTCAATAGCTAGACCCCTCCAAAGAGCATTTCAAATTTCAAGGCACTTCTCTCTTTCTGCTGACTGTAGACAGAGGCTCAGCTGTGTGCCTAAAGTTAGTTACAGACCTTGGCTCTGATTCTTCACACCTACAGAATATCTCATCAGGAAAACATCACAAGCTGCTCTTGGCTTGCAGAAGAGTTTGCTATTTATTGGGCATGTTCACTATACTATTCCACAGATAGTTTAAAATAACCTCAGTTATAGGAAAAAAGAAGGATAGTTCTATTCCAAGGAACATTAAGAAACAGGTTGCATGTTGGCCATATATGTACAGCCACGGGAAACTTATTTAAAAAAACATTCCATGATTTAAAGCAATTATTGCCCAATACCAATATTTCCAAGCTACATCTATCTCTGCATGATAGAACAGATTTAGTAGGGGTAAGGGGAGGCATTTAATAAGGATAGAATTTAATACTGCTGTGGATGACAGTATAGCAGAAGAATATAGCTGATCCTTCTTACAAGCCTAGAAGATTTTCAAGAACAGAATCTGGAAAACAAACCAAAGCTGCTTTCTTGCAGACAAAAGCAGAATAGGAACCTTTTTCTTGCTTAACTCAATTTCTTTGCCTATCTTCTATTACAGTAGGCAGAGAATTTTCCCTCTCTCCTGGCAGGGAAAGAAAGTACATTGATATATCTTGGCAATGTCAACTATCAGCATATGGTCTTCCTCTGTTAGCAGGGAAGAAGCTAAACTCAGGCATCTGGATTGGCATAGAAGACCCAAAAGGACCAGAGTTTGCCACAGAGTTTGGGAAAGAAAGTGTTCTGCCAACAAACAAGCAAGTGTTTAATGGTAAATTGCTTAAGTGAGTCAGAAAAACCCTCTTGAAAGCAGCCTTTAAAAGGACCTGGAAATATTTCAGTACATACTACAAGAACAGGCTAAGGAGACAAGAAGGTTCACCTCAGTGACAGATGAACTTCTGATTTATCTCATTAGCCAGACAATAACTCAGGTTTCCATGAGAACCATTTAAAAAGCACCAGTTTCAGCTATAATGTGGAGCTGCAAGAAAACAATGACTGCAAATAAGATAGTTCATAATTACAGCTATGCTTCTGCAATATAGAAGGATTGCCCACTCTAATTCTTTACCATATGAACTGTTAGAGTCATTATTTTGTCTAAAACTTAAGGCAACTAGATACAGTCTGATTAAGCTGTACAAGTCTGATCAATCTCAATTAAATAATTAGTCATTTGACTAAGGAAAGCCTTCACACTAAAGGGGAAATTAAATATGGATCTTGCTCCACTTTTCTCCTTTCCCACTAGATGAAGTAGTCAGTTTCTAAGTTCGCCCTGATTCAGGTCAGACTTATGACAAGTGCCCTCCATTCCCCAAGGGAACTTTATGAACTTGAATCTCATACTTTGAATATACTTACCTGTTTTAAGCCTAAATGTTACTGTCATTAAAAGTGAAAAGCTGGTTGTGTAGGGTACTACAGAACTTTAGACTTGAGCTTTGTAAAACAGCATTACCTTGCGTTTTTCATCATCTGGGTATGTCCAGTAAGATATACAATTTCCAGACAGCACACACCAACGCCTATGCCATGCTCCGAATCCACTAACATCTTCAAACATAGTCTTAAAAAAAAATTTAAAAATGAAGTAACATTATACCTTGAGGTTGGTCTGTATTCAACTATTTTTCTACCAGAATGGTTCTGCAAGTACAACCCTTCACAGGAGTAAACACAGAGAAGGAAAAAAGTATACTGGGAGAAACTTCTACTAGTACAGTATATTTATTTTCCAGATAGCATAGAAAATGGGCTTACGCTAGCATTCTCAAGTCTGCAGTCTTTTGCTCAAAATGCACCCATCACTGCTATTTCAAATTCACTGCTATTTCAAATCACCAGATTTTCATGTTGACAGTGGTAAGCATTCCCGCTATATTAAGATAATGGAGGGTTACTTATAGCAGATACAGGATGAATGGTTCACAAAACATGTATTAGTATAACCTAATTTATTATGATTAGGTATTTAAGTAATCTTTGACTTACAATTCAGTATTACTAAATGTTTGTTCTACAGGCCACACTCAGGAGCCCAGTTAGTTTAAAAGAAATTGATTTTTAAATGTTTGTGTTGGCAGTTATTTTACTGGATGCAGGATTATGCCAATTTCAAGCCCCATTTCCTTAGTACTGGAATGGAAAGTTTAGTATCTGACTTCTATTCCTGATCCCTCTTGAACTTGTACAGAACTGTTTTTTCCAATTAATTTCTGTGTTATGTTTTTCACTCTTCACTGTTCAGATTATAATTTCTAATGGTGCAGGGAGTTTCCAAACCTTTACTCTGAAAAAGTTTAATATGCATGTACATCATTCTTCAGGTTTTACATATTGTATATAAACAAGGACTTTCTTAAATTAGTACACAAAAACATGGGATAGCAAAGAGCATAAGCATGTGAAATGTTTGCATCTAATGAAATCTGTTCAACTTAAGAGAAGGGAGACAAAGAACTGGTTGAAAAGAGTCTAAAGAAACTCCGATTTCTGAAAACACCAAAATAACAGCAAATGTTAATGTCTCACTCAAGCATTTTCCTAGCACATTTACTGCCACCTGCCGTACATTATCTCAACAGCTCCACCTATTAGGCCCAAGTACCAGCTGCATTTTTTAAGTCCAGCTTTAGGGAGAGAAATGCTGAAGATGTTTCTCGAAAAATACTGTCACTTCCTTGTAAGCCAATCTGTGAACACGGCGGCGGGGGGGGGGGGGGATAAAAAAATCTTCTGCTAGGGAGAATGTTTTTACTACACAAAAAATCCAAGATAACCCATAAAAGTTTCTGGCAGGGGAATCACAAGTTCATCTCACATCACAGATTCTATTATATATTATTCTCTGTCCTGGTTTCGGCTGGGATAGAATTCACTGTCTTCCTAGTAGCTGGTACAGCGCTGTGTTTTGGGTTTAGTAAGAGAAGAATGTCAATAACACCCGGACGGTTTCAGTTGCTGCTCAGTTGTGTTTAGACCAAGTCAAGGACTTTTCAGCTTCTCCTGCCCAGCCAGCAAGAAGGCTGGAGGGGCACAGGAAAGGTGGGAGGGGAGACAGCCGGAGCAGCTGACCCAAATTTGCCAAAGGGGTATTCCATACCATGGGACATCACACCCAGCTTGGTGGGGGGAGGAGCAGCGCAGCTCAGGCATTTGTGCATCACTCGTCTTGTGTATTCCAAACCTTTTGTCACTTTTTTGTTATTAGTGTCATTGCTAGTTTCTTCCTTTCTGTTCTATTAAACTGTTCTTATCTCATGCCACGAGCTTTATTTTCCAATTCTCTCCCCCATCCCACTGGGTGGGGGGGAAGTAGGTGAGCGGCTGCGTGGTACTGAGTTGCTGGCTGGGTTAAACCACGACATTCTCTTAGCAAGAGAAGGTTAACTGAAGCTCAGAATAACAAATAAACAGTGTTTAGAAGAAAAAGATATACAAACTCCTGAAAGGTAGTTTTAATTTAAGCATGTTTAAAAGAAACTAAAAGTTTTGAGGTCTGGTTCAGAGAGGAAAAAAAACCACAAACTAGCCAGTTTTAAGCTTCACAATTACTACAAATACACATGTGAAGTTAAAAAGTGACTACATTTAATAGGACCTGTAATTTCCAAGGAAGGAATCTGAAGTGAATACCTTACCAAGAAGCCTTTCTCTTCCACAGAGGAGTCCACTTGGCATTTTAACTTTAGATATATATGTCCTTCCAAAGGAGACAAAAAGGGAATCTGCAAAAAGTAAAACAATTAGTCATTTAATTTTAACACCTCTCAACTCTACCAGTTCAAGCAAGCCACCTGCACCAGGATGTTAGCACTGTCTCGTTCTTAGGATCTTCGGCCAGAAAGAAGCAGTCAGTCTCAAGCAAGACAGTAATAATCACTTTTTGTTTCAAGTTCATTTAGAAGATTTTCAAGGCTTATTTGCTTATTAGTTTGCTCGGGACATATGCACAAACATGCTTCTATCCAGAAAAAGAGGCACTCCAAGCATGGTTAGAAACAACACAAGGCACCAGTCCACATCCTGCAAGCTTCTACCTCAGTTTGACATTAAGCTGTGTGGAAAAATATCAAAGTGGGCTTAAACAGGATTGGTACTTGGATGCCATAAGCATTTCTGGCAGATACTGATGTAGTAGTGCCTACTCAGATAAATATTTATATGCAAAAAACCTAGAAGCAGAAAAAGTAATGAAAGCAGTTCTTCTCAACTGGCACTCAAGGTGTTGAAGACCCGTGTGAAGTGATTTCTAACAAGAGAGGTTCCAAGCCCTATCGCCTACCACTAAAAATACCCCAGCTTAACTACTGTACCAGAGATTGGTTAAATGGTTATTCGATATTCAAGAGTTTTGAGAAGGAACGTGCAACAAGGACTGCTTTTAGACTTCCCCCAGTCCCTCCACACATAGCACCCGATTGCACTGGCTGCTCCCATCACTACTGTCAGGAAATCACATCCCTTCTTTTTTTCCACAGGGAAGCTAAGAGACAAATTGCTAATTCAACAAGCAAAGGATGATCTGCGGGGCATTCTACATACCATACTTTATTGTTAATCTGAATAAGCAACACTGTAAGAATCTTGGAAAAAAACCTACAAAACAAAACCCCCAGAAACGTCAGAGCTTTGTCTTACTAGAAAAACCAGAAAGGTTGAAGTTGCTGCTCCAGTACAAAGAAAGAACCATTTGCCAGGGAACAGGCATGTGTACGCAATAATGAAGTAGCTTTTAGAGCCATGGAATCAATGTTGATCAAACGGAATTAAGTTTTGCTAGTAGTGAAGACGAACAAGAGTAACCCTCAGTAGTTAAAAGTGTACATCTGTAGGCCTCTGAACACTGCAGAGCTCTGAAATGGATGTGATGGTTAGAAATTGATCCCCTTTGAATTGTAGGCATGCTGCAGCTTCCTCCCAGACAGAGTACACATGCACAAGCAGGTGATCAAATAGTTTTTAGACATTAGATCTACTCAACTAGAGTACAGCATGCATGGCTTGCTCATGTACTTGGCCCTACAGTATAGCACAGCAAAATTTTGAGCACCAGGCAGGAGTCTGCATGACCATTTGAGAATCAATAGTAAAGTGTTTTCACATAATAGAAATAAGCTGCATATATCAAAGACAACTATAACCCTACATGCTACATCAGGGAACGTTGGCTTATATTGTACCAAACCACAGTAAAATCCATTTCTGAATGAGGACCTCAAGAAAGTTTGGCCAATCCTCCACTTCAAGTTTGTGGTTTTTTGCATTCATTTCTAATTTATGTCAGGACAGAAGAATCTATTTTGTGGATTATGAAGTGTACCAGCGAAGAGCTGCGTGACAGTAAAGCAAAAAAGCGGTATAACAGAACAGAACATATCAGTTATGCAGAGCCTACAACACCATTACTAATTACTATAGCAGGTCTCAGAACACTCTCCTGTACACATAATGAGAAAAATATTACATTCTAGTCAACAATATATCCCTTTCAAAGGCAAGTGGGGTGCAGTTAGTAGAAAGCAAGCAATTTGTTTAACATCCAGCTAGACGAAGAGAAAACTGGAGCTTGTGACTAGGCTATCTTGCATTCTGACGTGGTCATTCAGATATCTACCATAAGTTGGCTTACTGTCATAGAAGATTACCTGTAAAGATACTCAAGATAACTCAGGAATCCGCAAAAAAATTGGTTTCTAAGGAGACTTTTGATTACAAATAGGAGAAGATAATTTTGCTTAATTTTGAGAGAAAACATATGTAAAGTTATCTAAAACACTTTCTTCTGATGGATCCAACAGTTAACTAAGACTATTTTCAGAGATTAAAGACCAAATATTTCTTTTGAGCATATCTATTTACATGATTCTTAAAGCCAAAAATGTATACACCAAGCAAAATACTTTAATTGCACGTTCCTGTACAAATAAGAACCTCACATTTTGGTATGTTTAGTACTTTCGAAACTTTGGTTGTTTATGATCGCTTTTTGCTTAGCTTATAAAACAAAGGTTCTGTCAAGACCTATCAAGACAAGGTCTCAACGGAATAAGAAACAAGATATTTAGTTCCCGAGTGATTTTAATTTTCTTCAATGGCAACAAGTTGAGTTAAACCAATGTTTAGGCTGCCAATCATTTTTCCCTGGTCCTCTTAGCAGCAGAGCAGCTGATTCTACATTCTGTGCAGTTTATCAAGAAGTTGGCTCAAATTTCCTGACTAGCAGTCTTTAAGAGACACATTGATTTGTTTTGAAGAAAAACCCTCCTCTAGTGATCTAGGAAGACAAAAGACACAAGCTAGTTAAGGAAAAACCTTAGGTGGCTGGCATGGTTTAACCCCAGCCAGCAGCTAAGCACCACGCAGCCGCTCACTCACTGCCCCCTGACACCCAGTGGGATGGGGGAGAGAATCGGAAAATAAAGTAAAGCTCATGGGTTGAGATAAGAACAGTTTAATAGAACAGAAAGGAAGAAACTAGCAATGACACTAATAACAACAAGAAAGTGACAATAATAATAAAAGGATTGGAATACACAAAATAAGCGATGCACAATGGAATTGCTCACCACTCACCGACTGGTACCTGAGCAGCACTCCTCCCCTGGCCCATTCCCCCCCAGTTTATATACTGGGCATGACGTCCCATGGTATGGAATACCCGTTTGGCCTGTCTGGGTCAGCTGTCCTGGCTGTGTCCCCTCCCAACTTTCTGGTGCCCCTCCAGCCTTCTTGCTGGCTGGGCAGGAAAAGCTGAAAAGTCCTTGACTTGGTCTAAACACTACTGAGCAGCAACTGAAAACATCAGGGTGTTACCCACATTCTTCTCATCCTAAACCCAAAACACAGCGCTGTACCAGCTACTAGGAAGACAATGAACTCTATCCTTGCCGAGACCAGGAACAGCAGCCTAAATAACTTTAGAGTTCCAGCAGCATGTTTATTATTGTAAAAGACAGGGCGGAGAATTCTGCAAGTCCTAAAGGCTCCTAACATCTTACGTTTAGTTAGGAAATCTTCATAAGCAGTTTGTTAGAAGAATTAAAAAATAAATACTGCAAAAAGGCCAGAGAGACATGAGCAACATGCACTAAGGAGCAGCTTCCTATTTGAAATTACAAACTAATGGATCATAGCAACCTTGTCCTGGAACATATAGCCCAACAGTTCTTTTTCCTCCCCTTCAAAATTTATCTAGGGAAAAAAGAAACATGCTCAATGCAATTAGTGTAAAGTTAAGATTTATATTAAAAAAAGACACAGTTATACATGAATACATTTTGGTCCTTTCTGCCCTGAATTTTAACAGTACATATAAAAGGGAGGAATGAAACTCAAAAACCCTACTGTGGTAGCAGTTTGTTCTGTATTAGAAACACATGGAGCAAGTTAAAAAGCAGTGTTTGGTACAGCCACAGGCCAAGTCAAAACTGAAGCTTCACAAAGGTGATAACTTCTTTTGTTAAATTATCTGACAAAAAGGGGAATTTTTATTCATATCTGTCAAAGTTTGCATCTGGAAAAAATGAACCAAGTGAAGTTTTCCTTGGAATTCTATTTGAACCTTGTGCTTGTGCTACAGCTTACTAGTCTAATCCACCATCCTGTCCTAAAGAGTAAACTAAAAAAAGTTCAAACCCAAAGTGCTGAATATAATGTGACAGCTAATTCCCATAACTGTAAGAACAAGGGGTTTCCAATAACCAAGCCATACACAAAATAACCAGAACTACGTGCAGAAATCTTAAGAGGAAGATTTATGCTGAAGAACCAAAGTTGGTACTTCTGAAGTTCACACAGTCAGTAACAGCAGTGCAAATCAACTAAGTTCTGTGAACTATTTCAGTAAAGGAGCCTGCTTCTATCTGCAAAAAGTAAAACTTCTAAAAAGCAAGTTGGGATTATTGCAATATTTCGATTCTAATCTTATGCACAAACAACCAATTCCTGTTACCTCTTCTCTCATCAGAAGCTATAATTGCAATACTACTATCATCACAATAAGACTTAATTAGCCAAAAAGAAAATGTATTCTTATGCTGCTGTTTGGATAGATAAAGCTGTAATTTAGTACTACCATAAACTGTATTAACTTTTGAATTAATTTAAGTTAGCTTAGGATAGCTGCTGGCATAAGCACCTATTAAAATAGGTTTTAGATATAAGATATTACAAGGTTAGAGATTACAATGAATGTAAGAATGTATTTTTTAACTTCTAATGGTAAGAGCCAATAAACATCTGCTGTTCACACAAGGAACTAGTGGTATAAAACTCAATAATAGCTCTCTTTCAAAAAATATTGAGATAGTTTGCTTCTACAAATTTAATTGGGATATGAAAGGAAACTCATACTCCTAACTATATTCAAACGGCAATTTTTAAGTCAGTTAAATGCAGAAAATTTCAAATACTTCATTATCATTAAAACGTACTTAATGTCTTTAGTGATGACTGCAAGAGCAACGAACAATACAAAGACCACGTACAGAGATGCCAACTGCATACATCAGTATTTTTTTGTGAGTGAAAGCAAATTAGTAACCAAATGCCTCCATTATCTTTGCATAACTATCTCTCACATTGAGCTACAGAAAAGAAAGAACACCTGGCATAATAACTCAAGTCTTTTCTGCTGTATCTCAAAGTTACATCAGTCATATGAAATCAAATATGAAAAATAACTATACATATATTTAATATATATAAATAACATATATATAACCTGTATGTTTTGGTTCTAGGATGGTAATTTTGCCTGAAAACAGTAAACCCAGACTTATATTTGTTTTTCTAGTAGTATGCAATTACCTTTGGATTAGCGACCAATAATTTCCATTACCTTGTCCAATGCAAATTTGGCATTTCCTACAGAAGACAGCGATAGCTTGTGGGATCCAACAAGGATGAAATTAGTAGTGCGTACAGCATTAGGGCCACCTGGACTGGCCATGGCTGTGGAGAAAGAAGTTAAAGTCAAGTCGTAACACAACATGCCATCAGGCTGCTGCAAGGCTTAAAAAAGCTTTATTTGTACTACTGTGTGCATGCCCTACTCAGTATTCCAGAAGAAACACTCTTAGCAGTGCAGCCCAGCAGCACATTCAGACAGTATCTTGATGCACACCATTCCTCCTCAATAGATTTTTTTCTTTCAGAAAGTTTTGAAATATTCACAATGGAGAAGACTAAGCATTTTAAGAAGTCTCAGGAGGACAGGGAGCACTCTAGGGCACACTACAAAGCACACATGCCCTGCAGTAAGGAACGTGACTCTCAAGTCTCTTAACCCCTTCAAGTGACACACTGCAGTCTTCCAGAATTTGTATGCCTATATTCCTCTTTGCACTTTTATCAACAGAAACAAGCACTATAGCTCAGGCACAGGAATTTGACTAGTTGCAGCAGCATGGTAGACGTTCCTGAGTTAACTCATGAGCTTCTTAGCACTGCAATTTGTACTGAAACTAGCTCAAGTGTCTTGTAGTCAGACAAGCTTATAGCACATTTTTATGTAGTTAGAAAAATACTCAGAGATGCTGTTCTCCCCCAAGAGTCAGAAATATATAAACATGTTAAAAACACTACCCGCAAGCAATAATTCAGAATCTGTTCATATTTTCAAGTTTGCTCTGTATTACTTTATTGACACCAGACTCCAGTTTAAAAATCTTAAAATTTGAGTTCATCTTTTCAGAGGAAGGATGTAAGTCACAGGCATCTTTTACCAGATACTATTTTCAATTTTGTGAAGAGATCTTCCATTAAAACATAATGGTAACTCAGATATAAGCACAGACCCAGGTTCTGGGCTGGCAAACTGATATAATTCTGCATTTATTACTCCCTAATTATCATCTGTTACAAGTACTGTTTATTGATACACTGCTTTAGACAGCAAGTGTAGATTATTCATCTTGGCATAAGACGTTCAGATTTTACTTACCTGGAGTAAGAAGGGAGCTTTTCTAGAAAGAGAGAGAGAAATAAAGGCTTAGTGGAAAAGTAATTTCTGACAATTTCTACATAAGACTAAGCTAGTTTAGAAAGAAACTAGATCTGAAGTACCTTAAAAAACAAAGAAAAACAACTTGAAAAGAAAGGCCAAATAAATGTGTAGTAACTGCATCTTTCCAGCATTATATAGTTAGAGCTGTTACCTATTTCGTGAGCCGATGGCTGAAGAGTTTGGCAGAAGGCTGGACAGTTTACAGAGTTTCACATAAGGGACACTATGGGCAAGTAAGAGCCTACTATGGGCACAGCCTTATTCAGTGTGAGAATATGGCCTTTGAAAGTGGTCATAACCAGATCTTGTTACAATATTGCTTTCATACTTACAGAGGTAATAGATGTTAGTAATCTCTTTGGAGTAATAACCTACAAAAGAATACAAAGATAAATGCATTTGCTACTGAATTTGTCCATCACATTAGAGTGAAAATCAGACCGTGAAACCACCAAAAGCTTACCTAAATAAATTTTGAATGAATACTAGTTGTTGTAATGAGCAAGTCTTTTTTTTGACTGGATGTGTTTCAGTGGAAAGAATGCTACATATCACAGAAATATTTACTGCAGAAAAGCTTAAGTATCTATTAGCTTGGGATGGACAACATGTGTTGCAAAAAACAGTCTTAAACCTTTTTCCTTCACGTAACAGGGCTTCAAAGTTACATTTTCTTATTCAAGATAAGAGTTAACGAGTACAGAGATGTTCAATGTCCTACTGTTGTACCTTATATTTTCAGGTGAAAATCTCAAAGTTTAAGTGAGACTGTATATTAAACATGAACTGGAATTATGTACTCATCTATTTTCGAAGACAAGTATAAACAGCTTGTCAAAAATCAGATACAGGATGCCATCAGCAAACCTATAATCCCACATCAACAGCTTACCTACAGTGCCACAAAAACATTCAGTTTTAAGTAAAGATTCCTCTAAACTACAGCACAGGAGAGAAAGAAACCCTGGACTTCAAACTGGTTTTATTGGGGGATAGGTGGAAGCATGCTTTCACTATGCCAAATGAAAGTAAAGAAAGTCCCTATTTCTGTTTGCAGAGGCAGGATTTTAGTACTCATTCCAACTGTTTTGAAAGACAGTCAGGTTTCTTGTTTTTATTAAGTGACAGACATCTTGACAAGGAGGAAATCAGACCTAAAATCATTAATACACTGTGTGCCCAGCTACTCGAATGACCAGGAAAAAAACCAACCCAAAAAACTCCAGCCACCTCCAGAAAGCCGCTGGCTTGTCTGGAGTCACAAAGTCTTAATAAAGCACAAACACTTGAAATGTGAACCTTATCATCCAAGCTGAAACTCCAGCTTGGAAACTGCAAGGAGTTATTAAAACAACATTTGCTTTAAAAAGTAAGCATCTAGTGCTTTTACTGCACACTGGGAAGGAAAAAAAGTGTTGCAGTTGGTCAATAGAACCTTTAAGACAAATCAAACTGCAAAGGTAGGGCATATTGACTGGTGTAGTTTAAGTGGAGAATAAGGGCACTAAATCACTATCAGAGGCACCACACCTAATAAATAAAAGTTTGCAAAGCATTGCATTTGGCAGAACAAGTAAGACAACTTCTCCTTCTGCTCCAATATATTTCAGACTTGACCAAGTGCTGCAGGTCCAATCTACTAATAGCTGCAGGACTCTATAACCCATCTGTCATTGCAGATGTTCCAAGAAAAAAAAAAACAACAAACACAAGAGTAAAAGCAAGCAACAGATTTTCTAAGACTCTTAGTTCTCCCTGAACACTGCAGTCTTCCTAGTGTACCTTCTGTTGAAATACAACATACTGATTTCCATGTTTCATTTACCTTAGATTTATTTGCTTTTTTCTTTTTATCAGTGCTTGTAACTTCTTTTCTCTGCACCTGTAAGGCAAGAAGGTATTAAGAAAGTACAACACATCACTCTCCCTTACACATCCCCTTGACAGGAACCAATACATACCAAACTGTATACTTCTACATTTATTTCAAAGTCATTTGACACATCGTGCCTAAAAAGGAAGAGAGGGGAAAAAAAAATAAGTTAAACACAGACTGAAGCAAAAAGGGTTGGATTTTTTTTGGTTCTCTTTTGGTGTTTTGGTTTTGGTGGTTTGTTTTTGTTTGTTTTTTTTGTTTGTTTTTTTAAATTTACTCTTTACTACTTCTCTCCTTTTGCTCCTTAAAACTGTCCAGAGAGCAGCTAGGTTCTACGGAAGAGAAGCTTAGCCATAGTGCTAACAGCTGATCTCTTACTAATAAGTCAGTTTGTTCCTGAAGAACAATATGGCTGTTTGAGATCCTTTCACTTCTACAATAGTACTCTTCCGTGCAAGCAGCATTGCTGTTAAGACCTGAGTGTATTACTATTTCAAATACTTTCTAGAACTCAAAGAACAAAAAGGGAGGAAGAACAAGGGGCAAAAAGACTACATCGACCATTTCTCAGATTGCACCTTTCAGTCCACAGCTGGCACACATTTCTAGAAACAGAGATTGGGTTTTTGAGTAAATAGCTTTAAGTGAAAATTCCACTTGGCTTGGACTTTAAGAAGTTTGCTTATTTATTTTGGAAGACTTTTGCTAACAAACAGCCATTTGAACTCACAACACCTTTTTAGCTAACATGAGAGTTGAAGTTTTAGTTTTAAGAGTACTATTTTTTCCAGATATCAAAACCAAATAGCTATAAGGTGTTTGATGCTGCAAAAGAGAAAAACACATCATCTCAGGCAGAGCAATCCATCTGTCATTGCAGGTGTTCCAGGAGAGAACAAAAGTAGAGACAAATTAGCTGATGGATGGTAGAAGAAGTGCATTCCAGCTATTTCTTGAAGCAGGAAATATCCATACCACAAGATCTCACTGTATGTGTTTGCAGAATACGACATCCTTATAAAAAGGAATTTAAACCTTTTCATGCATGCTCCACCAGAGCTGAAACTCGTTCCAAAACAGTTTCCTTATACTTACATAATAAATGTTGTAGTAAAAGCAAGAGCATCTCCATTCAGGGAGCTGGCAGTACTTGCTAATGGAGTTGCAACCATGTTTTCTGCTCCAGATCTCAGTATTATTACATAGTAGTAATTTGCTGCTTCTGTAAATACATATCAGATGGTTTTGTTAGCCAGAGGTGTCCAAGTATCTAAAAACCCTCAAGTACTGCATTGCCATTAAACACATCTGTTTCATCCTACTTAAAACACTTGGTTATAGTCAAGATTTGCTTTTAAAGTTACTCTTAAAACAAGTTTTTTTTCCCTACTGTGTCCACTAGTAAGACTGTCTCCACAGGATTCACAACTGCATTACTGCCTGGGGCATTTCAGACCACACCTACACTACCCAGGGCGTGAGAGGGGAGAGGAAGAACTTCCAGTCAGATTCAGCAGTTAATCTTAGTTCCTTATAACCTGTTGTTACTCTCTAGGCCTGCCAGCTTAACCATACATCAGCTTTCGCTACTGCCCGTTCTCATGCTTTTTTCAGTCCTATGAAGGAACGGGTTATCCAGACAACTAATTTCCCTACCTTTTCACATAAGGGGGGGAAAAAAAAAAAAAAAAAAAAAAGACGGACAACCACAAGCGCGTATCTCAATGGTGTCAGAAGATAATTTGGGGTTTGTGCAGCAAATTCTTGAGCAGTAAAGCAAGAGCATTGCATAATATCATATCACATTAAAAAAAAAGCCAGCCACCAAAACAGTTTGAGTGCTGTGTTGTATAGGACAAGTCACAGCTTTCACAACAACTGTTGAAGACTGCAGTAAGCATTGATTTGTACTCTTTATATTTGATGTCCTCTTCAGAGGTGAAAGTAATTAGAGCTTCTGGTGCACAATGTACAGTAAATGTTGCACTTCCAGAACAAAGTTTGGATGACAAATAGTTCATAGTTGTTTGTTTAGACAATTTGGTTTTGAGAATTACTGACAGAAACTAAACTTACATTTTTGTAACCATTAGAGAGGCTTTCCTATAACTAATGAATTGTCTCATGCAGCAAGAACTGTAACGTGTCAGGAGCTGGGTAGGGGTATAATTTAGGTCAGATATTTACATTTATATTCTTGGCTGTGGTTTTATTTGAAGATATGAAAACACACTATACATTTCATAGGACAGTTAAACAAGAAAACAAGAAAGGCTACATATAAGTTCATTAGTAGAAGTTTCGCAACCAATATTAAACAAGACTTTGTCCAGTGACTTTTGTCCTCAAGTTTTAGTGAGGCAAGAAGCAGGAACCTGTCCAGCTACAATCATATTCTGTGGCATTATATAAAATAGCACTGGTGGGCTTGCAGATTCTTTAAACAACCACATGACAGAAGCTTACTATTTTCCGGGATAAGTCTCTAGACCTACTGAGAGATATTGCCAGATATTCTTCTGGAACAAAAGAAGAAACAAACCTACATTTTAACGCTTTAATGGCTTAAATATGACAAAATAATGGAAGACTAGTCTTTGTAAATTAAGTATTTTGGGATGTTAACAGAAGGAACAAAGAAAAACAAAA
>JAVKLA010000010.1:13456720-13478001 GCA_034782735.1 Sagittarius serpentarius
ATGTTAACAGAAGGAATAAAGAAAAAAAAAAAGAGAAAAAAGGAGGCTTAATGAGCATTTTACACCACCACAGAGGTCAGAATTTATTTAATGACACTTAGTACTAGACTTGCATCTATCAAAGAGATTCCAAGGCAGCAAGAGAAAAGACAACCTGAGATACAAAATTCTACTTCCTCCCCAACAGGTTACAGAGGGCCACAAAGATTTTTAAGACTGGCTGGGGAAGTCTTGATAAGTTTCTTGAACCTCACAAGCCAGAAAAGGATGCAACTAAAACAACCATGGAAAATACTGAAAACTTAGCCAAAAAGCAGATCAATTAAATGTAATTGCTAAATTTTCATTGCCCTCAGAGTTCTGAGAAACACCAATGCAGGAGACAAAAAACCCAAGGAGAATTAACCGGAAATATATGTAAGGAAGGATGAGGGAAGGGAAGGCGTAAAGCTTTCAGTGGCTAGTTTTACCTGGCTTCTGAACTGTACCACATATAAAGTCTGCTTTTAGAGGTAGGCGCATTTCTGAAATGGAAACAGATCCCCTGGATGGAGCAAATTCAGTGGATGTAGAAGCAGCTTTATTTCTTTTACTATGAGGTCCCTCACTCTTCAGTTTATTCAGTTCTTCCAATAAAGCAGTTCTCTTCTCAGCTGCATAGAGAAATTAATTCATTATAGTTGTAACAGAGGAAAAAGTAGTCCTGAACAATTTTTTTTTCATATGTAAAATGCAACAGAGATGTTAATCATCTTCCAGAACAGTAGGAGTATTAGGGACAAGAAAGATACCAAAAGATGTCCTCTTGCCTACAGAAGCAGCTGAGACAGAAGAGATATTATCCTCTCCTGTTTTCCAGGTGAAGAACTATAAATAAGTGGCTAGAAGGTAGCATAATAAATGCATTGCCAGAATTCATCAATTCTTCCCAAAGTGTTCATGACAAAGAATTGAACTTGAGTCTAAAAACCTACTTGCAAGGAGAAGTAGTCTCTCTGCCTCTGCTTCTTCTTGGGACCCTTTCCCATGTTCCTCGTCAAAACAGCAGTTCAGAGCTTGACTGGCTTGATGAATCACTGTCTGCTGCATGTTGATCTCATTATTCAGCTCCTAGAGTAAACCAGTAGTAAAAATAATTAGCAAGAGCAATTTAGTGTTACATTCAAACATGGAAATGTCTTGAGATCAGCATTTTTGGGGCTATGCTTCAGAAAAGTCAGACCATTTAGATAGTAAACTACAAAAATATTGCAGTTTACAGTTACTGCTGCAAAAGAATATAGCAGCACAACTTGTTTTGACCTCAGAGGTGATTTAAATATGGTGGGGAGTCAATAAGTTCAGTATTTGTATGCTCCATATCCACTCTAGTCTTCCCTTCACCAGCGGAAGCAGCAGTTAACCTGAAATTCAGCAATGTAGGTGAACGAGGCACCAGTAAAGATCAAAATATTGCCTACTGAAAGTATATAGTTATGAATCCTGCCTAATTCAAAGGCAGGGCAGTAATAAGACAGATTTCTCCAGCCCCTTCTCAAAAAGAGGGCTCATTCTCTCCAGACTTGCTCTATAAGCATGATCCTTCCAAGAGATGCATTAGCTGTTCAAGTTATGTAGTAATCATTCCCTACCGTTAGATACTTATGCTAAACAACCTCATTTTGCAGTTCTAAGCAGTATGTCAATGTCCTGGACATTCACATGGGAACTTAAGCAAGCAAACAGTGAATTACAAAAAGAATTTTAAGAAGTATATTAGATACCTGCATTTTCTTTTTGATATTGACTTGATCAGATGGGCCATTCTTTTTCATTTCTAGTTTGGAAGTAACATCTTCTTTGCGAACAATGACTTGCTTTATTGAAGGACGATCAGTTTCTTTAAATCTCTGAGATCTATATGCATCAACGCTTTTAAAAAAGAAAACCCCATTAGGTGTTTCACAGGTGTGCAAGCTTTTTTTATACACATACATATGTACCAGGTGTTGGTGTTTTCCAACCTGCCTAAATGGCTTTAAAAAAAGCATTCCATCAGCTCATTTTAAGTTTAAGCAACAAAGACTACACAGAGAATCTTTGATAAAGGCCAAGGTCTTGGAAAAAAGTTCTGTTTGTAGTTCAAGCAGGATGCTTCATTAGAAGAGTTAAAAAAGCCAGTGCCTTTATTTGTACACTTACAGAGACAAGTGTGGTTTCTTTTGTGTTTATTACCTATACGGAAGGTTGCGATCTTCCGACGTAGAGCCAATACTGTCTCCAGATTCTGCCCGAGGGACTTTAGTCCTTTGGAACTTTTCAGACTTCAGACTTACATCACTGATGCTGCTACCTTCACCAGTTGACTTACAAGGAGAGACAAAAGCCTGGGGGGAAGAACAGGTTATATTACAGATGTCTGTCTACATTAATCATTATCTGTTTTCTTCACATTTACTTGTTTTGCATGTAAACAGTAAATCTGGAGGCTGCTTAATACTATTTAACAGACATTTTACAGATATTTCCTGGGACATGGAACAGGCTAATTTATTTCTTTTAAAGACACCAACAGACAATTGAAATCAAGGAGATGTCACCCTTAGTTTCCAAACTGGTACATTACATAATTACTTCTCTTCAGATTTTCATCGGTTTCACTTCATTGAATGCATGTATACCACTGGAAGTCCAGCACAAACAACAGATGTACATACTCAAGCTTGATTTAGCAGAAGTTAAGCCACTGGCTTAGCAGAGCATGCAGTATGCTATGCTATTTTCAGAGGAAAATAAAACTTTACCTCATTATGTTTTCGTTAGCCAAGTGTCATTTCTAACTTGTCTATTTGCCCAGACATCACACTACAACAAAATATCACTGTTCACAAGCAACTTGTGCATCTCTCTGTGATAAACAAGCCCTTTCCCACCTCCTTATAACTCTCACCTCTGGACCAACAGATTCCACTAGAGGGGTTAACAGAGACATTGATGAAATATTCAGTGACTCTTCGTGCTCATCCTCATCACTTTCACCTTCCAAGCTCATGCTCATTTCTTTCTTCAGCTGTTCTATGTCTGGACCATCCTCTTGAAGAACTTCAAAAATTTCATTTATCACTTTTGAGCTATTCATCTCGTCATCCACACTCATTTCAATTTCGTATACTTCATCTGAAGGGTGATGTTTTAAAAATATTAGCAGCATCAATACTGAACTCTTCATTCTCGTTAAATGAGCAGAAAGATGTTAACAGAAAAGCCAACTACTTTGCTTTTCAAGTAAACTTAATTAAAAAGCACTTCTTGTAGTCAGGCATATAGAACCCTAAAGTACAGTTCTATCCTTATTTTAATATATCATCACCACATATACTGCATAATTGATACACTGAGGGAATAAAAAGATGCACTTGTTAGACAAGTTTCAACATTTTAGTTCAAACATGTCTGAAACTTAACTGCAAGTCCCACAGTAGAGCAGTCATTTCTGTCCTTTCCCAATAAACTTTTAACATCAGCATTTTAATATTCCTTGAAGACTTGAGTGTCACAAGAGATGGGTTATGATGAAAGAAGTTTCCTGATTTGTTTTACATAAACCTCGTTAGAAAACACACACAAGCATCAGCAGTTGTATGGTGAATTCGTTGTTCAAGCTTGAAGGATATTAACACTCTACTGGACAAGTGGCAACAGATAGCTAAGTGCGTTAATATACATCTACTCAATACAAACCTTTCGGTTTCTCAGCAAGTTGTTCAAGTTTTGAGACAGACATTGCCTTTACAGGGCTCTTTGGCTCAATGATCTTCAGAGGACTGGGTTTATCAGTCTCTTCACATTTAGAAGCATCTAAGTAGTTTATAAAAAAAAAAAGAAGTCACTGAAGATTATGTCTAGCCTTTGAATTTTTTTTTAGTTGTTGAATTTTGGAAGTTTGTTAATACAGCTAACAACTTAAAAACAGCCCGCTAGATTAAGTATTCCAGTTAGCTTGCCATCAAAAAAAGCCTTAGAAAACATACCCTCCACAACCTGTACAGCTGGACTTCTATCTTGTAGTCAAAAAACGGTTAGCACAAGAAACAATGCTGAAACCATAGTAGAGTACAGCCACTCAAGAGCAAAAAGGGAAAATTTAAAATAACAAACGAACAAGAAAAACACCACACAAAACCCACCATACCCAAACCAAAAGCAGGATATCATCCTGTTTTTCTGGAAGCACATTTGATAGCCTTTTTGCCTGTAATGTCTATAAGAAGCATTAACTAAGGTCATTCTTTTTTCACAGAGAACTGGAGGCTCTTCCACTCAGTAAGCACCGGAAAGGATGTCACGAGCATCTCCGAGTTCTTTTCGTGTCCCCTACCATAAGAATTAATATCATAAGGGGATACTGACAAGGGAAGAGTTCCCTCCCATTAGATTATTGTGGAAATTTGGATACTCAGGTGCAGTATAGATTAAATCTATAACTGACAATTCTCATTCACTCTCCCTATACTTAACATAGATGAAAGTATGAAACATAGGTAAACCCACTGAGGAACAAAAAGGCAGTCTTGCCTTGCCAATCTTTCAAGTGGTATAGGAGTGCAGAATATTACCATCATACAAGAAGATTTAGACAAATCAGTAACCAAATAAGAGGTCCAGTTCTACACATCAGCGCTACTAGCCTCTTTATCTGCTCATGAACATCAAGGGCAGTGCTTCAGTCCAGTATTAGCCACAGGCAAACAGTGACAGCTCTTACCTGAAGACTCCACGCTGGGACACTTTGCTTGCGTGTCACCTGCTGGTGTGTCTTCCGCTGATCCAAAAGTGGTGGCGTCTGAACTAGGAGGACGTTTTGGACTAGCCCGAGATTGGCTTTCCTGGCAAAAATAAAAACATAGTATATTTAGGAGTTAATGTCCAAAGTGACTAAAAAAAACCTGCCAGAAAGAAACACATTTTAACTGCTGCTAGGAAAAAGAGGTTGCCTATCCAATATCAAGAAGGATCTTATTTCTTGATATAAGAAATTCAGCTGAAGTACTAAGTACTAGATTGAATGCTTGTATGAAGAGGTTTCTTTTGTTTTTTAAAATTACAGAATACAAACCCCCTGCACTTTTCAAAAAAATCAGTTGGCTCAAAGCACTGTCATTTGTCTCCTTAATTGTTTCTGCAGGAGGAAAACACCTAATAACTTGTTAATAATCACACAAACAGCTTAACAAGCAGTGTTGCACAGCCTGGGCATTCGCAATGCATGTTTTTATCTTTTATTTACATTTGCGCATCTATCCCTGTGTTCAGAACATGTTAAAGCAATTCACAGACTATCATCTTTTGGTATGTGGAGGTAACACATTACCATTTTAGCTTCTGGAAGTTTTCTCTTCGAACTTTCACTTTTCTCTGCACTCCACAGATTGCCCCTATCAAGCCGGCCACGAAGGCATGCAAGTTCTCTTTCACGTTCCTAAGCAAATAAAGGGGAGAAGGGGAAAAGCTGACAGCTTTAAGATGTCAAAACATTTCAAATTCCTCAGGCAGGTGCCGAACAGTAAGAATCTTCCCCAAGCTTATAACCAACCTATGAATGTAGCAAGTCATACCTGCTTCAGCTGAAGTGCTAAACTGGCAGTAGAGGAATTTTCATTTTGTTTGAGAAGCCTTTCCTGGATTGTCCTTGTATTTGGGGTAACAGTGGGTGTTCTGCACCCTGGAGTATTCGTAGCAGGACTCCGTGCACTACGCTCTTGACAGCGCTCCCCAAAGCGTTCCAGGAAGGGCTTAATTCCTGATCCCCCTACAAGAACAATTGTTTTGCCTTGAAAGAAACTCTCAAAACCACAGAAGGAAATCACAATTTTGCACCCTGCTGAAGGTTCTCAATGAAGCAATTAAGCTGTCTCCTTTACAGCTCATACTCCGTTATACTTTATAGAACCTAAACCTGAAGTGCAAATCACCATAGTAACAGAACACTGAAGTTAATGAAGCAGCAAATCAGAGGAAATCAATGTCCTTCTCTTACTATAGTCCACATGCGATCCACCAGTTATTTAAACTGGTTTGCCTTTTCAACATTTCCTCTACAACCAGCCTCACTCGCATCCTTCACGTAAATGAGCACTCTAGTACATAACACGGATACATTGTTTGGCATCGACCCCACTTTGAGCTTGTCTTTTATTGCCAGCATATCTAGAGACAAACACTTGCTCTACCAGCCATCATTTCAAAGAGTGCAAGCTGTTAGTCCAAGTTTCTGACCCAACAAGCAGTTGAATTTAAAACTGGGGGTGATCACTTGCTTCGACATCAATGCTACCACTGAAAAGAAAGACACTATGCAAAGTTAGAACGTCTACGTGGCATTTAGCTTTGATTTCTTCTGACATATGCAGACTCTTTAGCTTATTATCCATTGGATACACATAGTATCCAACAATTTGAAAGAAGCTTTGAGTAGTCTCAATTAACTGATGTTAGCAGGATACATTTTTACATAGAGAGAAAAGTTAGATTGATCTTGCTCAAGAGTTATTAAAATCATGCCCCAAAAAATATCCTTGCAAAATTTTACACCTTCCATATTTATGATAATTGTCACAGAACTCTTCAGGACTTCACTCAATGCCTATTTTCTGCTGTAACTTATCTGATATGTTACCACAAATTCTTAACTAATATGTAGTTTTCAACACAGGACACATAAGCCTAATCTGAATGAACATTTATTGAAGCTGAAAAAACAGCTTACCTGGTGTTGTGGGTTTACCCTTAGGTTCAAGTTGCACATGTGTTCCTTTGACTGGCTCTTCTTTGGACTGAACTGGTTGAGGCAAAGTTGATTTTGCAGTTTGTGTACGCTTTTCAGTTTTCTGAGGGCTGCAGGGATTCTCTGTTAGCAGTTGTTGTACTTCAGATTCCTTAGAACTGGGAACAGTGACTCTTGAGGTTTGTGTTAAAAAATTGTTTGGATCCTTAACAAGGGAAAAAGGAATAACATTAAGAATAGACTGTACATTCTTATTCTCTCGAGAGGAAAAAGAATGAAAGCATCCTGCATAGCATACTATAACATAACACACCTATTCCATCAACAACAGAAAAAGCTGAGAACAAGTGCTATAAACTTTTTGTAATTTTTTTTTTAATCCAGTGCCTCAATTGTTTCAGCATTCGATTCCAGGTGCTTTTGCCAGCTACTTTAGGTATTTTCCCACATTTTCCTAAACAAGACTGCACATGGCAGATATTGTCATTTCATAAATGGCATAAATTGAACAATAGGTGTGTGGTACTACCAATTGCAGCATTCCAACTGAGTTTTCATACAGCAATAATATTTACAATTTAAGTCAATCAGCTACATGAAGTTACAGACTGAAACCCAGTATCTCTGCAAGAAGCCCCCTTCTGATGGTCAAAAGAGCAGCAACCAATTACTTTGGCATCAACTTTTACAAGACTTATAAGTACACTCCTCTTTAAGTCTCAGTAAAAGGGATTCTAAGCTGTTTCAGGTCTGCTATTAAAAAAGGGCATGTAGGATTACAATAAAGCAAAAGTTGTAAATAGACTAAGGTTGCTCACGCCAAATCTTTAAATTCAGATTAAACAGTTACGAGTTAACATTTGTCCCCCCCCGTACTCAAATCAATTTTTAATCAGCAACTAAATCAGACACTCACCTCTATCTTTGAGTTTGCTGGTTTATTAATAGAAGCCTCAACAAGCCTTTGAGAACAGGATGCAGCTTCCTGCTTTACACTGCTACTATTGATTCTAGCAGATGCTCCACTTGTAGTGGACAATTTGGATAAACAAGTAGTGCCAGGCTGTTCTTGTGCATTGTTTTGCTTTGCAGATGGATGACTTAGGTCATCTTCCCAGGAACCAATTGTAGCAGCAAGGTTAGCTAAACGGCCTCTTCTCCCAATAGGGGTATCACTTGCCAGGGCACTAGATGTCTCCTTAGGTAGAGAAACAGACAGATCTTTTGACTGGAGGGGAGACAGAGGAACACATTCAGAGGGATCTGGAAAAAAGAACACACATTTATTTTGCTAATAAAATATATTGAGATATATTTGCATCTTTTGCATTTTGCTATATATTAAGTTTATCAACAGCTAGATGTTCTTGCCATCAAGAGAATCAAGCTACTAGCTCTGAAGGCATTGAGACCAATCAAGTGAAATGAAAGCTCATTGCAAAGCCGACACGTTTTTAACCAAGCAGTTTCCTAATTTTACGTCACTTGTAATAAGCAAGGCATTGCATTAGTAGGGAAAAAAATATGTATAAAATTAAGCTGTAGTCAACAGTTTCATTATTTCAGGCCTTCCCCAGTGCTGTCTAGTAATTCTTTATGAAAATATTAGCACTCACACACACAAAATTATCTTCTGCTAGCAAACAATCATCAATGAAAACACTGAAAAACACCAATAGTGCTTAGCAAGTGAAACAAACCCTCACTATCCCAGCAGCGTCGCTGTTCTGCCAATTTCTGCATACGTGTTTTGACTGAAAGGGCTGCAGGAGTTTCTGACTCGGTGTTTGGTTTTCCTTTCTCAAGGGGCTGAACCAATGAAGCCCTGTTAGAAGCAGTTACGTGCAACTCTGAAGTCATCTCAGGAGAATGATTACTTGTGGAACTCAAAGGAACTGGCTGCATGTTCTCCGAACTGGAAGTTTGAGTCTCCATATTGTTAGGGCAGAGCCTCTTTGATGGTGATGGCTTTGTACCAGGTTTCACTGTACAGGTCAGAGTATTCAAGCAAGTTAGTATTCAAACAACCTAAAATATTCTCAGAGATAGCACAAAACTGTCATGCAAATAAAGTTATGATTTATGAATACCCTCATATGCTTCCCCCAAAAAACTGCCCTTCCCAAATTCTACCAAGCACAAGGCACTATCTTTGGCATTATACAATAATTTTTAAATAGATTACTAATTACTTAGAGCATGTGCTCTCACGTTAAGCCAAACATTAGCCATATTCAGTCCCAGTGGTCAAGTAACTGCATCCATCGCTAAGATAAACGCTAAGGGTTTTCACTTGCCCTTAGAAAAGAAAGGAGATGGGACTTGTATCAAATCTTTAATAAAGTTGTTGCAAAATACCTTCTTCACCAGGAAGAGGTGCCTGGTTACCAGTTTCTAACAAAGGCTCTCTGACCCTCTTGGTCTGCATTGTGGGTCTCGGTCCCATCTTGGGCCGCTCAGCCATTTTCTTCTGCAGATTCTCTCGCCTGGCACGGGTCCTTTCAAGGAGTTTCTGAGTAGTCAATAAATCATGTGTTACTATACATCACAATAAGTGTGTTAACTAGTAATAGCTCAAATTAAGTGTCTGTGTTTTATATAGCATATACTAAGATCCACAATACCAGAAATTTATAGTGAAGGCTACATTAAAACAAACGCAGCTCTCAGATGTTGCTAACTGATCTACCGTAATGTAACATGATAGAAATATTCAAAGTCTGGTTTTCTGATTAGTTGTCCCTCCTGAAAGCAGAACAAGCAAAATATGTTTTCTACACTGCCAACTACATCGTTTTTCTGTCTACCTCCTTTTTCTCACTGTGATAACCCCGATCTCCACGCTTTGATTTCACCATTGCAATACCCACAGCTTCTCCCATATTCAGCGAGTACCTGGTAGATAAAAGGCAGCTGACACCATAGCACATCCCAAGCTACCTTCTTGCTATCTGGCCAGTCAGTACGTGTTTGCAGGTTATCTGAAGTTCTTTGGCCTACCAGACAGACAACAGGCTGCAGCATTTTCTTCAGAGGCAATAGTTTGGGTCTTTTCACCTAGCCACAAACTTTCATGAAAATTGTAAAAGCAGTTAAGTTTGAGACACCTACTCTTTTATTAAGAAGAGGTGAAGCTAGCCGGTAGGTTCAAAGTTCTGGTCATTAAATCAAGTAGTGTCTCTCATTAGCTTGGCTTTCAAAGGCAACCAGGCTAAAGAGACACAAGCCATGCCAAAATTAAAAAGAGGCTTCTACAGAGCCTGAAGTAGCCAGAAACATTTGAAAGTAGTTACTTTTTTTTTTTTTTACTAAATCACCACATGACACTCTTGAACTGTCAAGTCTTGCTAGCAGGGTTTTTTAGCACCTTGCTAAAGCACATCATCACATCACCTGATTGGCATTAACCCTCTAAGAAAATAACACTGATGGGGTTGCCAAGTGGTCATAAAAAAAATTTTCAACAAATTGAATGCATGGCTCTTAACGTTTTAAAAAATGTTGCGCTTACACCTTCTAAATCAAAAGGTGAATTTCTCTTCTTCAAGCTTAAATTTTAAGAATAGACTGATATTATAACTAATTGTCTTAATAAACAGGCTATTTATCACAATATATCTGTACACAGACGAACATATAAAGAGATACCAATTAAGCTACCTAACAACATTTTCTTTCATTCCCTATGCATTGGAAATTTGAGTACTATGATCATACTCCATACAAAAGAGCTGTTTTAGTAGATGTTCTGAGAGAAGAGGTTAAGGGAGTCTTACTAGATAAAATGCTGCTGTGCAGCCCAAAGAATCAAGCTGATAGAGAAGTGTTTAATGTTTTGCCAACTTTAAATTGAATTAATTGAAGCAAGAAGTCTTGCAGTTCCTCATGAAGGACAGTTCCTGATAAGAACCAAGGACTTGCCTTAGGAATCAGCTAAAACCGACCCTGCGGTTTGGACGAGAGCCAAGGAGTAACTGAGTCTGCGCAAGAGCAAAAGGTTACTTGCGGTGATGAAGAAGAGCCATCAGCCTTCATCTTTACAAACCCTGACGCCCACCACAAGGAGGCACCACACAAGCGCAGTCAGGAGGAGCTTATGAAAATGACTCCTTGTAACTAATTTTAATACGAAGCGGGGATAGGTCATGCATATGTATAGGTGTAGTGGGAAATCTTATGTATATGTAACACTTGACTGTATAAATCTGAAGCAAGTTGCCATGCCAGGCACGCATGACTTTGGTAGGACTACTCCCTGTGCTGCCCAGCGCTGAGTAAACATACCTACTTTATAGTCTTACAGATTGTGGAGTCCGTTTTCCACACGTTAGGTCCACACTAGTGGAAAGTGAGTCCTTATAGCATCCAAGTTTGAAATAGGTTGTGGGGTTTTTCTTAAATACTGCATTTATAAATCATTATCACTCAGTTTGATCACACCTAAATCTAGGTTTTAAGGCACTTTGAGACGAGAAATTGTGTGATTGAACTAACAGCCTTTAAAGGGAAGCATATAAACTGCACTTGTTTAGTGGCACATAAATTATTGTGAGAACTGTGCCAGCCATTACATGTCCTGTTGCACAGCAATTAAATACACATTTCACATTTTTAACTGTCTAAGGCTGAAGTCTTAAACAATGTTCCATTGTAGGGCAACACAGGACAAACAGAATGTCAAGCTCAACAGTTTTTTGTGAAAGCAAAAATCAGCTTCTCTAACTTCCATAGAATAGGAGGATTTGGGGGGGAGAAGAAAGAAAAGAACAAAAAAACCCAAACAAACAAAAAGAGGGGGGGTCATGAAATGCCAGGAGTGCCTTCAATGCAAGTTCCATGCCAGTTGTGTCCACAAGTCAAGTTTCCTTTTTTCAGCCTCCAAAAAGCACAGCTACAAAGCGCAGGTAATACCCACATAAATAAAGTCTTAAAGGCTACATAAATTAAGTGTTCTTCTTGCATGAAGTTAAGTATATCTTCCACACCAGTATTCCTACAGTTCTATCCGAATGCAGTCACATTCCTTTCTGTTTTGTTAGTTCAGTAAAATGGAGTTTCAGTTGTTACAAGTAGGATGTCACTTCCCAAGAATGCACGCCTCCGTTGCTGAGCTCCAGCTCCTTTCGGCTTTTCGTAACTCAAGTTTTCCATGCAACTGCCATAATTCAAACTCTGCTATTACACACGATGAGTAAGCCAGTCACCAGAACTTAAGACCTCCTTTTCAAGTTCATCAACAGAGTATTTGCTACAAGTACATTCTCCAAGCATTCTGATGACAGCCAAAGTTTCAGAGCAGGACATACCCATTTCATTACATCTAGGAATCCAAGAACTACTAAGTTATAGTTAGAGGATCATGGTTTGTGTTGCAAAAGCACCTTCTAAAAATCAGAAAATGCCTTCCCACTTTAAATATTGATAGATAATCTTGGTTTTAAAAAAGTATGTTTAAAAGTACACATTTAGCAGCATCATAGAAGATACTCAGGCCCATACGTAATTACAGGAATTTGTTTTAACTATCCTGCTTTACTAGCAGAATGCAGCAAAAGGAAAAAATTTATCTAGGACATTGAAGGAACAGTTAACTTCAGATTTCATGTATGCAAATTTTCCCCTGAGCCATTGCATCACTTATTTCTCTTTGGTCATCCTCCATGCTAGGAAATCATACTTTGCTCCATAAATGTCAATAAGTACTTCAAAGTGCAAAATAACTTAGACTATTTCTAACATTCTGTAGTACCAAACATAAAGCATTTTTTGCAAGGAAGGCGAATTATACAAATCAGCTATAAACTGAAAGTCACAAATAGTATGCTCATTGTGACCCTAAAAAAGTATTCACTGAGCTACCTCCTCCCTGCATTCTGTATTAATAAATTGGTTGAGATTCAGAAGGTTATTAGTTTTTCTTGTAAGATTAATCGAGACTTTTTTTTCAGAACTGCTTGATTTGAAAGCGTTCCACTGAATCTTACATCAAGATTTAAGCTTAAATTCAGTGAGAACAGAACAAAATTGGTTACTGTCAAGTGATCAAACTCTGAATTAACAGCATACTTTGGCCAATTAAGGCTCAAATTACACTGCTTTACATAATCAACACTTAGAACGCCTCACCAGTTCCCTGCAAGTAACAGAGCACGGTGATTTGTGGACAAAGATTATCTGAAAACAGTTAAGCTAAGGAAAGGTTATATTAAAAGAAAAAAAAAACCCAAACAAAAACACCAGGACAAATACTTCATAGTAGGTGGTAAAAAGCTTCCTTTTCAGAAAACTTTTTTGAGAAAATTTATTAAACTTCAACATTAAGATTGTGTAAAAATTTGACCAACAGTGGAATGTCCTCCACAGCACAAACATTCTTGATAAGGCAATGTTTCAGGCACTCTGCAATGCTAGCTAACATTTGAATGAAGTTTACTCTGAGGAGTGGCCTCACAGTTGGTCATAGCTTTTCAAAGTCAGTTATCTACAAGAAGGGCGTGTTGAGGTTGGAATATCTCCCAGCATGCAAAACCATTTTAAACTTGATTCAGTAGTCTGGACTTGAAGATTATTTAAGACTAGTCGGATCTTGTTACTCACTAGCAAGTAAGGAAGGAGGGTTTAGATGTTTATACTTAGCAAGCCTTTACACGGGAGTAGGGTAAATCTGCCTTGGCATAACACATTTAGAAAATACGTTCACATCAATACCTTATGTTCAGTTTTTTAAATCAGATCTGTGCAGTTGCCTTTTTGGGGCACTTATTTAAAGTATGTCAGTTTGATATACAGGTGTTTTCAAGGGGAGGAGAGAGTATTTCACCAACATATTTGATTCAGATTTTTTTTTTAATTAGTTTAGGTTTTTGTTTAGGCAGGCTGTGGACTGAAGGCCCATTTCTACTACATTCCTCAAAGCAGTCGCAAGACAGCTCCACAGCTTTACATCTGTCATGCATAAAATCAGAGTACAGTACAGCATTTTCAAGAAACCTCTAACGTTTATACAGATTCAAGCTGGTCAGTTGACTCATTTTGTTACAGTTTTGCCTCTTTAAAACTCAAGCACGCACACACACACACAGATCCACCCTAACAACTGACAAGTACTTTTTGCTTTTTTTGAAAAAAGAGGAACTGTGCCTGTTCATGAACATAACCAATCACAGGTGGCAGTAATGTCAAATAGGACACATTTTTAATCAGATGGTCCCTGCTTTGGGCAAACTTCACTCTCGACCTTTAGATATGGCAGGCACTATGAGCGTCAATACCACTCCCATTAGATTCCAGGGTCCCTTCCGTTTCAGCCGAAAACCTTATCTGCCAGGCGCACATGAAAAGCAAACACCAAAGCGCTAGGAAATGCAGCCATGCATCAGCCCTGTTGAGAAAAGGTCCTCTTCTTGGCAAACCCTTGCATGGATAACCCCTCTGTCCTCTTCTCCGGGGAGAGATCTGACGCCCCACAAACGCCTGCGCGGTTACAATATTGGAGGTACCAACACAAGCAAGACCAGGGGCAAGAGAGAATCTCCCCGTTACAGAGAAAGAGTCTCACTACAACCCCACAACCCCCCCGGAGTAATGTCAACGGGGATGAGGGGCGCTGACAGGCCTCATCCAGGAACCAAGGCTGGGAAAAACTACTCCGCCCCCAGAGCGCGGCCACAAGCTGCAGCTCCCCTGCCGACCCCGACCGGCCCTAGCCGCCCTCTGCCTCTGCGGCCCCCGCCACTGACAACTCGCCCCCGCCCCGGATCAAGCCCCAGGTACGCCCCCTCCACAGCTCAGCACTCAGGGGCAGGCCCACGCCGTGCCCTCACCTCAGTGAATGGGTCCATTGCTATTGCTGCTGCTATTGCTGCTGCTGCCGCTGCCGCTGCCCGCGCTCCGCCCGCTCCCTCAGGCCGCCCGAGAGTGGCGAAACCACCACCCCAACCGCTCCTCAGATTTGAATTTCAGCGCCCGCCCCGGCTGCGCATGCGCGAGGCGGGGCGAGGCCGCCGCTCGCCCACCCCCGCCGCGCAGTCACGTGACACGGGGGGGGTGTGTGGTTGGAGGAGGTCCGAGGCTGGCAGGACGGGCAGAGTGAGGCGCGCGCGTGCGCACAACGTTCCGCCCCGCGCCGCCGCGGGCATTGATTGACAGGAGCGCTATCCAATCCGACAGCAGCCTGCCCTGCTCCCACTCTCCCTGGCGGGCTGCCTGCCCTGTGAGGGAGAGAGCGGGAAGGGGAAGCCTGGCCGGGCCCTGAGCCGGGCCCTACCGCTGTCGGGCCTGTTCTGTCTTCCCCGGTTCTGGAAGCAAGCCTGGCTTTGCACCCCCGGGCTCTGGGTCTGACCCCAGCGTATGGTCGTGTCGGCCAGGGTTTCCGTGTGTGGCATTAGAAGGAGTGCATCCAGCCATGGCGGCCCTGTCACTTTCCCTTCCTCCTTCTGTCAGCCCTGCCCGATGCAAACCGTGCTTTTTTTTTAAAGACAACTGAGGTTTTTATCTCCTTTACTGGCAAGTAGAGCAATACTGCCGGGTTGACTCCACATCTTGCTGCAGCTGCTCGGTCGGAGTGTCTCGAGCCTTTTTCATTTGAAGCTTGATTTTTCAGCTGGCACTGACAGGAAAACATCATCTTAATGTTACTCTGTGAAGAGAGAGGGTACTTATCCCAGTCAGTGCACTTGTGAAAGTCACAGCTCCTCATGGCTTTTACGTTTCTCCTCGCATTGCAGCCCATGGTACCCCGTCTCACCCACCAGTTCTTCCCTCTGTCCCCTTCTCCATTTCTCCGATAGACTTTTCTTAAGGCGCAAATGTTAGGGATGCTGAATCGGCACAGACCCATAGGGTGCTCAGATCCCGCCCTCGCTACCTGGGCGCCATCTCAGACTCCCTTCCCATAAATGTGTTGGAACGCAAATCGCAAATACAGCTTGGTTTTTTGTCTGCTGTTCCCCCTGGAAGGCTGCTATAGGCCTAACTGCCCAAATGACACAATCTCGTCAAGTTTCCAGTCTATCCATACGTATTGGTACCCCTGTATACCTTTTTGCACCCCTGTATACCTTTTTGCTCATATGCAAATAGTGTTCATTACTTTGCATGAATGCTCTTCTTCCCTAGTGCTGTGTTTCTTGCCTCTTGGATTACTTATAGGTAGTAGTCATTTCTTCTTCCAACCTTTACTTTGCCTGGCTAAACAAACCACACTCTTCTAATCGTCCCTCATTAGAAAACCTTTCCAATGCCTTATTTGCAAACAGCATGGCACCAGCGTGCAGCAAAATCTAAAAATACAATATCAAATAATCCTGGGATTTACCAGATAAGACTCCACTCATTCATAATCTATGAACCAGCCTGTACAGTGATAAGAAAGGACAGGCTTTATTTCCTTCAAGAGAAACTAGGTATAGCCATCACTGAAAAATAACAGAAACGTTCCTTTAATGGAGCAGTAGAGAATCAATGCAGGCAAATACCAGAAGACAAAATAGTATGGAGTTCAAAGTCGTCGGCAGAAAATAAAAAAAGAGAATTAACATTCAGTCTTTTCTTTCTCATTCCCAGAGGAATAAAAGTCATGCACAATTTGAGCCCTTTAAAATATAACACAATTACTGCAATTTAAACATACTTTATGCTTTACATGTGCATCTATGAGATTTATACAGTGCAGCTCCTGCGATCGTTGGTGCATTTCCAAACGTGCCTCCACCCATTGCTGTTGTCTTTCAAATGATACGGCATAGCGCACGATGCTCAGCCTGGGGGCCAACAAAAATGGTGTTAGCTGCACTGTTAGTATACATAATAATCTCATCTGCTATTTAATATTAAAAAAGAAAGAAGTAATAATGCTTTCTTCTGTAAAATAAATTTCTTGTAAAAAATATTTCTAAAAAGTATATTCTGAAAAATGAAACTGAGATTCCTAGGAGTGTATAACTGCTTAAAACGTCACTGCAACGTGCATGTGACAAATGGCCTTTCCTTTTGGACTCTACAGAGCCAATAATTTCTTCCTCATTTTGATACAGACTCAATAGGGACCTGCTAGAAATAAATAGAATACTTAGTTTCTCGTCTTCTCAAGGGGTTACGTCTGTCTTCCAGAAAAGCAATGGACAGTAAATGTATCTTAGCCTCTTATTGCTCCAAACAGCCAAAGAAAGTATTTTTCAGGAATGGTGCCATAAAATGGCTACGAGATCCGTTGTCTGCGTAATGGTGGGGGGTACGGCCTGTAGCAATGGAATTTCCAGTCAGGGTTCTTTCTTAATTAATAAAACCATTTGCAACTTACGGAACAAATCAACTGATGTTTCACAATCTGAAGGCATGAAGAAAAAGAGAGGGGAAGAAAGGAATGCCATGTTGAAACCAGCAGAACAATGAGCCGTCTCTGCCCGCTGAACAGCATTATATTTTACGCCTGCCTTTTGCATTCAAAAATTATGAATCACACCCTTCACTGTCTCCTCACCCCACGTGATACAGTTTAAGATTTCTTCTTGCCAGGGGTAAGCTAATGAAAAGTAATCCCTTCTGTAACAATAAATAACACAAAACAAAGCACTTGAGGAACGGTTTTTGCTGGCTTGCAGTTTTCATGGGAATTAAGAGCATGAGCACGGAAGCCAGTCATTTGTCTTTTAACACGGCAAGAAAAACATTTTTACTTTCCCAAGTTCTCCTTCAAAAAATTTTAAAGCATATTGACTGTTTTCAGGGGTGTATTTTCATTTTTGGAAGGACATAGAAGTTTGTGTTAGCACTTCAGTAAGAATGGAGCACTTTTTAACTAATAAGGAGAGCACTATCCAAAGGCTTCGTAGCTCTGGCTTCCTTACAATACCGATACAATCATAAATGTAAAATATTGAAGGCAAAAATGCTGATCCCACTGTAGTCCACTGCATAGCTCTGTTCTGTAATCCTCAGAGAATATTTTCTAAAACTTTCTTTATGCTGAGAAATTGAGTTCACAATTCTGATTCCAAAGGAAAGATGAGCAAGGTGCTTCCTTTGATTCACAGAAAAATCTCAGTAATCCTGTCATTTAGAGAAAAATACTATTTTCCAACTTGTAATTTCCTTTTATTCACAGTTAAATAATTCAAAGTGAAAGTTGATGATCACCTATCTAGCTCTTGCAAGCAGATTCAATCTATTGCATGGTAATACGCTGCATTAAAATACAGTACATTGTAGTATTCCTTGTAGTTTAGATTTCCCTTCAAAAGGCATTTTTTACCAGAAAATTCTCTCTTCCACTAATCAGATGGAGAGCTGTCAAGATTCTGATACTCATTTCACACTGGTAGTATGGTTGCACAGGATGCCATAGAAAGGAGAAGAAAATGTTATGGTACAGTACAGTGTTGTGCATCAGTACTTCTGGACTAGAGTCCCATTAGAATTAATTCTTCCCGGTGACTTCAGACGAAGGATTTAACCTTGGGGAAGAGGCAAGGAGACGGCCCTTGCAGAGCTTCTTGAGGACTGTGCCACCAGCACGGACATCCCTTTCCGCTAGCCCACCATCTTTTTGACTCCAGTGGATCCTGGAGGATGTATGGCACAGGTCTGACTCTCCGTTTCTCGGCGCCTAAGGTGCAGCCAGGCTGTAAGAAATTCCTCTCTTCAGAAGCCCCACACCAGGACCCCTGTATAAGGGAATCCTGCACTACAGAAGAGCAGTAAGAATATAATACCCATCCTTTCCTCAGTGATTCTGAAATGAAGACCAGATTGTGCCCTCGGATCCTCTTGAATATCCTAGTGTGCCAGAGACTTGGACTGGGAAAAGGCAATTTCACCCCCAGACAATAAATAGAAAAGGGCTGGTCCATAGTATGGCAAAACACAGCGGTTTGGATTAATCTGTATTTTCTATTGCAAATATTACATAATCAGAAACATTTTGATGGGCAGCATTTTAGACGTGTTCTCTGTGTCAAGCCAAAAGTGATTATACTGCTTTTGTCAACTCCTGTGGTAATCATAGAGGCAACTTAGGCTGACATTATCCAGTAAAGGAATATATTTATGTCAGGAGTAAGACAGGTTTCGTGAGTAAGTAACCCAGTACGTGACATGGATTTAAATTAGCAATGCTCAGAGCACAAGTGTCTTTCCTAGGAGCCCGAGTAGGAAATTGATAAACCAGCTCAACCTGACTAAAGGAATGTGAGACCCCATAGCCATTACAGACCAACTGTCAGCTGGGACTGTGCTTTATCATACCAAAGGGCTTCATTTATTAATCTGCCTTGGTAAGCATTGTTGGGGGAAAAAATCCCTTAAACTGGACATCTGCTGGGAGAAAATATGCTACATCTTCAGAATGTACAGAATGAATTTCAAAGAGCGTGACTTTTATTTATTCTGTCACTTGTCCTTTGCAAAATATGGGAGGTTCTCAAGAAAACACTGGCTCACTGAAGACACTATTTATATTAAAGGTTGGAAAAGCACACCATCATTTATATTCTACACCAAGTTACTGTATGATGGCATGGATGGATTAGTGTTAACTGTTGTCAGAGCTGAAATGCACCATCTCGTATGAGGAGCGACTGAGGGAAAATCACAGAAATCGAAGCTGGAGGGAAAAGCAAAAACATTATGTGGAGAAAGAATAAAAAAAGAGTGGAGAATGGCAAATAACAAGGGAGGATAACAAAGAAAATGAGGAAAAGACAGAAAATACATTGAAATGGAAAAATGGTGAAACAAGGAATGAGAAAAAACTCATATTTCATTAACAACAAGAGACAGTTGTCAAGTGGACTCAGTTTCAGAAAAAAAATCTCTGGGTGGTTGAACTCTGCATTTTTACAAGGCTGTGGGAGTTAAGAAACATTTGCCTGTCATGCACTCTGAAAAGATTTATTGTGTTCACAGTTTTCTTTGTAGAATATTGCATTTGTATAACTAAATCATGGAAAGTTTCTCAGGACCTTTCATTTAGGTCTCCTGACTGATTTACACAAGAGAAGGGGAATTAGACTTCCTTCTTTTGTGTCTCAGTTATAAAATACCCCTGCTTTTCTTTTTCTGTCCACATGATACAGGTGTACCATTTGCTGACATGAAAATTCTGAAATGAAGCAAAGGGCCTGAGAGTACTTAAGTGCCGTTATGTTAATTTGGACCGTGATGTTAATTTATAGTACCTGAGACTTGCTTGCAACTCTGCAGCATAACGCAAACAGAGTAATTGCATAATCACATCAGCAATTTCACCAGCCAAACTGTATCACATGTAATATTCTTGAAATAATTTTCTGAAAGGTGGAAAAATTAGGAGATTCTTGTTGAAAACCCATTTTTCACCAAAAAAAAAGTGTTCTATCAGCTCTAGTTCCTTTTTTTGAAGACTCAGTATGCTGTAAGATAAACAGGTGATAATTTTCTGACCTCATTCTTGCCATCTTATTCTCATGATTTAAATAAATAAATGAAACTATAGGACACACAAAATAAATCATAAATGATGCATAAGGAAGGCAAAATTACCTTAAAGTTTTAAAAATTAAGGTAGGTGCTCCAAGTTAAGCATAGCCTATATGCTTTGCTGAACAAGGAAAGACCTAAGGATATGAAATGGGTTTTACGAGTTCATGATCTTTTTCTCTTTACTTTCCTCTTTCATTCCTCTCAAAAAAATCCTTACAGTAACATGAACTCTTTTCTGCAATAGTAGCGTGTTTACACTAGAGGGTGCTACTTAGACAGGATTTTAGGCTGCTTAGTGTTTCGCTTTGGAAATCCCTTTTTCAGTATTTGGGAAAAAAGTGCTCAGCTGAAATAAGAGGCTGTTTTCAGAGGGAGAAATTATACCGAAATTTGAACAAACACAATTAGAATGTAACAGTGATGATAGAAACTACATGTACAATCACACTGAGGCTGTGCTAGAGATGAGTAAATATCCCTAATATTTCAGTCTGCTTTTACTTAAAAAATGATTATGACACGGAAAATAGATTAACTAAAGGAATATGAAAATTGGATCATGGCTCATTGTTAATGAGAGGGACAGAAACACCTGATGGAGTAAAACATGAAGTAGCAGTCTATCACACAAATACAGTGTCACTGAATGTCTGGGTGTGGTATGACAGTGGGTTGCCTCACCTTGCAATAAAGCATGAAAGAAGGCAAAAGGAATGGAAATGGCCAAGAGGTTATTTTAAACGATTCTTCCCTCGTCCTTCCAGTGGTGGTGAGGATTGTCAAGGCCCTGAACATGTCTCTCCGCACCTCCAGGGGCTTTGGCTGCCTGGAGTCAGAGCCGACGTGGCGATGGTGGGCGTCTTGGGCCATGAAGAGAGCTGCTGCTCCCTGACAACAGTTTGCAAGCAGCTTGGTATGGGCAGCTTGTCTTCTTATACGTCTAATCCCAAAATCTCTTTTGAACTCCGCAGACCTGTAAGAGGGTGTCGTGGTTTAACCCCAGCCAGCAACACAGCACCACGCAGCTGCTCACTCGCTCCCCCCCCACCCAGTGGGATGG